>CAUYLG010042961.1:0-471047 GCA_963573385.1 Cacajao melanocephalus
AAAAACAAGCAATGGGGAAAGGATTCCCTGTTTAATAAATGGTGTTGGGAAAACTGGCTAGCCATATGCAGGAAGCTGAAACTGGACCCCTTCCTTACACCTTATACAAAAATTAACTCCAGATGGATTAAAGATTTAAACCTAAGAACTAACACCATAAAAACCATAGAAGAAAACCTAGGCAAAATCATTCAGGACATAGGCACAGGCAAGGACTTCATGACTAAAACACCAAAAGCAATGGCAACAAAAGCCAAAATAGACAAATAGAACCTAATTAAACTTAACAGCTTCTGCACAGCAAAAGAAACATTCCTTAGAGTAAACTGGCAACCAACAGAATGGGAAAAAATGTTCGCAATCTACACATCAGACAAAGAGCTAATATCCAGAATCTACAAAGAACTGAAGCAGATTTACAAGACAAAAACAAGCAAACCCATTCAAAATTGGGCAAAGGATATGAACAAACACTTTTCAAAAGAAGACAAATATGCGGCCAACAAACGTGAAAAAATGCTTATCATTGATCATTAGAGAAATGCAAATCAAAACCACATTGAGATACCATCTCATGCCAGTTAGAATGGCGATCATTAAAAAAATCTAGAGACAACAGATGCTGGAGAGGATGTGGAGAAAAAGGAAGACTTTTACACTGTTGGTGGGAATGTAAATTAGTTCAACCATTGTGGAAGACAGTGTGGCAATTCCTCAAGTATCTAGAAATAGAAATTCCATTTGACCCAGCGATCCCACTACTTGGTATATACCCAAAGGATTATAAATCATTCTGTCATAAAAACACAGGCACACATATGTTCATTGTGGCACTGTTTACGATAACAAAGACCTGGAACCAACGAAAATGCCCATTGTTGATAGACTGGACAAAAAAGATATGGCACATATACACCATAGAATACTATGCAGCCATAAAAAACATGTCTCCTTTGTAGAGACATGGATGAACCTAGAAACCATCATTCTCAGCAAACTGACACAAGAACAGAAAACCAAACACCACATGTTTTCACTCACAGGCAGGCGATGAACAATGAGAACACTTGGGCACAGGGAAGGGAACAACACTCACAGGGCTAGGTAGGGGGGTGAAGGGGAGGGGGGACAGCATGGGGGGGGCACAGGGAGGATGGGGAAGGATAACACTAGGAGAAATGCCTGATGTAGGTGATGGAGGGGAGGGGGGATGGAGACAGCAAACCACCATGGCATGTATGTACCAATGCAACACTCCTGCAGGATGCAGGATGTGCACATGTACCCCAGAGCCCAAATACAATTAAAATAATGATAATAATAATAATCTCAGCAGAGTTTATGAAATATTTTTAACTCAAGGAAAATGAAAATATAACATATCAAAAAAGTGGGATGTGGTTGGGCATGGTGGCTCATGTCTGTAATCTCAGCAGTTTGGAAGGCCGAGGTGGAAGGAGTGCTTGAGTCTAGGAGTTCAAGATCCGCCTGGGCAATATAGAGAGACTCTGGCTCTAAAAAAAAATTAAAAACAATTAGCCAGGAATGGTGGTACACACCTGTAGTACTAGCAACTTGGGAGGCTGAGGTGAGAGGATTGATTGAGCCTGGGAGGTCAAGGTTGCAGTGAACCATGACTGCATCACTGCACACTCCATCCTGGGTGGCAGAGTGAGACCCTGTATAAGAAAAAAATAAAATAAAAAAGATGCACCTAAAACTCTGCTTAGAGGGAAATTTATAATTTTAAAATGAATAAGAAAAGAAGAAAGGTTGAAAATCAATGGTCTAAATCTCCATGTCAACAAATTAAAAAAAATAGCAAATGAAATCTAAAGAAAGTAGAAAGAAGGAATAAGAAAGATAAATGTGGAAATTAAGATAGAATCAACATATAATAGAAATACATTAATAAAATCATATGTTTATTCTTTTAAAAGACTAATAAAATTGACAAACTTCTAGAAGTTGAGAGAAGGTGAGAGGGAGGGAGAGAGAAAAAGAGACAGAGAGAACCAAAATTTGGATTGAAAAACTGACTTAATTATAGATTATACAGATATTAAAAAATGATACTACAACTTTATTCGAATGCATTTGAAAACCAGGATAGACAGATAAAATGTTACAAAAGCAACAATTACTGCAATGGACTCAATAAGAAATAGAAAATATGAATAGTCCTGTGCCTATCAAAAAACTTACCATAAAACTTATTCTATCATGGAATCTTTCTCACAAAGAAAGCATCAGAGTCATGTGGTTTCACTGGATAATTATTTGAAACATTTAAGAAATAAACAACCTACTAGTTTTACCGAAAGTAGAAAAAGAGTCCCTTCCCAATTTACTTTATGAGGCTAGGATAATCTTATAAAAACTTGATAAAGACATTATGAGAAAGGAAAACTGTGGACAAATTTCACTCATAAACAACAAAAATCTTAAATAAAATACTCTAAATTGAATACAAGTTATATGTAAAAGAAAATATATCATAGCATGCTGGGTTTATCCAGAAATGTGAATTTAGTGTAACATTCAAAAATTGATTACTATAATTCACCACATTAACAGAATAATTTAGGAGAAAAACTAATGATCATCTAGAGAAACGCAATAAAATCACTTGACAAAAAAGTAGAAACTAAGAGTGGCAATAAAAAACAATTTCCTAAATTGGACAAAAATTCTATTGCAAAACATTATATTTAATGGTGAAATATCAAACGTTTTCTCTCTGAAGTTACATGTGACACAAGGATGGCTGCTGTCACAACTTCTACATTTTACTGGTGGTCCTGGCTAGTGCAGTAAGTCAGGAAAAATGTGAAAACACAACAAAATTAAAGAGAAAGAAATAAAAGTGTCTTTATTCACAGATGACATAATGTGTGCATAGAAAATAAAAAATGTGAATTTTGAGAATTAATAAATCGGTTTAGCAAGATCTGGATACAAAGTCTACATATCAACATCAATTGTTCTCATCAGAGCAGCAATAACAACAAAACCACAAAGTATAATAAAGTAACCATTTCCAGTAGCACCAAAGAACAAAAGAAGACAGCATCCAACAACACATATCTAGGAAGTAATATAATGAAAAATGAGTGAGGCACCAACAACCTGAGAAGTATAAGCTATTATTAAGCACAATTAAAGAATACCTAAATAATGGAAAGATATACCATGTTCATTGATTAGAAAAATTTAGTACTGTAAAGACATTAAATCTCTCTCAAATTAATCTGTAGATGCTATGGAATTCCAATTTAAATTCCAGGATGATTTTTGTGGGAATTCACAATTTGATTCTTACATTTCTATAAAAATGCAAAGAGTAAAATATCTAAGACAATCTTAAAGAAGAACAAAGTTGGAAGACTTAACACTACTAAATAATAAGAGTTATTATATAGCTACAATAATCAAAAGAGCATAATATTGGCACAAGAATAAGCAAATAGTCCAGCAGAAGAGAATAAAGTCCAGAAACAGACCCACACATACAAGGTTAGTTTATTTATGTCAAAGATGATTGGCATTGCAGTGCACTGGGGATAGAATAGCCTTTTAAATAAGTGGTACTGAAATAAGTGAATATTCATATGGAATATTCGTATGACTTCTATCTCATAACATATGCAAAAAGCAATTCCAGATGGACCATAGATCTAAATGTGAAAATAAATCAATAAAACTTCTGGAAGAAAAGGTAGAGAATACCTCCATGACTCAACATTAGGCAAAATTTTCTAAAGTAGGACACAAAAAGCATTAATCATAAATAAGCTTACTCAGCTTAGTAAGTTGAACTATGTTAAAATTAAGAACTCTTTGTTCACCAAAATATACTACTGGGATAAGAAGGCAAGCCTCAGAATGATATAAGATATCTGGAATACATAAATATGACTAAGGGCTCATGACCAGAATATGCAAAGAACTCTTACAAACCAATTAGAAGAAAGACAACCCAACAGAAAAATTGGGAAAGAAACGTGAATAAAATGTTTTACAAAAGAGGATAAATAAATTACCAATAAACATCGAAAATGCGCTCAACCTTGGTGATTACCAGGAAAATGCATATTAAACCATAGTTAAACACCTATCTAAGTGGTTAAACTTTAAAAGACTGACATTACCATGTGTTGGAGTAAGAGAAGCAAATGAAACTTTGATTCACTGTTGGTGGGAATGTAAATTTGTACACCTACTTTGAAAACACGTTTTGTTATTACATACTAAATTTAAAAGTAACTTATACCCTGTGAACAGGCTTATACTGAGAATAATTATGTACATTTATTCAACAAAAGACACATCATAGCAACACTATTTGCAACAACCCCAGACTGGAAACAACCCAAATGTCCATTAACAATTAAATAGATAATTAAATTGTGGCATAGTCATACTAGGGAACATTGTAATTACAATTATATATGACAATAGGGATGAAACTCTCAAACACAATTTTGGTTTTTAATTTTTATTTTCATTTTGATTTTGTTTTATTTTGCATTTCATATGTTATCCAGTTTCACACGCTCATGGAATCAGCAATGACAACAGCCACCTAGTCTCCCAAGTCTGAAATGGCAAGACAGTCACAACTGTGGCTGATGGCAACACACTGATACGCTCACAAAACAAAAAACATTTAGCCAATGCCAAACAATTTTGAGTGAAAGAATCGAGACGCAAATGGGTGTATACTGTATGAGTCTATTTACATAAAGTTCAAAAAGAAGAAAAACCCACTTACGATGATATAAATCAGAATAATGTTTACCTTTGTGGGTGTGGGTGACAGTTGGGGACATAAGGAGGATGACTGGGGTGCTCAGAGTGTTCTGTCTGTTGACTTGGTTGGTGTGTTCAGTTTGTGAACATGGATTGAGTGGTGCATTTTGATATGTATGTTATTCCTCATTAATGAGTGACCCCATGTGTGATCATGGAAAAGGCATGTGTGATTTAGCATGAGGGGAGGGTGAGGGTGCAGGGAACACCGTGGGTGGCACAGGATCTGAACATTCGCCCTACATCTTTGTCTGGCTGCACAATTTGGGCCATTTGTGCTGGTCTTGGACTCTTGGACTGGATCACGGGTCTCAATACCATGGGGCTTCATAGGTCTGTGGACCAACCCCCTGAAACTGTAGGTAAAAGCCTGTGTGCATGCACATTTTTCTGGGGAGAGGGCTAGAGCTTTTTTTTCAAAAGTAGATTTTATTTTTTAGAACAGTCTTGGGTTCACAGCAAAATTGGGCAGAAGGTACAGAGATTTTTCAAGTATCCCCTGCTTCCTACATGCAGAGCCTCCCAGATGATCAGCGTCCTCCACCAGAGTGGAGCTACCCTGTAGCTTATGATGAAGTTATACTGACATCATTAGCACCCACAGGCCGTGGTTAGGGTTAGGGTTCACTCTTGGTGTGGCACATTCTACGTGTTTGGACATGTGTAATGACACGTATCCACGATTACAGTATACAGAGTAGTTTCGGTGCTCCCGAAAACCCTCTGCGCTCCACCTAGTCATCCCTCCCTCCCTGTAACACCTGGCAACCACTGATTTTTTTTTTCCACTGCCTTCATAGTTTTGCCTTTTCCAGGTTCATATTGTTGGAATCATAGCATATGAAACCTTGTCAGACTGGCTTCTTGCACTAAGCAATTTGCCTTTGAGGAATCTCCATGTTTTTGGTGGCTTGATAGTTCATTTCTTTTTAGTGCTGAATAATATGCCATTGTCTGGATATACCCCAGTTTATTTTTCCATTTACCTACTTAAAGTCATCTCGATTGAGTCCAAGTTTTGGCAATGATAAATAAAGTTGGGGCAAACATCCATGTGGAGGTTTTTGTGTGGACATAAGTTTTCAGCTCATTTGGGTAAATACTAAGGAGTGTGGTTGCTGGATCATATGGTAAGAGTATGTTTACTTTTGTGAGAAACTGAAAATCTTCCAGAGTGGCTGCATCGTTTTGCATTCCCACCAGCAACAAATGCGAGTTTTGGTTCCAGATCCCAGCTGGCATTTGGTGTTGTCAGTGCAGACCTTTTCTACCAAATTATTTAAGGTGCCTGGAACCGAAAGAGTTTAAGAGCCACTCATCAGGTTACCTCCGGGGTGCCTACAGCTCTGCCTGCCACAGTTTTCCAGGCCATAGGCAATCTGGTGGAGGGCACAGTTTACACTGGGTAGCACCGAGTTGAAGGCCAGCATGGAGTTAAAATAGTCTGTGGCAGACAGTGACAGTGGTAGGTAGGGTGTTGGAAGGAAGGAAAGATGGGACCACTCCTCTTTCTGCAATTGCTGGGTTATGGCACAAGGGGACACACAGAGAGGCAAACTCTTCGGCACAAAACTCTTGGAACTGGAATTTCTTTTTCCCGATTGCATCTCCATACAAGAGGAATTCTCAGTTTCTGTAATGTACAGCTTTGGGGGCACCATGAAATTATCACAATGGATCAAATCATCCGTGAGCAGTAGAGACAATAGGGGCTGCAAGGCTGCATGCTAAAAGGGCGTCTTTTCTCTTAGGAAACAGGTCACACTAGCCATGAACATCAGGAAGAATGAGAAGCAAATTGCTGAGGCCAGGACTTGGCCCGAGGATTGGCAGCAACCTTTCCTTCTGCCTGAGATGTGAAGTGGTGTGACTTTTTTGGTGGTGAAAATCTTGTCATAGATGATGGATAAATACATTTTATTAATACGGATTTATGGCACCATTTTAGAAGGTTTCATTTTTGCATGTTTAATGTGGTAATTTCTTTTCTTTTTTTTTTTTTTGAGATGAAGTCTTGCTTTCGTCACCCAGGCTGGAGTGCAATGGCGCCATCTCAGCTCACGGCAACCACCGCCTCCAGGGTTCCAGCGATTCTCCTGCCTTAGCCTCTTGAGTATCTGGGATTACAGGCGCCTGTATGTGGAAATTTCTAAATGAAACAGGTTCACAGGGCTGTGTCGGGGAGGTGCAGCCCACTTTTTTCAGTGAGTGAGTTGGGGGAGGTGACCCACTTTGTCCACAGAGGCATCTGGCTATGGCCATGGTGACCCCTCTGGGCTGGGTAATCCTTCAGACGCTTCTCCTCAGCACTGCAAGGGGCTTTTTTCACTGGGTTTTATAAGGAGGAAAAGGTTGTGGAGGGTTTGAGCCCACAGCTTGTTAAGCCCCCTGAATAACTGGGTGAACTTGAGCACATTGCTGAAGTCCTCTTCACCTTGATTTCCTCGTCTGTAAAATGATGCGGATGATCCGGCAGCACAGCGCTGTGTGAGGCTTCAGTGGGGCCCTGCGGTGATTGGCAGCAAGAGCAGTCAGCGAGTGGTGACTGTTCCTGTTATCATAAACAGCAGAATAGAACGAGAGCCTTGACAGCAAGGGCCGTGTCAGCCCAGGAGGGAGTGCGCCCTTCCATAGGGGAATCTGCAAAGACTTTAGGGACCAGACATTTGACGTGAACTTTCGGGGATAAACAGGATTTTGATGGAAGAAACAGAGAGAAGGAATCCAGGCAGAAGGAAAAGTTTTGATAAGAGGTGTGGAAATGTGAGGACACATTGGTATTTTGGAACTAGGGAACTGGCAGGTGGGGCCAGAGCTGAGGATGTGGAAGGATTCAGCGGGAGGTAGGAATGTCAAAGTCAGGTCACAGGGGGCCTGTTTGTCAAGCTAGGCAGGCATTTCAAGTGAGGTCCAAAATGCTCCATTCACTCACCAGAATGGTTCTGTCTTGTTAGCGAGCCAGCAGTACCCTGTGAAGGGACAGGTTGATGCCCAGGTCACCTCTCTGAGGACAGGGCATGATGCTTCTGCTCCTCTCACTCATTTCATTCTAAAGCCAAAGCCAAGGCTAAATGAGACTGTGAAGGTAAATATACACAGAGAAAGCCACCAAGTTAAAAATATAAGGGGGTGGGATTGAGTTGTTAATCATATCACACCATTTCAAAAAGAATAGACTGAGTTTTCCAGTGAAACGATGACTGCAGCATATAAATTAATCTTTTGTATAGGAAAAAATGAAAGTCATTAAATGTCATTGTCTTATTTTAAAAGCAGCAATATCCTGCCTGATTGCAAGTGCTTAGAGGAGGATGATTAAACAGAAACCTTATCTTCGCTGTTGCAAGGAGAGAATTGGAGAAAAGTTATCCAATTATGGATGATAAAGCAGAGAAAAAAATCTGAGAAGAGGCAAACTTGGGGTGGCAGACTGCACAAGAACAGGTTTCCCTTGGTACTGGGGTGTATGATGTATTCATGATGTGTTCATCCGGAAACATACGCAGTCACAAAAGTTGCAGCAGCGTTTCCACACGCTGCCTGACGCTGAGGATTTGTGAGTTCTTGCTTTTTCTTTCATGTGTTCCTTCCCAAGTTCCTGTTTTGGTAGATAACTGCTATTTTGTTACATCCTTATAGAGTCAAGGAAGGATTTTCAAGCTAGCCATGGGAATATGAGTCATGATCCATTGTGCCTGGAAGTCAGTCTCCTTATCTGTAGGCTGTGTCAATCGCCTCCTAAGGCATTATTGGTGAGCTTGAGCAGAGAGGGCTAAATGACATCAGGTACACCAGGGTTTTCTGTCCTCGCACTATTGATATTCTGGGCTGTTTATGGTAGAACATTCTGTTCTGTTTTGTTTGAGATGGAGTTTCACTCTTGTTGCCAGGCTGGAGTGTAATGGAGTGATCTCGGCTCATCGCAACCTCTGCCTCCCGGGTTCAAGCAATTCTCCTGCCTCAGCCTCCTGAGTAGCTGTGATTACAGGAATGCACCACCATGCCTAGCTAATTTTTTTGTATTTTTAGTAAAGATGGGGTTTCCCCATGTTGGTCAGGCTGGTCTTGAACTCCCAACCTCAGGTGATCCACCCGCCTCGGCCTCCCAAAGTGCTGGGATTACAGGCATAAGCCACAGCGCCGGCTGTGATAGAAGGTTTAAGCAGCATCCTTGGTCTATCCACTGGTACCCCTGTTTCTCCTGCCCAGTTGTGACAACCAAAATGTCTTTAGACATTGTCAAATATCCCTTTAGAACAAAAATCACCCCTGGTTGAGAACCACTGAAACAGTGAGAGCATCTGGCTTTGCGCTTAGCAGAGTCCTCACTCAATCCAGAGTAGCTGTGATTCTTACTCTGTTAGTGCCACCAGAATCTTCTAGCAGTTGCCTTTAATCTTAATGTTGTTGCTAAATGTACCCAATGCAAAATGATTTGGGAATTATCCTAGATTTCTTTTTTTAAACCATATCAAAGTATTAATTTCACAGATAATTATGATTCTGACAAAATAAGATTTTTTTTTCCTCCAAAGGAATAAATGTTTTTCATAAATTTTAAATTAAAAATTTGGATTCCATAGTTTCCCAGTTAATAAAATGATTGGGCAAGCATCATCTCAGAAGTGAACATCACACACCCACACCTAGTACAATAAAGACTTATGGGGCATTTACCACGTAAAAGGCATCATGTGTGCCAGGGTTTATGAGATACGTATTTTATTCGGTGCAATAATCAGAATGCATGCTTCAAATAGTTAGAAGCTTTATTAGACAGATATGAAAATGTGATGAAGGTCATATAGGTGCCTCCGACAAAGATAGGGACAGAGCGACTTCTCCAAATATTTACATTTATTTGGGATTCTATATCCTGGGGGAAAAAAGAATTACCATATCATTTAGATAATTTCCATTTCCTTTAGGCAAGTTTTTAATTATTGTTGTTGTTTGAGGCCGGGTCTTGCTCTGTTGTCCAGGCCGGAGTGCAGTGGTGCAGTCATAGATCATTGCAGCTTTGATCTGCTGGGGTCAAGTGATCTTCCCATTTCAGCCTCCCAAGTAGCTGAGACTACAGGTGTGCACCACCACATCCAGCTAATTTAAAAAAAAAGTTTTTAGAAGGGGGTGGTCTCATTATGTTGCCCAGGCTGGTCTCATCAAACTCCTGGACTCAAGTGATCCTCCTGCTTTGGCCTCCCAGAGTACTGGGTTTACAGGTGTGAGCCACTGTGCCCAGCCGCTTAGACAAATTTTTTATATCATCAAAGGAGAGGTTATGGGAGGAGGAAACAGAGTTTCATCACAGTCAGCCCATGCTGACCTCAGCTCCGTTTGGGCCAACATAGAGAAAGCATCTGGATGAGTTTCCCAGGGATGCCCCCACCAATGACCACAAACTTGCTGGCTTAAAACAGCAGACATTTATTGCCTCACTGTCTAGTGGCCAGAAGTTCGAAATCAAGGTGTCGGAGGATCCTTCCTTGCCTCTTCCAGCCTCTGGTGGCTCCAGGCATCCAGGCTCATGGATGCCTCCCTCCAATCTATGCCTCTGTCTTCTCCTGACCTCCCCGTGTCTCCGGGTCTTCTCCTTTTCCCGTCTCTTACACTGGATTTACGGCCCACCCTCATCTTGGATGATCTCATCTCAAGATCCTTAATTACATCTGTGAAGATCTTTATTCCAAATAAGCTCACATTCTCACATCCCAGGTGAACATATCTTCTGGGGGACACATTTCAATTTACAATTCACTACGGCATAGTTTTCCCAGGTGGCGCTTTTGAAGATGAAGCTGGACGGCAGATCATCAGGAACAGATCATTCAACATTAACTCTCAGCAAATGGAGGAGGTCTTTCTCCCCTCTCCAGGTCTTCACGTCTCCCCTGAAAACTGAGGACCCGCAGGTGAAACAAGTGAAGAATATGCAAGTACTTCACATCCTTCCTTGGCTTCATATCTTCGTAAACCTTTAAATGAGAGCAAGGAACCCTTAGCTGATGGTTCCAGCTCCATTAGAAATGTCAGCAGAAATGCCCTGCTGCTCCCAGGCCCTGCTGTGCCAAGATAGGCTAGAGAGAAAACATTGTTCTTGAAACTCAAGCACTTCTAAATTTACTAATGGTGGCTAATGAACTAATCAAGATGGAAACTTTAAAAATAAACAGTTAACCTTGAAACTAAAAATATAAACAGAACTTACAGTTTTGTTTTCCCCTGCTTTGAAGGTTTCATGTTTGATCTGTGGCTGTGGAGGCCTCCTTGTAAGCGCTTCTATCTTCATGGGTGGCTCTACTGGAAATTCTCTGTTAGGTGCATGACGTCCCCTTCCAACTAAGATATTTTTTAGCATTGTAGAAATTAAATTAAAATGGAACTCTTTCCTTTTAGCCAAAAGCTTTCAATTTCTCTTCAGTTATGAACTGGACATCACTGTTTCACCCATGCCCCTTCTTTCTGCCTTTATCTGTCCATCCATTTATTCATCATCTATCCACCCATCTGTCCATCATCCATCCATCTATCCATCCAACTATCCTTCTATTGTGTTTCTTCCCTCCCTTCATCAACTGTCCATATCTCCTCCCTTCTATCCATCTATCCATCCAACTGTCCATGCATCCATGTTTGCTCCCTGCTATCCCTTCCTTCTTTTTTCTCTTCCTTTTCACCCTACTCTCCCTTTTCCCCTCCTTTTATCCAACTCTCCATGTATCCATGTTTGCTCCCATCCATCCATCCATTCCCTTTATCCATCCATTCCTTCCTTCCTCCCTTCATCCAATCACCTATTCATCCATGTTTCCTCTCTTTCACTCCCTTCTTCTGCTCAACCATCCATTCATTCATGTTTTCTTCCTTCCTTCAATCTATCCATTCATCCACTCATATAATACAAAAAGTTAAGAGTCCCCTAGTGTATGTCAGGCATGGTTCTGGGGGGCTCTGAGGATATGGTGGTGAAAAAGGCAGATAAGCAGGGGAGGCCCAGGTTTTTGTGTCCCGAAGCTTATGCAATTTGGGGGGACCCTCTTTAAAAGAATAAAATCACAGATACAAAACTGCTGAGACTTTCCTGCTGCCTTGGAGCGGGCCTATGTAAGTGAGAAGCCCTGAAACATACACTTCATTGACATCTTGGCAAATCCTCCTTTGCTGGTGTGGCCCCTTCTCTCTCGGAGCTCATGATCTTGTACTGCTGATGAAGGCTGGGCCTCTCTGCCAGGCAGGAATTTGGGTAAACCTGGTTCAACTCCCTGATATGGTTTGGCTCTGTGTCCCCACCCAAATCTCACCTTGGATTGTAATAATCCCCACATGTCAAGGGTGGGACTGGGTGGAGATAATTGAATCATGGGGGTGGTTCTTCCCATGCTGTTCACATGATAGTGAGTGAGTTCTCACAAGACCTGATGGTTTTATTAGGGGCTTTTCTCCCTTTGCTCAGCACTTCTCCTTCCTGCTACCATGTGAAGAGAGATGTGTTTGCTTCCTCTTCCACCATGATTGTAAGTTTCCTGAGGCCTTCCCAGCCATGCTGAACTGTGAGTCAGTTAAACCTCAAAAGTACGGAAGCTGACGGTGCAGCCTTCAGTCTGTGGCCAAAGGGTCAAGAGCCCTTGGCAAATCACTGGTGTAAGTCTAAGAGTCCAAAAGCTGAAGAACTTGAAGTCTGGTGTTCAAAGGCAGGAAACATCCAGCATGGCAGAAAGATGAAGGCCAGAAGACTCAGCGTTTCCCCACTCCACTTTCTTCTGCCTGCCTTATTCTAGCCACTCTGGCAGCTGATTAGATGGTGCCCACCCAGATTGAGGGTGAGTCTGCCTCTCCCAGTCCACTGACTCAAATGTTAATCTCTTTCGGCCAACAGCCTCACAGACACACCCAGGAACATACTTTGCATTCTTCAGTCTAATCAAGTTGACACAATATTTATCATTACACTCCCAATGACCATGGCCTTTGGGAATCTGGAGTCTCCTCTTCAAGCCCCTTTTTCATGCCCCCATCCAAATCTGCATAAAATATTTCAGTTTTTCTCCCATCACCTGTACACATAGCTTCACCCCCTTCATTGGTTTCCATAAAAGATCTAATTATACCAGCAAGTCATGAGTATGGTGACTTTACTGAAGCTCCTAAAACTTCACATTGCGCTTTACACAGCCTTTGGCCACTTCCCTGCCTCCCCCAGTTCCTTCTCTTCTTTTCCTGCTCCTCCAGTTCGCCCTCTAGAGGTCAGCTTCCCGTCCCTCAGGCCTCTGGGATCTTTGCTTCTGCTCCAAGTGAATCTGTCAATTAAATTTTCCTCATAAAGATGGGAGTCCCTTTGAAATTCACAGCCCAGCTGCAGGAGAATGTTTTGTCCACCTCTTTACACTGGGTTAATACTAAGGTCATTCTGCTAGAGTGAGACTTTGCTAAGAAAGAAGAGCTCTGTTTTGGACACAGCTTTCCCATCCATAAGAACAGGAGCAACACAGGTGAAAGTGTGGGATGAATACCCCATGGTATGTGAGGTCTCTTGGGGGATTCCATGGTGGGGTAGCCTCACAAGCAATAAAAGGCCCCTCATTTTTGATGGCTCAGTGCCCAGGGAGCTGACGCTTCTGACTCACCTTCTACCCTCCCTGAAACTCTGTAATTCTCCGATTGCCTGCTCTTTTCCAATTGGGATGTTTAGAAGGGTCTGATTCAGGCCAGGAGTGGTGGCTCACGCCTGTAATTCCAACACTCTGAGAGGCCGAGGTGGGAGGATCACTTGAGGTTAGGAGTTTAAGACCAGCCTGGCCAACATGGCGAAACCCCAGCTCTACCAAAAATACAAAAATTAGTTGGGTGTGGTGGCATATGTCTGTAATCTCAGCTAGTCAGGTGGCTGAGGCATGAGAATTGCTTGAACCTGGAGGCAGAGACTGCAGAGCCTAAATAGCACCACTGCACTCCAGCCTGGGTGACAGAGCAAGACTCCGTCTAAAAAAAAAAAAAAATTAAATGCAATTAAAAAAAAAGGTTGGGCTGAGTGGCTCACTCCTGAATCCTAGCACTTTGGGAGGCCAAGGCAGATCACCACAAGTTGGGAGTTTGAGACCAGCCTGGCCAACATGGCAAAACCCTGTGTCTACTAAAAATACAAAAATTAGCTGGGTGTGGTGGTATGTGACTGTGGTCCCGATTACTTGGGAGGCTGAGGCAGGAGAATCACTTGAACCTGGGAGGCAGAGGTTGCATTGAGCTGAGATTGTGCCACTGCAGTCCAGCCTGGATGACAGAGTGAGACTCTGACTCAAAATAAAATAAAATAAAATAATTAAAAAAGAAAGGGTGTGATTCATGTGTGCTCCATTTTGCTGGTGTTTTGTTTTGTTTTTGCAATTGTGCTGGAATCTTCCAACTCTGTTGGGGCAGGACTTTGTTCTTTGTTTGAAGCACGCCATCATCCCAGGGCCGTGTAGCAATGTCTATGTGGCATTATATAAATAACAGCAGAAATAAGCACAAAAACTTGGCTCCTAAGTAGCACTTTTCATCATCAAAGTACTTTGAAAATATGAACTAATTAATACACAAGACAGAATGCCACAATCAGTAAGTCTATTTTGAGCAAAGCAGCCATGATGCTTCAGGGTGGGAGTCCTTGGTGTGTTAGCAGATGCTGTTCAGTTGGCCCTGCCCAGTGGGCTGCCTGATGGGTTCTGGGAGTCTGTGGGAGTCCTTGGGAGCAAGCCCCAATGGCCACTGGGCAAATTCATTGATTCTGTGCACCATGCCCCAGATGGGACCCCTATAACTCTCTGCTTTGACTGCCAGAGCAGGATATTATTTTCATCCCCTGCAGCAAAAATTTGGAGGTCCCAAATGGAACCCAAAGAATGGAGTCAATATGACTGATTCCAGATTTCCGCCAAACCATACAACCTGGTTTGAAACTCACCGAAGAGGCAGCTCCCCTGACCACACTCCCCTGTGGGCCCAGCTGGAGGAGACCTATTTCTTTTTAACCTTGATTTACCTGCCATGGCTATGATCTTGCTGACTTGCAACCTGGATTGAGCTCAGATATCTTCCAGTTGCCTTGAATGACAATTACAGAACGGCATATGTGTGGCCTTGAGGGCTGCGATGGAGGCTCACTAGGAGCATCTCTTCTTTTTAAGCAGGGTGGAGACGGAGGGCTGATGCTTCCACGGCCAGGATGCGAGAGGAGGGGCTTGAGGCTCACTGTGGCAACCGAGCTTCATCTTCTATAACCAATTCAGTATTCTTCTAATCCGGACTTTAAAAATTTCTATTTTGAGACCAGGTCTCGCTCTGCGGCCCAGGCTGGAGTACAGTGGCATGGTCATAGCTCACTGCAGCCTTGACCTCCCCAGACTCAGGTCATCCTCTCACCTCAGCCTCCTGAGTAGCTGGGACTACAGGCACACCACCATGCCCAGCTAATTTTTCTGTTTCTAACAGAGATGGGGTTTCTCCATGTTGCCCAAGCTGGTCTTGAACTCCTGGGCTCAAGTGATCTGCTCACCTCAGCCTCCCAAAGTGCTGGGATTATAGGCATGAACCACTGTGCCCAGCTTGGACTTTTAAGTATGATTTTATTATAAAAATTTTAAAAAGTACCCAGAATGCAATGTTGTAAAAAGCCCCCAACCTCCTATTGATGCTAATTTCTAGGAGTTTGCTGTGCTGCCATACACAAGTCAAGACCTGAAAAGAACCATTAAAATATTTAGAAACATTCAACATCAGAGGCCTTCAAATCTAACTGTATGTGGTAGCCTCTCCGAGAGCCACAACCTGTATTTTAAAGAAAGCATTTGCTCAGCAAAGACTCTTAGGAGCTAGATGAAAATCTGTGAGTTTTGATTCTGAGGTTATCACTGATAGGGGAAGTCTGCCTTTTTCTCAAGTCTTGCTCTCGCACGCATTGCACTGCAGCAAAACACCGTTCTGAACATGGGTCCATCTACCCAGACTGTTCTGCGTACTCTCATCCCTTCCTTAGTACCCAGCCGAAGTCCACATCCGTGAGAAAGGCTTCCTCAATCTCTGCAGTCAGATGCTATTGCGGAGCCCTCTGACTCCCCAGATTTGCTCCCCACCAATCCCGGCACTTGCCTTTGCCCCCTAAAGTCAGGGGTAATCTACAATCACTGGGTGGTCCTTTCTGGAGTGGGAGCCTCTTGAGGGCTGAGGCTGGTCTCCCCCATGCCCCAGCCCCTCACATAGGAAGGCCCAGGAAGGACATGGGCATCGTGGGCTGTGCTGTCCTCTGCCCAGCTTCTGACTCCGCTTGTGCTCACCCACCCAGCTGGTGGCTCAGATGCCTGGGGCCATTTTGTCTCACAGGTCCAGAGGGTGAGCTATCGTTTCCATGACAACCCCTTCTCGCGTGGGTATTCGAGGTCATGTCTGCACAAAGGCCCGAGGAAGCCTGCAACGCTGACTGTTTTCTGTGTCTGTGATATGCCCAGTTTTGTTGCTATAACATCCTAAAGCATATCTGCTGGTGCCCCAGCTAAAGCCACTTCTGCTGTTTTCTGACCTCTAAACGCAATGTTAGAGGGCCTATTCATAACAGTTTCTTGTGCCTCCCTTTCTGGAAAATGAAAGCTTGGCCCTTTAAATGTATCTTTGATTTTTAAAAATGTTTTTAAGGAATCAGAAAAGTAAACACAGATTGGCACGTCCCTGCCTTATAAGATGAGTAAATGGAATAGAATTCTACCTTCTAAATAATGGTTCTGGGTTTTCACAAAGATCACCTACTAATATATGGAGCTGTGATGGAACAGGGCTCTCTGCTGTTGCTGAAGGAAGCCTCAGTTTCCCCTTTATCTCCCATCTGTCCTGCCCTAACACCTGCCAGCCTCTCACCTACTTGCCAAGGGCACTTTCTCATTGCTTTTCATCTTCGCCTATCTGACTGTTGCAATGAGTATCTGCATAACTTTAGAAGTGTATTTACATAAAACAAACACTTCCTTAAATTGAGGTTGCTGTGTTCAGCTTTAAACATTTCTTTTTAAAGTCAATGCATGACATTCTACTCCTTGACTGTAGGTTTGGGCTTACCAATTTCTGCGTACGGTTTCTTCAAAAGGGGAAAATTCACGACTGTGTTTATACGTTTAGACAATGGCTTTCAAAAGGAAATAAACTATGCAAATCTCTTAAAAGTCCTCTGATCTGAAAGTCAACTTGAGTTCCTACCCATTACTCATCTCCTATCTCCCCATGATCCCTGCTCCAGAGAGGAGCCCTGGCCCTCCTCTCTCTTTGAACACGTCAAGCTTGTTCCTGCCTCCCGGGCTCTTTTCCCCTACTTGGTTCTCAGAACATGGCTTGGCATCAAGTAGATATTCAGGAGCTATTTGCTAAGTGATAAGTGAATTTCACAGATTTTGGAGAAGTGTCATGGGGCACAGAAAAGCAAATGTGCTCAGGAGCCCAAGACCTGGGTTCAAGTCCTGGCCCCAGCTCTTTCTAGTAAAGTGCTTGGACAAATTGCTCCATCTCAGAGAGTGCCAGCGTTCCTCCTCTGAAGAGCGGGGGATGATGCTATCTAGTTCCCAGGTCTGACATGAAGAGTGATGAAATCAATGTGGCAATGTGGGTGCTGAGGGATCGGCAAAATGCTGTGCAGAGGGGAGGCACTGTCACTCTCCTATAATTGGGTCCCATGTGGAGAGCCATAGGAAGATCTTCGGGGGAAATGATAAGCCCTTCCAAGCAGCTTATGTTTCACCTTAGTTTTTCTAAATGAAAAATGCCACTCCTTGATCTTCACTGTTTCATGAAGATGGACCGGTTAAGGACAGAAAGTACTTATTGGATAGCTATAGGAAGTGGCCTTTGGACTGTACCCATATGAGGGGCAGGGGCAGGGGCAGGGGTGGAGTCACCCAGCTTCTCTGTGTGGCCTGGCCAGCCTGGGGCAACTTGTCAGCTCCATTTAGCCTCCACTGAGTGATGCTTTGTGCCAGGCACTGTGCTGGACACAGAGAGGTCAGCCTAACTCTGGGCCTCAGCAGGGTCTCAATGAGGGAGAGACACAGAAGCAGGTACCCCGCACCTGGTACCAAGTACTGTCTTAGTCTGTTTTGTGCTTCGCTAACACAACACCAGAGACTGGGTAATTTATACAGGGTTTTATTTACTCACAGTTCCGGAGGCTGAAAGTTCACGATCAAGGCACCAGCATCGAGCCAGGACAGGAGAGATGCCGTGTCCTCAGCAGGAAGGCTGTGTGAAGCCTCTTTTATAGGGGCCTCCACCCTGTTCATGAGGGGAGGGGCTCTCAATGATGTAATCAACTCTTAAAGGCTTTACCTCTTCATACGACCACATTGGCAGCACCTGAAGTTGGGAGGGGTCAAGTTCGAACCACAGCAGGCTGGAATGAAGCCAGCGCACCTCTCTTTGGCATATCTGCTAACATCTGTCCCATTATCCTTATCAGTGCCCTACAGGTTGTTAAAAATGTTAAATTGGCTGGGCACGGTGGTTCATGCCTGTAATCCCAGCACTCTGGGAGGCCAAGGTGGGCAGATCATGAGGTCAGGAGTTCGAGACCAGCCCGACCAACATGGTGAAACCCCATCTCTACTAAAAATACAAAAATTAGCCAGGCGTGGTGGCGCATGCCTATAATCCCAGCTACTTGGGAGGCTGAGGCAGGAGAATCGCTTGAACTCGGGAGGCAGAGGTTGCAGTGAGCTGAGACTGCACCACTGCACTCCAGCCTGGGCGACAGGGTAAGATTCCATCTCAAAAAAACAATGTTGACTATCACCCTGCACACAGGTAATGCCACCAGCACACCCTGCATTCCTAGTGGTAGGTCCTCAGTGACATGGGGCAGGCATGCTAGACACAGGGACCAAAATGTGTACATAGGGTGGGTGAGTGCAGCCTCCTGAGGACAGCACAGCACAGAGAGGGATAAAAATATATATACCGATGACTGTCAGCTAGTGAGAAATATGGGAAGGGTCATAATAAAAACGTAAATTACTGCCTGTTCATCCATCCACTCATTTGTTTGTCCATCCATTCATCTGTTCATCTGGCAAACATGAACCGAGTATCACTGTGTGCTGGGCACCACGTCCAATGTCGACTCCAAAGAAACAAGACTCCATTCCCACCCTTGAGGCTCAGTGGAGATAGTTGTTTGTGCAATCCTGATGAGATTTGACATCAGCTTCAAAGTCAGAGGAAAGTGTGCCTGCTGGTAAGTGTGTGAAGTGGGGATCAAGGAAGGCTTTGGGGCATCACTGTCTTTGAGAAGGGCCTCGAAAGATGAAGATGGGCAGGATCCAGGTGGTAGAAGATGGTGAAGATGGTAGAAGATGGTTAAGGAGGAAAGGCCAGTCAGGAGGGTGTCTGTGAACAAAGGCAGGAAGGAGGACCCCATGGGGATGTTTGGGATTGGAGGGGAGTTGGGCTTGCCTGGAGAGCAGGGTTGAGGATCCCCACTGAGGAAGAGTGGGAATAACAGCTGACACTCAAGTAGAGCTTGCCATGTGCCAAACCTTTTGTATCCACTACTACGTTTAACCCGCACTTTAGACTTATGAGGAGGAGCCATTTTTCCCTCCTTTGCCTTTGCAGTGAGGACACTCAGGCACGCCTACCCAAAGTCAAACAGCTGGTGTGATCTCAGGGGCTCTGGGATGGTGATATGGTTTGGCTCTGTGTCCCCTTCCAAATCTCACCTTGAATTGTAATAATCCCCAAGTATTATAGGAGGGACCCAGTGGGAGATAACTGAATCATGGGGGCGGTTTCCCCCATACTGTTCTTGTGGTAGTCTCATGAGATCCGATGGTTTTATAAGGGGCTTCCCCTTTTGCTTGGTTCTCATTCTCTCTTGCCTGCCGCTGTGTAAGATGTGCCTTTTACCTTCTGCCATGATTGTGAGGCCTCCCCAGCCACCTGGAACTGTGAGTTCACTAAACCTCTTTTTCTTTATAAATGATGCAATTCTCAAGTATGTCTTGATCAGCAGTGTGAAAATGGATGTATGCAGATGCAAACCCAGGTTGATCAGGGCCTGCTGGCTCCTCTCCACCAGTCTGGGACTGCCCCAGGTGTCGGCCCTCAACAGATGTTTTCCAAGGCTCCTTTACTCATGACCACCATAGAAAGAGTTGTTTGTCATCTGCCTTGAGATGCACTTGGCTTTGGGGTCTCTCCGAGCTCTTGGGCCACTCCCAGACACAGCTGAGCATTTCTTCACTGCAGAGGTAGGAGGCCACCCCTAGAATGCAAAGCTCAGCCCCTTCCTGAGCCGTGTCTCCCCCTTCAGCCCCTCCCTCCCCCTCTCAGAGAACACACCACTCTTCAAAAGAATCCTTTCTCCTTGTTACCTTCACTCCAAGGTTATCTACTCAAGTATGTAGCGAGCAAATGAAGTTGTTTGGCTTATGGATACAAATAGACACTGCTTTTTTGACTTGCAAAATGAATTCCACCGTGACTGGCTCAAACTTAAGTATGCTAATGCTCAATGAACCAGTTGTCTATTTATTTCTGTTTATGCCTGCAGACCCATTAGCAACTTTTTCTTGTTTTCTTTTAGAATATTAAACGGTTCCAACATATTCTAAAAATTAGTTGATTAGCTTGTTAGGGCACATTTTAACTGCTAGCTCCGCTGAACCAAAGGAGAAAATGAAGGTAATTTTGTTTGCAAGGAATGTGTGGTTCGGAGCTGACTGCTGAAAGATGTGCCACGTCAACGTAATGAGGGAGCGTAATATCTTAGTTTGCATCAATATGGAAATAACCGTGCGCTTTGACAGACCTGATGCTGAAGGCATCACCAGCCTGCTCATTATGCATTCCAGCTCTGATTATGAAAAATAGTGTGTTTTCCTTTAAAGAGGAATCCACATTATCAATCAAACCATACCAATTATTTCAGAAAGGGATCACAGTGAAATAGACATGCGGGCTTTTCAACTATATCAGCGCGGGATAGGCAGGCGGATCTTAAGGGGTGTGATATTTTTATTTCGTGACAGTTGTTAGTATTAATTAGGAACACTAACGAAGTATTTTGTGCGGTGGCACCCAGACAACCCGCTTTCCCTGCTATCGTCTGGATCTTTATTATTTTGTTTTAATGAGCCCTGTCTTCAATAATATCAATGTACTTCTAATGATACCTCTCATGCAGCCTGATGATTCCAATGCTCTTCTCACAGGGTTGTCATATCAGGGAAACATGGAAAGGAAGGGAGGTGAAAAGAGACAGTAGGAAAACTGTAGGCTGTGATGGGAAAACAATGAAACAGAGGTACGAAAACAAAACGATGCTCATTGCAACATGAAGTGTTTCATTTCATTTTGTGTGTACGTTTGTGTGCGTCGGCGGGGGTGAGTGGGTGTGCTGTCTCTCCGTGTGTGGCATGTTGGATTGAAGATTACACACTTACTATTTTTATTCTGACCTTGCAGATGGAGGAGAAGGAAAGTCCAGGAGCTAGGATGATGTCTCAGTGATGGCTCACTTTGCATTGCTCTTCCACTCCACTGTTCCACTGACTGGGAACTCTCTCCGGAGGTGATGGGTCTTGTTCATCTTTAGAGGCATCCCTGGTGGGTTATCCTCAGGTATGCACAGTTGGCATTCAGAAACTGTTTGCTGAATGACTAACTGAAAGAAAGAGCATTCTCCTCTTAGTATGAGACCTATATCTAGGTGTATTGGAGAGAATACAAAGACATGCATTTTCTTTAAGAAACACAATACAAAATGAATAGGAGATATGGGGACATTGAATTGAGTGTGCAGGAATTGGACTGAGCTGGACACACTCACCTGGTTGCCTCAGGCACACTGCATCATTTTTCCGAGCCTCCGCTTCCTGTAGCATGAGCGGAGTTGTGAATTAGCGACAGCATACCGAAGGGATCTGGCCCGCGGATGGCATTCCTCCCTGGCAGGTCATCGCGCAGTAAATATTTGTTGAATGAATGAACTGGGGAAAGAATGGAAAGAAGGTCTTGGTGATCTTCCTCTTGAATTCCCATAATTGTGAGGGTCGTGTTGTTGCAGGAACTGCCGGGTGGTCTTGGTGGTGGGGGTGGGGAGGGGATTCATCCCCCAGAACACTCCAGGATGGGTCCCAGAGAAAGCTCAGTCGGAGCACCCTCTCTGCACCTAGACCCTAGTGCCTCCCGCTCCTGGGGCTTCCCTGCCTATTGCTCCCCCTTCTAGCCACACTGAGCCCCATCCTGGCATTGAGTGGGCTTCTAGCTGAGTCAGGTGGCAATGCCCTCTCAAACACAGACTTGCTTCTACCCTGAGTAGGCCATGGTGGAGTTGGGGATTCCTTACTCTAGGGTGCAGCTGCTGGGACACAGGCTGGGGCAGCAAGGGAAGCTCTAGAGGGTGAGCCGGGGGTCTGGATCGCAGCCACACTGGGGAAAAAGCAGGGGCTTGTTTGGGGAGAGCTGCTGCTGAGAGCTTGAACCCTGATGTCCTCGCACGAGGTCTTCTGCAGGCCCAGGGCCATAGCCCAAATTCCTATACCTGCTCATGCTTTCACAGATGCATTTGTTCATACAATCTGCACAGAATGCAGCAAGCAAGGATTGAGTTCTGCCCTCCAGGGACTTGCCGTCTAGCGGGAGGAATAAGACAAACTCTGTAATCAAAGTTAGAAATGATCAGGCTGGCCGTGGTGGCTCACACTTGTGATCCCAGCACTTTGGGAGGCTGAGGTGGGCAGATCACCTAAGGTCAGGAGTTTGAGACCAGCCTGGCCAACATGGTGAAACCCTGCCTCTACTAAAAATACAAAAATTAGCCAGGCGTGGTGGTGGGAGCCTGTAATTCCAGCTACTCAGGAGGCTGAGGCAGGAGAATTGCTTGAACCCAGAAGGCAGAGGTTGCAGTGAGCCTAGATAGCACACCAGTGCACTCCAGCCTGGGCGACAAGAGCAAAACTTCGTCTAGAAAAAAAAGTTGGAAATGATCAGTGCATTACACAGCACTGCTGCAATGCCACATGGCTTCTGCACATGGAGGAATCACAGTCAGCTGGGGAAATCTGAGAGGGCTTCCTGGAAGAAGTGGCATTCAGCATTTCCTGAGCACATCTCTTACAGCTCCCTACTTGCTGCAAGCCCTGGGCTACCAGGTCTCTGCTCTTATGGAACTCGTGAAATAGCAGAGGTGAGGTGCAGAGGCAGACAGTGAGCCAGCCAACAAGTGCCTGGAAGGGACACTTTGCAGAGAGCAATAAGTGCAGGGAAGGAAAGTGTCCTGGGCTTTGACAAATGTGTAGAGCCTGGTCCCTGGAGAAGAGGCGGCGGGGCACCCCAGGCAGAGCTTAATGAGGGAACAGGGAGGGAGGGGTGCAAGGAAGGGAAAGAGAGAGAAGCCTGGGAGGGAAAGTAGAGCTGGAGTGAGCTTGGATGCCAGGCTAAGGAGTCACTGGGTGAGCAGCGGGGAGCCAGAGCAGGTTGTGGAGCAGGGGGGTGGCACGATGAGAACCAGCTGTGTTAGGAAGCGCAGCTGGGCAGCAGTTGTAGGGTGAGGCTGGAGGTGGAAAGATGCCACAGGAGGGTTCTATGATGAGGAGTGACCACTGGGAATGTGTGGGGTCATCTGAATGGGGACGGCAGGGGGACTTCCAGAGGGGTAAGGACCAGACAAGGGACACAGAGTCCAGGAGGTGAGAAGGGGGTCAGGGTACAGGTGCAGAAACAGAGTGGGGAGACGCAGACAGCTAAGGATGGAGTATTTTAGCAACAGGACTGTGGCCACTCTTCAGCAGCATCTGACCCATTTTGATCTTGCCCAGGCTCGGGCCCCCAGGATGGACAGGACAGGAATGGGAGGCAGGGACCTCTCAATGGGCCTCTGAGGGAGCCAGGCCTTGAGGCATGCTTTCCCAGTGCCCGCCCCCTTCGTGGCCACATCTGCGCTGTGCCTGGAATGAGTGGGTTTTTGGTAGGGTTGTCAGATTCAGCAAATAAAAATACAGAACGCCCTGTAAAATTTGAATTTCAAAAAACACAATGAAAGATTTTATAGTATAAGTATGACTCATGCAATATTTGGGATATACTTAGACAAAAAATTATTCATTGTTTATCTGAAATTAAAATTCAACTGGAGGTCCTGTATTTCATATTATAGCTCTACTATTTTATTTTATTTTTTTTGAGACAGAATCTCACTCTCTCACCCAGACTGGAGTGCAGTGGTGTGATCTTGGCTCACTATAACCTCCACTTCCCAGGCTCAAGCGATTCTCCTGCCTCAGCCTCACGAGTAGCTGGGATTACAGGCGCAGCCCACTACTGCCTGGCTAAATTTTGTATTTTTAGTAGAGACAAGGTTTCATCATGTTGGCCAGGCTGGCCTTGAACTCTTGACTTCGAATGATCCACCTGCTTCGGCCTCCCAAAGTGCTGGGAAAACAGGCGTGAGCCACTGTGCCCAGCCTGTAACTCTACTCTTTGGTACAACCTATATGCCAGCCATGTCCTAAGAAATAATATTTCTGTCCATGTGTGCATGTGTGTGTGTATAGGAGAGAGAACTAGTTTGTATTAGTTTTTGGAATAGAGATAACAAAAAAATCAGAACGAGTCAACTTTGAAGCTGTCTTGTCATATTGACACTGAGCTGCTTTCCTTGTGCTAAGCTCGAGTGGCCTGGAGGACCCTATGCATCGGATGATGCACCTGCTTAGAGGACCGTGACTGTGGCATCTCTTGTTGAAACCTCTTTCTTCCCATGGGCAGTGGCAGCCCCGCCTCAGGGTGAAGTCTGACGTGTCTCAGGATCCTGCTGAGTTCTAGTTCCCAACAGCATGATCCCTGCATGGGGATGGATGTCTGGCTTCCCCACACCCGCTGTGGAAGTATGAAGAGCTGGTGATGAAGTGGGAGCTCAGGTGAGCTCCCCTGTGTCACACTGTCTGTAATTTGTACAGAAGGGAAGCAGGAACCCATTGGGCTGTCAGCTGTGTGTCAAGACACCTGGCAAAGCTGGCCCTGGGGGAACATTGATGCGTCCCTTCTCCTGCCTGGGTTCCTCTTTCTGCTGGGATGCTGTGGGCAAAACAGCTTCTTGAGGCTTCCAGGCAAGCCTCCCCTGGCCTGCTGCCACTCCGGAGAAGAATAAAAAGGTGGACTTCACAACGGATCCCTTTGGTCTGGGTGCTGTGTGGAGTGTGAAGCCCCTGGCAGTGGGTGCTGAGGGTGGGCATCTCCTGGCCCTTGAGGACTAGGCACTGAAGTTCTGGGGAGGTGGGCAATAGCTTCATGGGCACTGCTCCCTAGAGAAGGCCTTCCTGCTGCAGAAATAAGGCCCCTCGAGCCCTGCTCTAGGAAGCGCCACAACGCTGTCATATAACAAAATCGACCTGCCCCTCCTACCCTGGACTCTGCCACCATCTGTCTCCAGAGCTTGCTTGGAGTCAGCTGTAGGGAGCACAAAGGTAGGACCGGACCTGACCAGCAAGTGCTGAGTTTACTGGGAACCCCACTAAGCTGTGACGTAAATTCCTCAGTGGGGTGGGGGGGATTTCTTTTCTCCTTGATACATAATATTTGCACATATTTATGGGTACATGTGTTATTTTACATGCATTGAATGTGGAATGATCAAGTGAGGGTATTTAGGGTATCCATCACCTCAAGCGTTTATCATTTCTGTATGTTGGGAACATTTCGAGTTCTCTCTGTTTGTTTTGAAATATACAACACGTTATTGTTAACCGTAGTAACCCTGGTGTGCTGTTGAACGTTAGAACCGATTCCTTCTATCTAACCGTATTTTTGTATCTATTACTCAACCTTTTTTCATCCTCTCCCCACTTCTCAGCCCCTGGCAATCACTATTCTACTCTTTACCTCCACAAGATCAAGGTTTGCTTTGTTTTTTTTATAAGCTCCCACATATAGGTGAGAATGTGCCATGTTTATCTTTCTGTGCCTGGCTTATTTCACTGAACGTAATGACCTCCAGCTCCATCCATACTTGCTACAAATGACAAGATTTCATTATGTTCATGGCTCAATGGTATTCCATTCTGTATCTAGACCACATTTTCTTTATCCATCCATCCCTTGATGGACGCTTAGTTGATTCCATATTTTTGCTACTGTGAAGTGTGCTGCATGGGAGCACAGGTATCATTTGACATGCTAATTTTTTTCTATTTGAATAAATACCCAGTAGTGAGATTGCTGGCTCACATGGTAGTTCTGTTTTTAGTTTTTTGAGAACTCTCCATACTGTTTTCCATACTGACTGTACTAATTGATATTCTCCCTAACAGGGTACAAGAGTTCCCTTTTCTCTGCATCCTCACCAGCATCCCTGTTATTTTTTGTCTTTTTTTTATTATTATACTTTAAAAGTTCTGGGATACATGTGCAGAAAGTGCAGTTTTGTTATATAGGTATACACGTGCTGTGGTGGTTTGCTGCATTCATCACCCCATCATCTACGTTAGTCTTTTGTCTTTTTAAATAGCCGTTCTGGCTGGGGTGAGATGATATCTCATTGTGGTTTCAGGTGCATTTCCCTGATGATTAGTGGTAATGAGCATTTTTTTTCATGTAGCTATTGGCCATTTGTATGTCTTCTTTTGAGAAATGTCTATTCATGTCTTTTGCCCACTTTTTAATGGGGTCATGTGGTTTTTTTTTTACTGTTGAGTTGTTTGAGTTCCTTGTATATTCTGGGTATTATTATTCCCTACCAGATGCAGCAAATGTTTTCTCCCACTCACAGGTTGTCTCTTCACTCTGTTGATGGTTTCCTTTCCTGTGCGGAAGCTTCTTACTTTAGTACAGTCCTGTTTGTCTATTTTTATTTTTGTTGCCTGTGCTTTTGAGATCTTAGCCATATAATCTCTGTCTAGACCAAAGTCCTGAAGTGTTTCCCCTACGTTTTCTTCTAGTAGTTTTGTAGTTTCAAGTCTTATGTTTAAGTGTTTAATCTTGAGTTGATTTTTGTATCTGGTGAGAGATGTGGTCCCGTTTCATTCTTCTGCATGTGGATATCCAGTTTTGGGGTGGAGGGATTTCTTTAAGAGAAAGGTGGGGCTGGGCATGGTGGCTCATGCCTGTAATCCCAGCACTTTGAGAGGCCAAGGTAGAAGGGTTTCTTGAAGCCAGGAGTTTGAGGCCAGACTGTGCACATAGTGAGACTTTGTCTCTGTAAACAATTAAAAATATATATAATAGCTGGTCATGGTGACATGTGCCTGTGGTCCCAGCTACTAGGGAGGCTGAAGCAGGAAGATTGCTTGAACCCAGGAGTTGGTGGCTGCAGTGAGCTATGATCATGGCACTGCACTCCAGCCTGGATGACAGACAGCAAGACCCTTTCTTTAAAAAGAGAGAGAGAGAGGCCAGATGTGGTGGCTCACATCTGTAATACCAGCACTTTGGGAGGCCCAGGCGGGCAGATCACCGGAAGTCAGGAGTCTGAGACCAACTTGGCCAACGTGGCAAAACCCCATCTCACTAAAAATACAAAAATTAGCTGGGTGTGGTGGTGCATGTCTGTAATCCCAGCTACTTGGGAGGCTGAGGCAGGAGAATCGCCTGAACCTGGGAAGCGGAGGTTGCGGTGAGCCGAGATTGTGCCATTGCACACCAGCCTGGGTGATAGAATGAGACTCTTGTCTCAATAATAATAATAATAATAATAATAATAAATAAATAAAAAGAGAAGAGAGAAAGGTGGGTTGGCATGGTTATTTCCTTCCTCAAAATTCAAAAGGGCACATGCTCAGGCTGGCTCTGGATGAACTGTGGATGAACTTAGTCCAGGGAGTGAGGTGGGGCAGGAAGAGGGTAGATTTCAGAGCCAGCCAGACCTGGGTGTGACTTGACAACTTTGGGGCCAGTGCTTGCCCTCTGTGGGTCTCAGTTTCCCCATCTCTAATGGTAATAGCACATAGAGTTAGGCATGTGGCTCACTGCAGCCACTCAGTTAACGCAGAGCACCTGCTCTGTGCCAAGTGCTGCTTTAAGTGCTTTGTACGTATTAACTCATCTAATCCTCACAGTAATCCCATGGCTGTGATTATACCCACTTTGCCGATGAGGAAACTAGAGGAGAGGTGTTAGTTCTCTTTCCCCTTGTGAATTACGATCTGGTAGCAGGCACTGACACACATACTAGTCCCTGTGGACGAGGGGGGGACGGCGGTGGGGCGATGGTCAGTGCCATCAAAAGGCTATGAAAGGCACTGGGAGAAAGAGAGGTGGGATTCACTCAGATTAGGGATGGGTGGGAAGGCATGTTTGTGGTGGTGGTGGGTCTTCGCAGGGTCTTGAAGGTCCAAAAGAATGTTGCTGGGTGGACAGCTGAAGAGGGTGTTTCAGACAGAGCATAAGCAATGGCTGGGGGCATGGGGACGAGGGCGTGTGGGAGGAGCAGCCATCCTGCTGAGCTGCAGCTGGGTGTGGGCTGTGTATGTGTTTGTGTGTGTGTGTCTGTGTGTGCATGTATATATATTTTTGTGTGTGCATGTGTGTGTGCATGTGTATATATGTATGTATGTGCAAATGTTTGTGTGTGCGTGTGTGTTTATATGTACGTGCATATATGTGTGCACGTGTGTTCGTGTGCGTGTGTGTGTGTGTGTATGTGTGTGTTGTTGTTGTTGTGGGGGAGGGAAGAGGTTGAAAGCGGAACCAAGTCCTTTTGTTTTATTCTGTGGAAAGTGGAATATCTCCCGGGTGCAGGCTCTGAACCTAACCTGCTTTTTAACTCTCTATTATTGGATCTGTCTATCTAGTTAATAAGATGTTTTAATGCCAGCAAAACTGTGCCCTTTCCGATCACGACGGACTGCTGAACTTGACATTTAATGGAAAACAGAGCCCAGGCCTGAGAGACGGTGAGTGAGACGGGCACATGTTCTCACAGAGGCTGCCCTGTGGCTGGGTGGACAGGGCCGGCGTGTTTCAGGGATGGCGTCAGGGCTCGGCTGAGCCTGCCCGTGGAGACGGCCCCATCGCTGCACACCAGCACGGGGCCGTGCCGGGGAGATTCTGGCATCTCCCATAGTTTGCTGACATGTCATCCCTGCTGGGAAGTTTAACGGACGTGTGTAGAAGTGGCTGTAACAAGAGGAAACGTGCCTCGTGTCCTGAATGGTGCCTGTGAAGTTCTGAGGAGAGGGATGTCATGTCCCTGTGGGGTCTGAGGGAAGTCCCTGTGGAGCAGGAGGCTCCAGAGCTGCCTCTTAGAGTAGGCCAACCATTCTAGAAGGTGGAAGCAGCTTGAGCAAGATGCGCTGGCCAAATGAGGTGGCTGCCAGCTGGTGGAGCGTGTAGGCCCCATGAAACAAGTGTCCAAAGGGGATACAGGAGAGGATTGGTAAAGGGGGAGAGCTGGGAGGCTCCTGAGGAAGGGGGCTGGCCTGGGGGAGGGGACTGCAGGTGTGATCCAGGAGAGAAGGCTGTTTATCACAGCCACTCCGGGGTCAGGATTTCTCAGCGGCCTCTGAGGACCCTGGGAAAAGGGACGATCAAGTAGGTGGGCCAAGGGGCTCAGGCTGCAAGCAACAGAAATTCACGGCAGACCAAAGCACAAGGGGAGTGATTGGAGAAGCATCTGGGCACAGTGTGAAGCCTGGAGATCTGGCTTGGCAATAGGTGGAAATCATGGACGTTTGCTGAGGGAAGGGAGGGCGCCGTGATGGAAGCAGACCCACAGGAGTAGCCTGGTGTCAGGAATGCTGGCTCTCCATCCATTCCTGGATGCCTGGCTCTGAGCTCAAGCTCTGCACTCAGAGAGGGCTCAGCCTAAGAATCGTTGGCTCGGCAAAGGCAGGGTCCTGCCTACAATCCCACAGGTAAAGTAATTTCCTGTTCTTCGGAAGGGGAATGGGAACTGGTTGGCCCTGAAGCACAGAGTCCATTAGAGACACCTACCTGGATGGAGAGCCTGAGGCCCACACCCAGTTACCAGAATACGGCATGCAGGGAAAGGTTTTCCTCCAGCTTTAATGGTGACCCTCAGAGTCCATGTGCCCCCACTGGCTGCTGGTTTGGGACTCTGGGCGGGGCTGTCCAGGCATCTCCTACACTGCAGGAAGCTTACATCCTGGCAGCACTAGATCCCTAACACCCCGGAGGGAGCCATTCCTGACCTCGGAGGCAGCAGCAGAGGCAGGACAAAGTTTCAGTAGGATGCAACAAGAATCTTCCAGCATCAGCCACGATTCCACCAGGAATACATGTGCGTCTGAGAACTGCAATAAAAGCTGGGAAAATATGACAAGTTATGATAGACAGAGCCGTACAGAAATGACAAGCCATGTGACAAGATGGTATTTTGGGGTTGGGGAGAGAGTTAGAAATAATTACAGCGTTCCCACCCCTCTCGCCGCGCCACTGGGGGCTTGTGTGTGTGTAGATTGAAGAGAAGGGGGAATCGTTTGAGTCTAATTTCAAGCCTTGTTCCTGTAATGGTTCCTTGTGGAATGCTGTTAAATAATGGTAATTATTACAGAGCCCTGTGCTTTGAGCCACTCTTGTCAACTGCAGCTGCGGCCTGCAGGGTTTGCCACTTCCCTCCGAGACTGATTTGTGAGGCTGATCTAAGATGTTTGCGGATTACTTCCTCTTAAATTTTTTAACTATCATTTGGACCAGAGTCACAAGATGAACACAGATATCTTGAGTTTGGCATTGTAGGTCTGACATTTTATAGTCATGGAAACGTAGGTGCACACAGATTAATACACAACCCCAATGACGGCCTGTGAAAATGTTATTCACTCCTTCGACCCATCAACTTCACTCCATTTAAATGCTTACGATTTTACCATTAGTTAAACTCTGCTCTGTGCCAGGATGGAGTGGTGAATCAGACATACATTCCCCCCTGGAAGTTCATGTGAAAGAAAACCACTGGGTGTAATACTGCAGAGGTCATGATAATAAAGACGGGCACATTGGGCTTAGGCTGGGCTTAGGTGCGGGAGGATGGATCGCCAAGTCAACCTGGAATGACAGGGGTTTAAAGACAGGGGATGCTGGAGCTGGGAACTGAAGGCTATGTAGGAGTTAGACATGAAGTCTGTTGCAGGCAGGAAGTTTGTGAGTCACAATGTGAAGGCACATGAGCAAATTGCATGTTTAGGGAGGGATTAGGGTGACAAAATGGCTGAAAGAAGGAAACACCCCATTTTAAATTCTAAAACAATTGTTTTTCTGATTATAGCCATAATGTTTAAAGACAACTTGGGTAAAAATCTTGGCACACCTGTATTTTCTCTTCATGCCTGTCCTCTCCCCTGCCTCCTTCTTTGGATGTACTTCTATTTGTCTCTCTCCTTCCCTCTTTCTTCAGAAGCAGGATGACGTTGAATGTCTAGTTTATATCCTTGCATCACTAATTACATCATGAACATTTCCTATATATATCCTTCTCTCTCTCTTTTTTTCTTTTCTTTTCTTTTTTTTTTTTTTTTTTTTGAGACAGGGTCTCACTCTGTCACCCAGGCTGGAGTGCAATGGCGTGATCTTGGCTCACTGCAGCCTCCACCTCCTGGGCTCAAGCAATCTTCCCATCTCAGCTTCCTGAGTAGCTTGGACTACAAGCTTCTGCCACCATGCCCAACTAATTTTTGTATTTTTAGTAGAGATGGGGTTCCAACATGTTGCCCAGGCTGGTCTTGAACTCCTGATCTCAAGTGATCCATCTTCCTCGGCCTCCCAAAGTGCTGGGATACCAGGTGTAAGCCACCCCACCTGGCCCATATGTATTATTTATAATGACTTGTAATGTTTCATCTTATGGATATGCCACCATTCTCTAAACTATTTCTATATTGTTGTGAATTTTGTTTGTTTTCAGTTTTTTGCCTTATAAATAACACTGTGGTGAACACCAGAATCAAAACTTCTGCCCCCATTTCTGATAATTTCCTTTAGATAAATCCCTAAAAATCTAGAAGTGAAATTAAAGGGTATGAATATTGCTAAGTTTCTTGATACATGTTGTTCACTGCTTTCTTTCAAGAAAGAGCTTATACTTAGAAAGAAGAGAAGTCCATCTCTTAAACTTCCAGGTAAGATGGCAGATTGAACACACTAATTTTGTGTGTTCTCTACCCCCTACTTCAGTAAGGAGATTTTTTTTGAAAGGCATAAACTTTCAAGAACATGAGAGGAGAACAGCAGCACAGTCTGGGAGTCTGAGCAGCAGATGGACGAGTGGTAACTGCTTTAGCAGATTTGGGAAGGCTGAATCCCCAGCTGGTGGTTGAGAAAATGGAAAATCAACTCCATGTACGCAGCTGAATCTTCAAAACACGGAGGAGTGGGCAGCACCAGGTGAGTCTCAGGGACGCTGAGAGTCGTTTCAGAAATAGGTCCCTAGTTCTTCTCCCTTGCTCTGTTGGCTGGGCTGGGGGTGGTTTCCCTCACCCCCTGCCTTGTATAGGTTTGCCCATTATTCTCTAGAGAAGGTGAAGCTGGGCAACTCTGCACTGGGACATCAGGTGCAGCAGAGGATGGGGTAAGGACTTGGGAAACCCAAGGGGCTAAGGGAGCCTATGTAGAGTGGCTGCTGGTCCCCCAGTTCTCTCCCCCTAGGCTCTTGGAATGCTGATACCCAGCCTGGGGACTTAAGAAATCTTCCTTGTGGAAGTTGTCCTGCACAAGAGCAAAGACTGTGAAGAGATGAATGTGCAGGTTTTTAGAAGAACGTATATAGGGAAGTTCGTAGTAGCCATTCCCTACCCACACACTTGGAGTTTCTAAACAGATTCCGAGTTCCTCATGTTTAAACATGAGAAAATGACCAAGGATTGCCAGACATCTAAAGAAAGCATCTAACATGAAAGAATGACACACAAGCAAACTGTGAGAGGACCTTGAGCACCACCTACCTGACGCCACACATAAAAGTCAATTTGAGAGGACTTATAGGTCTAAATGTAAAAGGTATAATAATAAAACTCCTAGCAGAAAACACAGAAGAATATTATTATGACACTGAGGTAGGCAAATACTTCTTAAACTGGACAAAAAAGGCACTAATTATAAAATTAAAAATTAAAGTTCATTAAAATTTAGAATTTCTGTTCCTCAAAAGACATCATTTGGAGAATGAAAAAGTAAGCCACAGAATGAAACTAGATATTTTCAATTTATACATTAGACAAAGGGCTTCTATCCAGATTATACAAAGAACTCCTATACATCAATATAAACCAGCCAACAAGAAAAGACTGCTTGAAGATGAAACATCTGCTAGAAGTGAAAGACCCAAAATAAGAATTGGAGGATAAAGTTGAGGAATCATTCAAAAATTGAACAAAAAGACCAAGGGATGAAAAACAAAATGATTGGGAAATTAGTGGACCAGTTCAGAAAGTAGGAAGAAAGAAAATAGAAAGGAGAAAATAATAAGTGAAATAATTCCAGAAAAATTTTCCAAATGAAAAGCTACAGTTTAAGGTTGAAGAGGTTCATGAATTTACAATAAATCAAAACAGAGCCATATAATGAAATTTCAAGGCCCCGAGGACATTTAGCATACACTCATTTGGCATACCTGAGGACAAACAAGCCATGTTATGCACTGTCAGAAAAGAAATAAAACACAACCTCATACAAGAGAACTGTCATATCAAAGGATCAGGTGTCAGACTGGCTTTGGAATTCTCAGCCTGGAGACAACCCTGGAAGCTAAAAGACAAAGAACAATGTCTTCAAAATATGGAAGGAAAGTGATTTTCAATCCTGAATTCTACCCAGTTTACCAATCAAATCTGAGGGCAGAATAAACATTTCCAGACTTCAGAAAGTCTCAAAAAGCCCAGGTGCAGTGGCTCACACCTGTAATCCCAGCACTTTGGGAGGCAGAGGCAGATGGATCATTTGAGGCCAAGAGTTCGAGACCAGCCTTGGCAACATGACAAAACCCCATCTCCACTAAAAATACAAAAATTAACTGGGCATGGTGCCACATGCCTGTAATTCCAGCTACTTGGGAGGCTGAGGCACAAGAATTACTTAAGTCTGAGAGGCAGAGGTTGCAGTGAGCTGAGATCATACCATTGCACTCCAGCCTCGGTGACAGAGGAAAACTCTGTCTCAAAAAAAGAAAAAAAAAGTCTCAAAAAATTTATATCCCATGTACTCACTTCTCAGAAAGCCTCTGTAGTTTATATTTTACCAGAATAACAAAGGAAACATAGAGAAAGGTTTGGGAGACAAGAAACTGGAGAAGCAACAGAGAGAGACAAACTGATGACTATCACCAAAAGTATAATGCTGGTAAAACCTGAGAAGTCAAAATTACCAAAGAAGTTAATAAGCAGGAATGAGGAATTGCTGCAGAACAGAAACAGAGCATTTTTTTTTCCCTTGTAATTGCATCCCTAAGAGCTTATGGAGCCAAGTTCCCACTGCTCTGGTGGCTGCATTCTGTGTATGGAGATAGAAACGGGATCTCAGGTTGGAGTCTGCAGGGAAATACTTTCAACCTGCATTGGGTCTGTGATTTTGGCAATCTCTGATGTGCTGAAAAGAGTCACAGATGACCATTCTATAGCCTTCCTTTGATTGTCAAGGGGGTCAGCATCTCTAAATGTGCCTTTTTTTCCTCTTCTAAATGAATTATTCACTTATGGTCATATGTGATAGGTGACAAAAACACCAATGTTTTATGCAGAAAGTTGCTTTTTTTTTTTTTTCTGAGACCGAGTCTCACTCTGTCTCCCAGCCTGGAGTGCAGTGTCACAATCACCACTCACTGTAGCCTTGAGCTTCTGGGCTTAAGTGTTCCTCCCACCTCAGCCTCCCAAAGTCCTGAAATGACAGGTGTGAGCCATCACTTCCAGCAACATTACAGGTCCAGCGGGGGAGATGGTTGTGCTATGTCCCGTCCACTTGAAGGGATATTATGCACTTGTTAAAAACAGGTTTACTGGGAGTTTGTATCAAGATTTTAAAAATGCTTACAGTATGTGGGTGAATAAAAAGAAGACAGGGCACACTGCTGCATTGCTGCGTGACAGCAATCACATGAAAGAAGTAATCCCTACAGAGGACCAGAAACTTCTCTGAAGAAGAGTGAGCATTACCTGCTGTTTCAGGGTGGACTACAGACGAGTTCCCTGGCCCCGATACTTTCTGCTTCCCCAATTTTTAAAAATGAGAAAATGACGACTTTTATGATGGAGATCAATATTAGCAGTAAGAAATGAGTGTATGCTAATTATCCCACATTCCGTAAAACTGCCTGGAGTGCTGACAAGCTTCTCCAGAGCTGCCTCGATCCCCTGGCTCGGTTCTGCCTTCGGAACCAGCTGTGCAGACATATTTGGGAGCAGAGGTTGGCTCTTTCCTTTGCTTCTCTTCCCTACTCAGACACCAAACAATCAGCATTGTGTGGAGCACATTATTGTTCTTAATGAGGTGACAGGCCCTTTGGGATCAGACTCCGAGCACTGGGGCATTTTTTTCCTTTTTAGAAATAAAAAAATACTCGAGAAATGCAGCAAGTGAATTGGGTGGTGGTAACTGGGCAGACTGAAGATTCTTGCATCCTGTAAAAAAGAACTAGACCTTAAATTGCAGCTTGCTTATGTGTTTGTTTAAAAACCAGACCAGGTTAGTGAGCCAGGCGCAGGGATTCTCTCTCTGCTGGTAGGAGTGTGAATTCGCGCAGCCTTTCTGGAGGGCAATCTGGCTATGCTCAAGAAAAGCCTTATGGTTCTGCACATCCTTTGAGGGAGCAATTCTGCAAATAGGGATTTGTTCTAAGGATATAATTCTGGATGTCTGTAAAAATAGAGTTGTAAAGTCCATCATGGCAGAGCTTATAATAATTAACAGTCGGAAACAATAGTACGAGGTTGGTTCCATAAATTATGATACATTTATGTAATGGCATATTGTATTTTGGAGGAGATGGAATAAAAAGGAAGCTAGTCAAAATACATTGTTGTATGAAAAAAGCTGGCTATTAAGTGGTACATAATAGTATGATCCATTCTGTATTGAAAGTATGTACTTGCCAATTAAAAATAATGGAAAATTATACACGTTTATTCCTCAAACACTGACCTGGGATCTGCAATTTGCCAGACCCCCTACATGGCTGGTGCCAAGATAAAGAACACATCCCCCACCCTCAGGGGGGTCAGGGTGGGTTCGCTGCATCACACAAGCAAAGAAGTGTGGTTGGCAGTTTTGGTGTGGCCTGGCAAAAGGGCCCCCTACACAGGCTTTTGAGGGGTAGTGGGGGAGCCTCAGTTGGGAGGGTTTCTGGGAAAAGAGGAAGCAAAAAAAATTTTTTTTTAAGTTTTTTATTCCCATAGGTTTGTGGGGAATAGGCAGTATTTGGTTACATGGGTAAGTTCTTTACTCATGGTGATTTTGGTGCACCCATCTCCCGAGCAGTATACGCTGAACCCAATTTGTAGTCTTCTATCCCTCACCTCATTCTCACCCTTTCCCCCGGAATCCCCAAAACCTGTTGTGTCATTCTTATGCCTTTGTATCCTCATAGCTTAGCTCCCACTTATGAGTGAGAACATATGATGTTTGGTTTTCAATTTCTGAGTTACTTCACTTAGAATAATGGTCTAGAGGAAGCACATTTTAGGGAGGTGGAATCAGTGAGGAGCTTCCTCTAACACTGAGAAAGGGGAAAAGGCTTTGTGTTGGAATTAACCCCAGACCCCAGACTTCCTGGGGGGCTGCAGGCCCTCTGCATAGTGGGGGACATGGTGAGCCTGAGGAGACCAGATAAAGCCCCAGGTACCCAGGCACAGAAGCAGAGGAGCTGCTCTCTTCCCTGGGCCCATGAGATGTACTATGGAGGGCAACTTGGTTTGGAGGCCTTTCTGGGAATGTTCTAGATAACACTAGGCCTCTAGGGCCCTTGGAGAATCTAGGAAGGGGGCAGAACTCCCAAAACAACTGAGATTGCATCACCTGCCAGCCCAATGCTGAAAGTCTCTGACAAGGTTACATTTTACACAGAGAGATAAAAGATTGTGACATTTCTTGAGATTTTGTTGCGTAGATGAGAATTCCACTACTTACACTTGGTTTTCAGATGCCTTTCTTGATCTAAGGAAGTAATTGAAATAGAGACCTGGATCAAAATGCATTGATCTTTAAAATGTTAGTAGCACTGCAAGATTCATTTCCAAAGGGGCTAACAGTTCACACTTCCAGTAGCTTTCCCGTACACCGACCAGCACCGTGTGTTATTCACATTTTTGTTTTTTTGACTGTATGCTGGGTTAAACACTCATGATTTTAACGTGCATCTTCCTGACTGCTGACGAGCACGAGCGTCTTTTCATGTATTTATTGCTCACATGCGCCTTTTTCCCGTGGCTTGCTTGTTATCATTGCAGGTGATTTGCCTTCGCGTTCCTGGGATGCCTTTCTCAGTCATTCCATTTGGAAGTAGGTGTTTGGTCCTTGGTGCCTGCAGTCAGTTAGGACCCCTCCTGCACACTGATTTTGTTTGGCTTTGTATTATGGGACGTTCGTGAGTGTGTTCACTGCCTGCTTCCTTTCCCAAAGATGGGAAGGGGCGGCTTCATGGAAAGGTGCTTATCTGTGTCTTCCACCAGACTGAACTTCAGGATGGTTGGGATCCGGACCCCTTTGACTTCATGCTTATCCCTCCACTGTTCACCCAAGTACTTTGAATTGAGGTCTCAGAGTGTTTCCCCACACATCATTTATTAATCCTAAGGGTTTCTTTCTTTCTTTTTAAAGTATCTTTACAGGGGAGAAATTTGGCAGATAGAACCTCAACCAAGTGGCCGGAGCTAACGTCACCAATAGGCAGATGCGCTAATGTGTGTTCTGAGGACCCGGTGTCATTTGTGTTGCTATGGTTCTGCCCAAAATGCATGGCCTGAATCCAAAGACGAATCCAACAAACTCCAATTGAGGAACACGCTACAAGGCAACTGGTCTGTGCTTTTCAAAGCTGACAGCGCCGGGAAAGGCAGACAAGCTTCAGATCTGGTCCCTGTGAGCAGAAACTAGAGCCATGACAGTTGATGCAATCTGTGCTTGCTGGTTGGCTCTGGAGTCAGCAAAACATTGCTTTACAAGACGTTCCTGGGACAACTGGGAGTTTGCATAATGACTCCATGATAATAGTAGGTGTCAAGGTTAAATTTCCTGAATTTGGTAATTATACTGTGGTTACATAAGAGAATGTCTTTGTTCTTATGAAATTAATGCTGAAGTATTTAGGGGTGATAGGTCATGATTCTGCAACTTATTCTCAATTAGTTCAGTAAAAAAAATCCATTATACACACATGAGAAAGAGAGAGAGAGGTGGTAGGAGGAGGGAAAGGAAGCAAATGTGATTAAATGTTATCAATTGATGAATATAAGTGAAGGGTATATGGGTGGTTATCACAGTTTTTAAAATGTAAGTTTGGGCCGGGCATGGTGGCACATACCTGTAATGCCAGCACTTTGGGAGGCCGAGGTGGGCGGATCACAAGGTCAAGAGACCGAGACCAACCTGGCCAACATGGTGAAACCCCATCTCTACTAAAAATACAAAAATTAGCTGGGCATGGTGGTGTGCACCTGTTGTCCCAGCTACTCAGGAGTTTGAGGCAGGAGAATCACTTGAACCCAGGAGGCGGAGGTTGCAGTGAGCCAAGATCGCACCGCTGCACTCCAGCCTGGCGACAGAGTGAGACTCCGTCTCAAAAAAAAAAAAAAAAAAAGGTAAGTTTGGCATTTTCTAAAACAAAATGTAATTTCTTGTGTTGGGCAAGAGGATCAAGAGCTCTCAAGTCGTACTGAAATTGAGTGCCTTTTCTGGAGTGGCCCAGCTTGGAGGACAAGATTCAGCACCTGCCGGAACACTGTGTCCATGGTATTAATGGTGATTCATAGCAACTTCTCTTTGTGTCAACTTTCATGAGTTCTGCAGATAAAGAGGGCTGAGGCACTTCTTTAGTATCATCTCCTACGCTCTCAACCTAGCGTCCACTTAATCCAAACCAAATTCAACCAGAAGGCTGTTGCTGCTGCTGAAAGAGGAGTAAACACTTGGCCATGCTCTGGGAGAGCTGCTGAGCTCAGGGGGCCATTCTGTAAGACACTGCCCAACTCTTAAGATCTGCGTTACACCCTGGTTCTGGTTTTAGTGGCTCCCAGTAGATGTCTATGTCAATCAAATTAACTGAATAATTTTTCGGCTCTTTACTCTGAGTTTTGTAGATCTGCTTCAAAGAAAGGCCTTTGCATGCCACATGTAGAATGGAGATTAATGAAAAGAGTGTGGTTTATGGTACACCAGACAGGTGACAGGTGTCAGACGGAGAAGCAGAAAGTCCAGCATCCACATGAATCTCATCCTGACACTGACTGGGACGAATAGCACATTCACTGTCAAGTTTTCTTGGGTTATTAGGACTGTTTTAAAAACATGTATCTATATGAGCACTTTAAGGACACTGTCATGGAAAACAATTAATTTAAGATGCCTTTGCCTTCTGTTCAGGATAGCTGTGGATACTGGGCTGGGGAAGAGGGCAGGCGCCAATGGAGCTAGTCCGTGGGGCCAGAACTGCTCACGGAGCATTGAGAAGGAAGCCTCTGGGAAGCGGAGTTGGAACCAGACAAGGAAAAGACCTGAGGTAACAGTGAGAGCCATGGAAGGTGGTAGGGAGGGAGCATTCTCCCGGAGCTGGAAAACTGGCCAGCCTGGGTGCCCAGGGCTGCATTGCTGCAAGTACCTGCACTGATCTCAGCTCATTGGACGTTCTAGGTCCCACAGGGCTGAGGAAGAAATGTGGAGAATTTTTACAGGCAAAACAAGGATGAACAGGAAGGAAGGGCTGGAAATAGGAGCCTGGATAAATGGTGCCGCACACGGAATTCTTTAGCCTGGAGAAGAGGTGAGTGGGAGGTTTTGTCAAATAAATTAGGTCGATGGCCAAGACTATTTTAGATGTGGGGGAACAAAGGCAAACACTTCGGGGTCCCCGCCCTAAAGGAAAGAGAGACAGGGACATAGACAAGGTCTCCTTCAGTCAAGGGAGACCTGATTGGTGGCTCCAACTGTGTGGGTTTCACAGTCTAATGTGATCAGAACGCGCAACGCTGGGCACTGACCCTGAGTTGCCAACTTTTTATTTATTCAAGTCAAGAAGGCATTTAAAAACTCAGACTCACCTACTATCACCACTATTTTAAAAAACAGGGGCTTTCCACCACCAGGAAAGCTGGAAGCCCTGATTTTCAGAACAGAGGACAGTGCTGAGTATGTTTAGTTCAGTGGGAGTGCACTTCCTTATTTTCTTTTTTTGTTCCAACCAATGCAAACTTCCTCTGGTGTGGCAGACACCCCAGCAGCGCGGCCACCTCGGCTCAGAGCCCTGGAGCCCATGGCTTCAATGGGGCAATTAACCTGAGGGCTGCAGGACGCTTGCCTGTTAGCTGCGCTGTTGCCCTCTGGAGAGCCCTGGCCTTCTAATTAATGGAACAGGGACGGCTTTACCGCACGCTAACAAAGGGACTTTAGGTGATTGGAGGCAGGTGACTTCTGGACTTAATGCAGTGGTTTGATTTGATTTGTGACCTTTACTCCCCATTTTAAGCAGAAGAATGAACACCTATAATTGTGTACTGTGTTATTTCTTCTTCTGTATTTAACCTTCAATATTACCTCCGGGCGAGTGCCTGCTCTTCCCTGGGCCCCAGGAGAGGGCTACCTTGTTTACTCATTTCATCTTCAGTCGTCCCCTCCCTTCCCAAGCTGACATTTTCAGCTAAACTGGGAAAAGGGAAAAAAGTGTAGGTAAATTGTTAAGATTCTTTATTTCCTGATTCGGAGCTGAAGAACTTCCTTTTGGTTTCAGAAGCAGCAGAGCTACCTGGCTGGAGCTATTTCACAATTCTGGCCCCATTTAATTTAGGCAAATATTAGGGGCACATTGGTGTCCATCCCCTATCCCCCCTTCACCCTTCTCCCACTGTGGCGCAGCCGGGCTGTGGAGGAGCTGCTCCGATCAAGGGTGGGCGAGGCGGGCGGAGGTCAGTGTTCTGCTTGCCAGTGGCGGGGTCCGATACTAGCTGCTGAGACTCGAGGTTTTCTCTGGCAGCTTCTGAGAACATTCACCTTACTCTTAAGAGAGCCAGGATTTCCTCTGAATGTGCAAGAAGCAGCATGTTGCTCTAAGTACTGTAGCGAGTGGTCTTATAACCAGGAGTGAACCAGCTGTCGGACAGAGCTAATGATGAAGATGGTAGAAACAGAGAGATGAGCAAACTCTGGACTTGGTGACTTTGGTGACATCATTGGGCTGCCTGGTCAACTATCCCTGACACCCAGTCCACCATCCCTGACACCCAGTCCACCTGGGGTTTGGTGCCCTGTGAGTCAATGGCTTCCTTTGCTGATGTCAGTTTACACTGGGGTTTTGCTTCTTGTAACCACAGCCTCCTAACTGACACCACATCTACCTTCACTTCTTTCCCCCCTGTTTAACTTGAATAGGCATGCTTTTTTCTTCTGCTTCTCATCAATTCCTCCACCACCTTTTTCCTGCTCCTCTGGGGACTTGTGAATGTGTATGTATGTGTGCGCACACAAACACGTGTGCACACACACAGAACAGTTGAAAGATTATTGATGAATGAATCATCCTTTCTCCTTCCTGAGCCTCCCAGTTTCTTCCTGTCCTACTTGGGCTGTCTGAACTCCACGTCCTTCAAGACCCAGTTGAAATGTTACCTTCCTGAAGAGCCTTCCTGATTCCCAAGGGGAAAGACTCACCTCTCATTTATGCCTCCTTTGTGCATTGACTAAGGGCAGGGGAGCAGCCAGACAGCTTCTAAGGCGTCACTATTGGGATATGGTTTCAGCTGTGTATGACAAAGACCAAATACCACAGCTTAACTGAAGTATCTATCACTTATGTGAAAGTGTGAGCATGAGTGTGGTTCTGCACCACAAAGTCATCAGAGCACAAGCTCCTTCTCTCTTGTGGCTCCACAATCCCTAATGTATTGCTCTTTTGTGCATCGTGCAACATGGCTGGCCACCATGTTGGGGAGGGTGCGGGTGGTCAAAGAGAGGACGCATCCCTTCCCTTTAAAGACACAACCTTACCTCTGCTCTCATCCCATTGGCTAGAATTTAATAAAATAGCCTCAGCTAGCTGCAAAGGAGTCTGGGAAATGTGGTCTTGATGTTCAGCGATCGTATGTCCCGCAAGAATTTGATAACAGTGGAAGGAGGATTAGATATAGGGGGACCACTCAGTCTCTGTAAACATCATTGTTATCAATCACAGATGCTTCTTAAGGCAGGCTTCCGCATATGACTCCTTACTCGACAGGTAAAATGTAACTTAGCTTCATTCCCAACAAAGGTGAAAGCCAGTGGAGTAGAAATTCCCTGCTGGCGCCAGCCCAGTGAGTGATGCTGTACCGGGCACAAGCAAGGTACAAAGCAACCTCAGGCCACACCCTCTAGCCTGGGACCCCTTGGTGACAGCTACCTGGAGCTGGCATCTCAGAACACCAAATTCTGCAACTAAAATAGTGCATAGCATAGGGCTGTTTACTGTGAATGAGGAATTTCTTTCATTTTCTACATTTTATATCATCTAATACGACTCCACTCCCTAAACCGTACTTGACTGGTTTGGTGAATCACAGAACAGAGAGGAAATGAAAATATGTGCTACAGCAACACGAGAAATGTCCTGTTGGCAGCAAAACCTGAACGAGAACTTTCAGCTGCATTCTGAATGAGTCTTTGTCACTATACCCACACAGAACACTGCTCTCCTTAGCGCAGATGAGGGGCTGATGCTCTCCAGTTTGGGGTGTCAAAAATGTGCTGAAGGAAAGACGGTGCCACATAAGCTGTAATATTCTGCTCAGTATATGCAATAAGTGGCTTATTTCAACCAAAAATAAAGGCTATGCTATTCTTATGAATTAAAAAAGAGAATTTCTTCTACCCCTCTGACTGTTGAACAAATATTTAAAAGGTGTTGTTTTGAAGGAGAGTGGGCAATCACTAAGCGCCTGCTCCCAGGTCAACCACAGTCTTTACTGGGTCTCTTGCTAGACACAGGTTTTGCATTGTTTGTGAATAATTCCGTCTTCCCAGAGTGAACTCTCAGATCCCTGAGGTCAAGAATGTGCCTTTGGTCTCAATGCCCCCAAATACTGAGGGCCACATGTGAAACCCTAAGGAGGCTTCCTTTGTGGTGACCTCTCATCTGTAATTGTTCTTTGCCAGCTTCATCCTGTAGGCAAGATGAATGAGGTGCCCACCGTTCTCGTTGGCAGAACTGGAACTGTATTTCCCCGACCACACGTGCAGAAGGTGAGTATTAGGATCTGGATTCACATTTATAGCACACATTTGAATCCCAGAGGCTCTGAGAAAGCCTGCTGTGAATAACTGGATTTAACTTTGTTCACTCCAGTGTGTCCCAAACTTACGTAACCACACTTTTTTGGGGTTATATTTTATTTTCTCTAAAAAGTTATTCTTGTGACATATTTCGAGCACTCAGGAAAGGCTAGAGGACAGCATGGTAAGTACTCTGGGGTATATCGCCTGCTGTGTTCAGTCTTAACATCTGGTCTTATTATAACAGATTTTAAAAAAATGAACTCCCTTTTTTTCACCTAACACTTAGTGAGGTCGTAAGGATCCTACAGTGGGAAATGCTGGCCTGCAAAGTGGGCTCCTTCTTCAGGCTTGGTCCCATATGCAGACTCCACACCACTGCTAATCAGCCCTCCTAAGTTAGCAGTGCCATGGCAATGCCCTCTTTCCTCACCAGCACCTTCCCTGGCTCCACGCTGCTCCCCAGGGAAAGTCTCCACCTCTCTTCTAGGGTCCTCATTTTTGGACCTTGACACGCATCGCCTGAGCCTCGGGGTCTTCCTAGTGGGGAGCACGTGCTGTTTCTCAGAAGCACATGGTTCATAGCCTTCTCTCTTGCCTCTAGTTAGATTATGCCCTTTAAGGCCCTGCTCAAATGTCCCTTCCCTCATGACCCTTTACTTGTTCACCTCAGCCTCTGCCATTCTAGAGGCTGATCTATATCGTGCCTCTGTAGACACCTGTCACTTCTGGGAGCTTTTAGTCACTCTTGTATTCAAGCTCTTTGAGGACAGGGACTCCATTTCCCACAACTTTGCATTCTGCAGCACTTGGCACAGAGCACAGCCTTCATAGATGGTGGTTGAGTACGTGGAGGAAGGAAGGAAGGGAGGAAGGAGGGAAGGAAGGAAGGGAAGGAGGGAGGGAGGGAGGGAGAAAGAAAGGAAGGAACGAAGGAAGGAAGGAAGGAAGGAAGGAAGGAAAGAATGAGTGGATACTACATGCCCTCTCGTTGGATGATCTTAGAGCTGGGATTAAGAGAGTGTGGTGAAAGAAAAACGTGGAATGATCACAAAACTAGTGTTTCATGAAGATTTGTCCCTGACAGAGAGTTTAGCCTGGGAAACTGAAGGAAGGTGGCCCTTTCAGCAAGGCCACCAGCAGGCATGAGCAGGGGGCACAAGGCCAATTCTGGATTGTTGGTGTGAAGTGACTATGGATAGCTCCCAGAAGCGAAGGTATGCATTGTCTCAAAAGGAGATCTGGGGGTTGCTAAAAAAATTAAGCATAGAATTGACTCTGCAATTCCACTCCTAGGTGTATACCCAAAGGACTGAAAACAGGTGTTCAAACGAAAACTTGTACACTCATGTTCACAACAGCACTTATTCACAATCGGCAAAAGGTGGAAACAACCCAGATGTCTATCAGGTGACAAATGGGTAAACAAATCATGGTCTGTCCATGCAATGAAATGTCATTCATCCATGAAAGCATGACGTTCTGACACATGCTACAAGATGGATGACCCTTGAGGGCATTATGCTGAGTGAAAGAAGCCAGACACAAAGATCATACACTGCATGTTTCACTGATGTGAACTGTCCAGAATAGGCAAATCCACAGAGACAGTAAGGAGATTAATGGTTACCAGGGGCTGGGGAGAAGGGGTGGGAGGAGTGACTGCCTGATGGTTATGGGGTCTTCTTTGGGAGAGAAGAACATGTTCTGGAACCTTTATAGAGGTGGTGGACACACAAAATTGGGAATGAACTAAATGTCATTGAATTGTACACTTTAAAATTATTCCTTTTATGTTAACGTGAATTTCATCGTAATAAAAAAACTTAAAAAGGAGGAGGGATTTGGGAATCCCCAGCCTGGGGAAAATAATAGCCTCCATCAAGAAACCATTGGTTGACCTGGGAGAAGTGACCAAGGAAGTGACAGAGGAGTTAGAATGAAAAGGGAAGAAGCAATCTGGGAAGTAGAAGGAGGACCTGAGGCTCCAGCAGTGGGGGAGGGAGGTATAAATTGGGAGCATGTGGCCAATAGTGCTCGGCGTGGGAGAGCAGTTGGAGAATGAAAAGCTATAGGAAAGGTCATTGGGCTTAATTATTTAATGCTTCTTTACTGAGCACCTGCTCTGTGCCAGGCTCTCTACTGGTGACTGGGATTTCAGCAAAGTTCCAGGATACAAAATTATGTATAGGCTAGGTATGATGGCTCACACATGTAATCCCAGCATTTTGGGAGGCTGAGGTGGGTGGATCACTTGAGATTAGGAGTTTGAGACCAGCCTGGTCAACGTGGCAAAACCCCATCTCCCCTAAAAGTAAAAAAATTAACCAGGTATGGTAGCACATGCGTGTAATTCCAGCTACTAGGGAGGCTGAGGCAGGAGAATTGCTTGAACCCAGGAGGCAGAGGTTACAGTGGGCCAAGATCACACCACTGCGCTCCAGCCTGGGTGACAGAATGAGACAGTTATTCTTGTAAAAAATAAAATGCACACACATCGGTAGCATTTCTATATACCACAACATCCAAGATGAGAGCCAATCAAGAACACAATCCCATTCACAATACAGCCACAAGAAGAATAAAATATCTAGGAATACAGCTAGCCAGGGAGTTGAAACATCTCTACAATGAGAATCGCAAAACACTTTCAAAGAAATCAGAGATGACAAACAAATGGTAAAACCTTCCATGTCATGGATAGGAAGAATCAATATTGTTAGAATGGCCATACTGCCCAAAGCATTGTACAGATTCAGTGCTATTCTTATCAAATTATCAATGACATGCTTCACAGAATTAGAAAAAAACTATTCTAAAATTCATATGGAATCAAAAAAGAGCTCGAATAGCCAAAGCAATCCTAAGCAAAAAGAAGAAAGTGGGAGGCATCACATTACTTGACTTCAAACTATACTACAAGGCTATAGTAACCAAAACAGCATGGTACTGGTACAAAAACAGACACATAGACCAATGCCACAGAACAGAGAGCCTGAAATAGTTCTGTATACCTACAACCATCTGATCTTTGACAAAGTAGACAAAAACAAGCAATAGGGTAAGGACTCCCTATTCAATAAATGGTGCTTGGATAACTGGCTAGTCATATACAGAAGAGCGAAACTGGACCCCTTCCTTGCACCATATGTGAAAAGCAACTCAAGATGGATTAAAGACTTAAATGTAAAGGCTAAAACTATAAAAACCCTGGAAGATAATCTAGGAAGCACCATTCTGGACATAGGACTTGGCAAAGGTTTCATAACAAAGATGCCAAAAGTAGTTTCAACCAAAACAAGAATTGACACATGGGACCTAATTAAACTAAAGAGCTTCTGCACAGCAAAAGAAGCTATCAACAAAGCAAACATACAACCTACAGATTGGAAAAAAATATTTGCAAACTGTGCATCTGACAAAGGACTAATATCTAGAAGCCACAAGGAACTTAAACAGATTAATAAGCAAAAAACAACCCCATTAAGAAGTGGGCAAAGGGCATGAACAGACACTTTTCAAAAGCAGACATACATGCAGCCAATGAGCATATGAAAAAAAGCTCAGTGTCACTGATCATTGGAGAAATGGAAATCAAAACCACAATGAGATACCATCTCACATTAGTCAGAATGGCTATTATGAAAAAGTCAGAATGAAGAAGTCAGAATGTTATGAAAATTATGAAAGAGTCAGAATGGCTATTATGAAAAACATATTGATGAGGTTGCAGAGAAAAGGGAACACTTATACACTGTTGGTGGGAGTGTAAATTAGTTCAACCACTGTGGAAAGTAGTGTGTTGATTCCTCAAAGAGCTGAAAACAGAGCTACCATTGGATCCAGAAATCCCATTATTAGGTATATACTCAAAGGAATATAAATTGTTCTATCATAAAGACACATGCACACATATGTTCATTGCAACACTATTCACAACAGCAAAGACATGGAATCAACCTAAATGCCCATCAATGGTGTACTGGATAAAGGAAATGTGGTACATATACACCTTGGAATACTACACAGCCATAAAAGAGAAGAAAATCATGTCCTTTACAGCCACATGGATGGAGGCCATTATACAAAGTGAACTAGTACAAGAACAGAAAACCAAATACCTCATGTTCTCACTTATAAGTGGGAGCCAAACCTTGAGTACATACACATGGACACAAAGAGGGGAACAACAGACACCAGGGAGAGTGAGAAGAGTGTGAGGATCATAAGTGACCCATCGGGTACTATGCTTATTACCTGGGGGATGAAACAATCTGTACACTAACCCCTGTGACGCACAATTTACCTATATAACAAACCTGCACATCTACCCCTGCACCTAAAATACAAGTGAAAAATAAAAACAGAAAAAGAAAGAGTGGCTTCCTGAAAGCCAGGGTGCTGGGAGTGGAGCCAGATCATAGACACTTCAGGTGGGGACTTGCAGAGAGGAGAAGGAAATGCCAAATGCAGAGGGACAAGAGACTGGAGGTGGCATCGACCAGGGCCACAGGATCCAGTGAGAATGTTCATGTTAAGTTGGTGGGCTCAGGGCTGGGCATGGTGGCCCACATTTATAATCCCAGCACTTTGGGAGGCCGAGGTGGGAGGATTGCTTGAGGCCAAGAGTTCAAGACCAGTGTGTGCAACATAGTAAGACTTTATCCATCTCTACAAAAGAAATATATAAAAAAGTAGCCAGGCATGTTGGCGGACATCTGTAGCCCCAGATATTCTGGAGGCTGAGGTGGGAGGATCACTTGAGCCCAAGGGTTTGAAGCTGCAGTGAGCCGGGATTGTATCACTGTACTCCAGTCTGGGCAAAATAGGAAGACCTCATTCCTTAATTTAAAAAAAAAAAAAAGGAAAAAAAGATGGTGGGTTCAGAGGACCATTTAACACAGAGGGGAAATATTTCCAAAAGGGGAGGAGGGTGAAGGAAGCAGACAGGGAAGGGTTAATTCTGAGACTTGTACCTTGAAGAGCCACTGAACCCCACCAATGATGTGCCAGTGGGCTTATCCCAGGGGTGTCTTTGTGCCTTTTGTGCTGCCATAACAGAATACCAGAGACACAGTGTTTTATAACAAAGAGAAATTTATTTCTTACAGTTGTAGAGGCTGGGAAGTCCAATGCCAAGGTGCCAGCTTTGCAAGGGAATTCTTGCTGCATCATCCCATGGCAGAAGGCGAGAGGGTAAGAGAGAGGGCACTTGCTGAACTTGCTTTGTTAACAATCCTACTCCCCCCCAACGACATTATTCCCCGTATGAATGAAACATGTCCCATTGGGCCACTTCCCAACACTGTTGCATTGGGGATGAAGTTTCCAACCCATAAACCTTGGGGGATGCCTGCAAACCATAGCAGGGGGTTACTGTTTTGGATGAGGTCCAAAGGTGGCAATCATGGCTTTATTGGCTTCTGGTCCTTGGAGGTGGCCTTGAAGGATGTCGAACATCAAATTCTTTAAACTGCTCTAACCCCCTTTTGGGTATCCCATTCCGGTCTGCCAATCATGCCTTCTTTCCCTAAATTATCCAACCGAGGGGCAGCTGGTAATTTGTAACCATTTCTATCAGATCACTGAGGCCCAAATTAAGCCCAAAGGTTTGAAGAATGTCACGATAGTTTTGATGTCTCCCTGCTACCACTCTGCTGGCCAACAAGCATTGGCATATGTGACTCCATTCTGTCCAAAACTAATTCAGTGCTTAAGAACGCGAGTACTTTCTAAAGACCATCTGTTTACTCTTCTGCTTAAGGAACTCCACTCTCCCCCAGCCTCCTAGGATTGAATTCAATAAATCCTGACATGGAGGGATGTTTTTTTGGCGGGTCTAGAAATTGAATGTTTTCCAAATGGTACATTATTGATATTAAAACCGATTTGTGCATTGCCAGCCATCAAAGAAATGTACCAAATAATATCTCCAGGAATGAAAAGGAAATTGAAAAGCCTGTCCACTGGCATTTATCAGCAAAAACCCTGGCCTCAACTGTAAAATTCAGCAAGTGAGAAATCTACAGACTCCTACAGACAAAGGAAAGCTACTCTGATGTATTCAGACTTAAACCCACTTCCAACCTACTTAGAAACACCTGACATAAAAGAAACTTTCTTGCACAGCCCTGGCTCTTCTCCCTGCTCCAGACTTCAGCGACCATGAGGAAGACTTAGGAATGAGAGACTTTTGGGTTTGAATCCCGATTCCCACCTTCTGCCTCCACACATGGAAGCTATGTGTGATCTTGCACAGGTTATGCAAACTCTCCCAAACCTCAATTTCCTCCTTAGTGACAATACCTTTCTCACAAGATTGGGTGGCTAGTAAATGACGTGGCACATAGTAGGTCTGTTTATCTTTCTTTCATTTCCTTTTCCAGCTATGGCTCTGTGCTCCTTGGCATATGTGGGAGCTGAGATGCACGTTAGAGCCAGGGCGGTATCAGTTCATCCTGCTTGACGGGTTGGCTTGCTTACTGCCTGTTTGCTGACTCAAAGAATGTAATTTCCTAACGCAGAACACGAAACAGAGTAGTGGATATTTAATCAACGTTTTGTTGAATGTGTAAGGATCACATACAATATAATTCCGTGAGTAACTTAAGTAAAGCGGTGACATAAATATTTAAAGACTTGTTGAGAATGCAGCTGTAAATCTGTATTGATTGCTACTACACGTTTTACAGAACGTTCGAAATTTCTATAGATTATCACAATGAAGGACAGTGCTCCCCGGGAGTTGAAGGCAGGTACAGTTTCCACTGGCTATGGGAGTGGAGTCATCTGCCTTCCAATCAATGGAGCTTCCAGGCTGGTCCAGGGGCTTTTGGGGATCTTTCAGGGGTGGATGAGCATAGCAAATTTCTTCTCAATTTTCCACTATTATTTAAATACCAAGACAGTGATATTCATGCCAGAATCACCAATGTACATCACGTTTGCCTTAAATTTTATCTTTAGAATATATTTGTGACAAGTGTTTTAGGACCCATAATTTTTTTTAAAAAAGCATCATATTCATGCTGATGTGTCACCGTTCAATTTTAACCAGCTGGGGCAACCAGCGCTGTCACCTGGCCTGACTATGAAATAAAGCTTCAGGGTCCTCCCTGTGTAGAGGTATGAATTTCCAGTAAGTGTGTCACGATGAAAAAGACTGCGGCTCTACAATGACCTTTCCCCCTGAATTTAGGTGTGTAAACCCAATTACAGAACCCATGTGTTGTGCCCAACTAAAGGCTAGGCAAGTTCAAGTGCACCTGCCTGGCACTCATTCCCATAAAACAATATTAGTCCAATGATAATGCTGTCTTATGATGATTTCAGAGCTTGTGAATTTTAAGTGTTTATTGTCTGACTTACATTTGATAAAACATGAAGGCAGTTGAAAAATAAAACCATATGCCATCTAAAGCAAAACAAAGAAGTATATCTTCATAGTCATAGGTGAAGCAAAGCTATTTAAAGGAGACATGAGTGTGAGGTTACAAATAGGTAAGAACCGATACAAATGGATACACACTCATACATACTATTCACAGAAGAAAAGGTTGCCGAATTTCACTTCATTAAAATTAAGCTCTTCTGCTCATCAAAATACCCTAAGAGAGTGAAAAGGCAAACCAAAGACTGGAGAAGATATTTACAACACATGCATCTGACAAACAACTTGTATCGAGAACATACAAGGAGCTTGTGTGAGCCAATAAGGAAGAGAAAACCCAACAAACAAACAGGCCAAAGACTTAAGCAGGCACTTCACACTTAAAAAAGATACTCTAGTGGCAAATAACCACGTGGAGATCTGGTCAGCTTCGGGAAATGTAAATGACAATTATAATAAGACACCACCGCAAACTCTCCAGGATGGCTTAAAGAAAAGACTTAAAACTAAGTGATGGGGAGGAAGCAGGGCAACGAGAACTCTCAGGGATTGTATAACTTCTCCGGAAAGCTGTTTGGCAGTATTGTTTAAAGCTGAGCAAACATATCCTCTATAACCCAGCAGCTAGATTACTAGGTATATAGCCAAGAGATAAAAGTGCATATATCCCCCAGATGAATGTACAAAAATATTCATATTGGCTTTAATTAAAAACTAGAGACAATCCAAATGTCTATCAAGAGTAGAATGAATAAATCCATTGTGGTGTATTCATGCAATGGAATACCCCAGAGAGAAAAAAAAGAATAAACTACTACTACACTCAGCAACATGGATGACTCTCACAGCCACAAGGAAGAATGAAAAAAGCCAGACACAAAAGAGAACACACCATGTGTTAATTGATAAGATGTTTAAGAATAGGCAAAACTCATCTATGAAAAAGAGGTCATAATAGTGATCATGCCTGTCTCTGTGTGTGTGTGTGTGTGTGTGTGTGTGTGTGTAGCTGTGACTAGTGAGGGGGCATGTGAGAATGTTCTAGTACATTGTGAACATTCTATTTCTTGATCAGAGTGATAGTTATTTGCAAAGAGCATATGTACGTAAAAATCTATTAAGAGAATACTTAAGATTTGTACACTTCATTATATGAATCTAACAGTGTAATAAAAATGGAGAAAGAATGACAGCCAGTGGTGTGCTGCTAAGTATTTAACAACCAACTCTCTAGGGAAAAACCTCCACTTTGTTTTTTACTATTTGCTAGTTTCTATGGGATAAATACTTTCACAATGGCCAATGTCAAGTTACAGGCGATTAAGCAAAGGTATGCAAAATTCCTGAAAATGTAACATTCAGCTTTCATGAACTTGTTCACACTGGTTCATGGAACACCACTGGTGAAAACAACTGATTATGCTTGTGATAGCTCAAATTAGATCTAAAGCTGACCTACTCCTCTTGGAAGTTTTTGAAATCACTTAGGTAAGAGGACATCTTGAAGAAGTCACATAAGCTGCTTACAAGTGGAACGACTTACCTGTTTGAATCAAGATTCTTTTAATATTAAAGAATGTAAAATATAGAAATAAATGGATTACCGATGCTGATATTGCAATTTTCATCCATAACTCTTGGCTTTATTTTTTATGTGATTGTTGTAAAGCTTTGCCATTTTTATTTTATAAGGAAATGCTATAAATGTTAAACTTATAAAATATCTGTTTCCTGTATTGAGGTATGAAGTACTCAAGGCTCTATGACATAAAACACAACTTCAACAAAAGGAAATATGTGTTGATATGTAACTTGGAAGGATCCAGGGGTTCAAATAATGTCAGAGTTCAATCACTCTTTTATCTCTCAGCCTGTTCGCGTCTACTTGTTTGTATTCCAAGTAAGTTCTTGGCATGTGGTGAGTGGCAAGTAGCGACCATGTGTATTAGGCCTTTCTCACATTGCTATAAAGAAATACCTGAGACTGAGTAATTCATAAAGGAAAGAGCTTTAATTAGCCAGCGTTCCGCAGGCCATAGAGGAAGCATGATGCCCGTGTCTGCTCAGCTTCTGGGGAGGCCTCAAGAAACTTACAATCAGGCAGAAGGTGAAGGGGAAGCAGGCGCATCTTACGCGGCAGGAGCAGGAGCCAGAGGAGGTGGGAGGTGCTGCACACTTAGAAGCAGGCAGATCTTATGAGAACTCGCCATCCCAATGACAGCACCAAGGGGGATGCTGTTAAACCATGAGAAGCCACCTTCGTGATCCAATCACTTCCCACCAGGCCCCGCCTCCAACACTGGAGATTACAACTCGACGTGAGGTTTGGGAGGGAATCCAGATCCAAACCATATCATCATGTTTATATCATCCTTTAGCTTCTAATCCCAAAGACAGGGAGAAAGTTTGGGAGAGACCCTAATTGGCCTGACTTAGATCAAACGTCCGTCTTAGAACCAACCAGCATGGCCGAAGTATAGGATTCTCTAACTCACTCGGTTGGAGGGGGCCCGTTCGGGTCTGGAGACAGCCCTGGAATCACACAGATTGTGCAGGCTAGCTATGGAATGATCTCTTCTCAGAAATTCCAAGTTACACATAAAAATACATTCCCTTTTGTAAAAGTTGTGGTTTTATGGCATGGAGTCTTGAGTACTTCATACCTCAATATAGGAAATATTTTATAAATTTAACGTTTATAGCATTTTCTTATAAAATGAAAATGTCAAAGCTTTATGATAATCATGCAAAAAATAAAGCCAGGAGTTCTTGATGAAAATTGCAATATCAGCGTCATTAATCCATTTATTTCTATATTTTTAGTTCTTTAATATTAAGAGAATCTTGATTCAAACAGGTAAGTGGTTCCACTTTTAAGGAGCCTTCATGACTACCTCAAGACATCCTCTTACCTAACTGATTCCACAAGGCATAGAGGAGGCATGAAGGGTGGCTCTGCACAGAGAGTGACGATGGGGAGACAAAGGCTTCACACTCCACAGTCTATAAATTTCATTCAAGTAAAAGACATTTGGAAGCGGGAACTCAGAGGCAGAGAGGAAGGAAAATTCAAGGCACAGGGAAGAAGCCATGTGAATAGAGACACAGAAGGGAAAGAAGTTGAATGACAAGGTGAGAAGCCTGTGTGTCAGGGACATGGAGGCAGGAGGTGAAACAGAAGCCGGCATCAGTCTGGACAGGGCCCTGGATCCATCCCTACGTCCCTGACAGGCCAGTGCTGGGCAGGTCTTGGCTTGTCTGATCTTATCAATGCAGGCCCTCGGTACAGGATAAGTCTGACAGGACTCTGGAAGCCACGGGGACAGAGGGAAAGGAAGTGCAGAACTCCAGTGGTGTGACTCAGCAACCTCTCTGCACTTCTGATTCTTCACCCGTAGAATGAGAATTAACATGTCTACCTTGCAGTGTTCTTGAAAAGACTAGAGGTCATTTACCTCATTTTAGCCATATAACTGTGCGCAAGTTACCCAGACTTCTCTGAGGCTCATCTTCTGAATCTACAGGATGAGACCCACCTGATAGGATTGTTGTAAAGATTAAGTGAGAAAAACTATGTAAACCACAGAGAATGATGCTCGGGACACTGTGCACACAGTACCCGGTGCTGGCGGTGATTAGTACGATTTCCATCCAGAACTGATCACGCCCCCCTCTGAAGCCCCCAGCACCTACAGCCTCTCCTCTGGCAGTGACCTTTCCACCTCTTGGGAGAGGTCCACATCTGACCTTCTGTCCCAGGCTCTCAGAGACCACAGCTTTCTACCCACGTGGTGCTTTGTTGCAGCAAGTGCCCTGCAAATGGGAGCTGAAGAATGAACAAGTGGAAGCTCATTCTGGTGAAGAGCCTTTAAGATCTAGTGATGAATTAGTGATGGAAATGTTTTATCCTGAAAAAGTAAACCATGTTAGGGTGTGTGGTGGCTCACACCTGTAATCCTAGCGTTTTGAGAGTCCGAGGTGGGAGGATCACTTGAGCCCAGGAGTTCAAGACCAGGCTGGGCAACAAAGTGAGACTCTGTCTCTACAAAACAAAACAAACAAAAACTAGCTGGATATAGTGGTGTGTGCCTGCAGTCCCAGCTACTCGGGAGGCTGAGGAGGGAGAATTGCTTTAGCCTGGGAGGTCAAGGCTGCAGTGAGCTGTGATTGCACCACTGCACTCTTGCCCGGGCAACAGAGTGAGACTCTTGTCTCAAAAAAACCAAAAAAAAAACTGGTAAACCATGAGCAAGAGTTAAATGTATTAAATGGATAAACCACAAAAAATGCAATTGCAGTGAAAAAATAAAGTCAGAGAAGGAGGAATATTCCATGATATCACTTATGTACATTTTTAAAGGCACAGAATGCTTTCTGTAGATGAATAGGACTATAAAATTATGACCTAAGGTGCAAAGGTGAGCACAATCCATGAGAAAGCCTCCTTTGGGTAGGTGGGAGGGGCATATGGAAGGCTTGAAGGTCAAGGGAGTTTAGCTTTATCTGGATTGTTCTAATTTTTTTTTAAAGGACGATGGATTCATATAGGTTTTATCATCTTCAAAGATAATAAACATTGATAAAAAACTGGGTGGAGGTATAGCAAAATGTTAATAGTGGTTAATTCTGGGTGCTGGAAATATGGGTTGTAATTATTTTTCCTTTTTAACATTTATATTTAGTTTTTCTATTATTAAATTTATTATAAATTTAATTAAAATAAATTATATCTTATTAGCCAAATAAGTAGTTTTTGCACAGATAAAAGAGGCACATTATACAAACTCAAGGTTTAGACATGGGAGGATCTGATCCTTTTCCCATCCCAGCCTGGCCACCCAGATCCTCTCCCTACAGTCAACAACTGTTACAAGTGTTGGAAGAATTTTTTCAGGCATAGAGAGTAGGTTTACACATGAGTATTTTTTGTATAAACGGTAGCATTCTATAAACACTTTTCAATAACTTATTCTTTTAAACTTGACAGAACATCTTGAAGTTAGTTCTGTCTCTCTCTCTCTCTAGACTCTTCACTTTAAAAAAAGGCTGGACAGTATTCCATTTTATGAACATAAATTCTTTATGATGTAATCTTTTAGCTGGTTCCCTATAGACGGACACTGAGTTTACTTCTGGTTGTTGGCTATTACATTGTTTCAACAAATATTATTGTTGATACATCTTTTTGCATGTTTGCAAATAAATCTGTAGGATAAATTATTATGGGCAAAACTGCCAACTCAAGGGTGATGTGCATTTGCATTTTTGGCTGATATCACCAAATTGTCTTCCATAGAGACTATTCCAATCTGTACCCCATCCTCGATGTAAGAAAACTGTGTTCATTATTAAAGAACACAGGTGCATTAGGTGCAAAAGATCTTGCATTTAAAAAATTAAAACATAACAACAAAATTTTCTATAAGTTTATATATAGTAAGTCTTTAAGTCAACTATTAGTTTTGAGTCTCAAGAATTGCAGAGACCTGTAAGAATTTTGGATATCTGCTTTTAGAATTGGCAAGCATCAACAAGGAAAAGAGAAAACATATTTTCAGTAAATATTATGGCTGATAATAAATTTTGCTTTTGTTGGGCTTCAGTCCATAGTAAGTACCTGCACTGCTAAATTTTAAAATATTTTAAAATCACTTTATGTGGCATGACATAAAAATCCTTCCCAATCTCTGTTTACTTTAAAAATCATTCCCCCCTTATAATTGCCTTGCTTAATATACTGTATATTTTAATTATCCAATTTACAGGGTTTGGGAAGACCTAAAATATCAGCATGCATCAGAACATTAACAACCTATTTAGCAGTATTTTTTAAACTGAAAGCCCAGAGGATACATTTATCAAGTAGGTATTGCCCGTATGATTTCCTCAAAGTGTGTGTTTCTGCTCCATTTCAAACATTGCCATCATCTAAACTGATGAATTTTAATTTTAATTACTCTTAAATTCCAGAGGAATCATCTTAATGGTATAAGATGACCTTGGCAGTTGACCAGCAATAAACAATGAGCCCAGCTTTTCTCCGAGTGAAGCTGACAGCCACACAATGGCCTCTGGGGACTCAGCTCCACCGAACTTTGATGTACACAACCCAGCCAATAAAACTTCCTGCTGGCGTTTTCTTCAAAAGTACTTTTTTTTTTCTTTTCTTTTTCATTTACAATGGAAAAGGATGCAAGTAAAAGGAGAAAACAACTGGGGCAGAGAGAACTTTTCACTTGGAATGGATGTCAAAATCCCAGCCAGTTATTTCGTGGATATTGACAAACTGATTTTGAAGTTTTTATGGAGAGGCAAAAGACTCAGAAGAGCCAACACAATGTTGAAGGAGAAGAAAGCATGAGGACTGACACTACCCGCCTTCGAGACTTATTCTAAAGCCACAGTAATCAAGACAGTGTGGTACTGATGGCAGAAGAGACAAATAGATCAATGGAACAGAATAGAGAGCCTAGAAATAGACCCACATGAACATAGCCAGCTGGTCTTTGACGAAGGAGCAAAGGCAATGCGATGGCTGTAAGATAGTCTTTTCAACAAATGATGCTGGAACAACTGGACACCCACGTGCAAATGTAGAAAAACAGAATCTGGACACTTGAAGGGATGCAACCAGCTATTAGATGTCAGGAGGGGACATGCCAGAGCAGCGCTACTGAGGGAAGCGAGGACTTCTTTCCTAAAATCCAAGAATAAAGAAGTCCTGCCTAACTGGGAAAATCCGCACTGCCTGCAAAGGTTCTTGAGACGCTGGAATTCTACAGCATTTTTTGCCCTTCGATGAGGCTACCCCTGCTGCTTTCTCCTTATTGTGCCCAGGGTGCTGCAAAAGAATCAAAAGGTATCAATTACACCCAACCAGGGGCTTCCGCTCCAAGCAAATCAGAGGGCAAAGTAAATGCTCGTTGGCATTGTCCAGGCTTATCTAAACAGGCTTGTTAATGGTTGCTTCCAAAAAATATATTTTGCCTCTTAGAGGAGAGGAAAATCAATAACAATATTAGGTTTATGTGAAGGTCAGTGGGTTCGGCACTTAGCATCTCTTATCCTCAGATTTTAAAGGAAGCTAGGAAGGAGCATTATTTCTGACAATCCTGCATGGGAAATATCTTGACTGAGATTCTAGGACTTAATAAAAGATTTATGGTAGAAATTCTGCAAGTAATATCTTGTTAGAATAACTTCTGTGCTAACCTCAAGTGACAAGTGATTGCTCAAACTTGTTCCTGGGGCTCCTGGGCCTTCTCTTTAATCTTTTATTAGCTCAGGTCTCCAAACTTGAAATACAAGGGATGGCAATTGTTTGGGTCCATTATCTTTGACATGAGTGTCTCTCTGCTGTATTCGAATATCTGTTTTCTTTTTCTGAATTACAAATGAAGTAAATGTCACCATTTGATGGTAATGGATGGCATTTAAATACACACCGAATGTCACATTGCTTAAAAGTCAAGGCCCTTGTAAGCAATATTAAGTGATAGGCAGAGAGTGTTTTCTGGGATAGAGAAGACAGGGGGAAGAGTTCACAGCTCTGATGGTGAATGTCCGGGAAAATCTATTGTCCCAAGATCTCCACACTTAGAAACTGAAAATGAAGAAAAGCACAAGCACAAGTGTGTGTGTGTGTGTGCGCGCGCATGCGCACACGCGTGTGTGCATGTGTGTGTGCATGTGTGTGTGCGTGTGCATGTGTGTGTGTGCGTGTGTATACATATATATACTTCTGTGCTATATCCATTTAACTGTAATTACCTCCTTACAGGGCCTGCATGACTGTATTTGGAGAAGGGCCTGCAAGTGTGTGTGAATATATATACATATATATATATGTGTGTGTGTGTGTGTGTGTGTGTACATACACACTTCTGTGCTATAGCCATCATATTATTCGTATAATTCAGAGAGAAACAGTTGCCAAAATCATTTTGCAATCTGGTGATTAGGGTGAATGATCCTGGCTATCTACTCTCATGGACTGATTTGTGTCCTCCCAAACTTATAGGTTAAAGCCCTAACCTGCAACGTGACTGTATTTGGAGATAGGGCCTGTAGGAGGCAATTAAGGTTAAAGGAGGCCTAATAAAAAGAAGAGACACCAGGAGTGCATGCACAGAGAAAAGGCCATGTGAAGGCACAGTGATAAGGCGCCATCTGCAAGCCAAGGAGAGAGGCCCTAGGAGAAACCAACCTGCCAGCACCTTGATCTTGGACTTCCAGCTTCTGAAGCCGTGGAAAATTACCCTTCTGTTGTTTAAGGCCCTGAGTCTGGCATTGTGTGAAGGTAGCCCTACTTGATGAATACATCTACTCATTAGCCAGCCCTAGTTCTCTTCCTCTGCTGGCAGAATCTACATCCTATCGCGGAAGGAAAACACTGGCAACTTGTTGTCCTAGCCTCCCTTGCCAACCAGGCTGGGCATGTGGTCCGGTCCTAGCCAGTGAGACATAAATGGAAGTCTCCTGGGGCTTCTGGAAAAGAAGATGAGAGATGGATGTCTGAGAAGAACTGCTTACCCTCTTGTAGCGTATGAATTTTGTCACATGAAGAGGTGAAGCTGGAGCTGCCACAGCTGTCTTAAGATCCTTTGGGAGGACAAGAGCAGCATGAGGGAGGGCTCTTGAAGCCTTAATGCAGTGGAGCTGCTGAACCAGCCCTGGAAACTGCTTACCCCTACACTCCTTGGTATGTGAGAAAAATAAACCCCATGTTTGAGCCACTTTTACTTGAATATGCATTGCTTGGGCTGAAAATGTATTAAATGATCCATGCTTTTTGTTTTTTAAAGGAAGTCTATCAAAAAATCTGTCATTCCACATGATACCATGCCAGACAAGTATCACATTCTAGAGAATTCTAATTAACCCAGGCCATTAGAAAGTTGAGCATAGAGGTTTTTCCATGTTGACACAATCTTTTGACTGAGAGCAATTATGACTGTGTGTAATTTTAATGTAAGTGGCATGGATTGATGAGAGTGTCCAGGTTTTTCAAATATTTCTTATAAAGATAAGCAGAATTTCCCCCTTTTCTTCATCTCCACCATGAGCATCCCAATCCATCATCTTGCTTGTGGCTAGTCCCCGTTGCATCCCACCCAGTCTAGGCATATTTACTTATCTTTTACTTTCAAAAGTTTCTTTTCTTTTTAAATTTTTTTTAGTATTTTTTTATTCAAAAATTTATTATTTTAAATTTTCGTGGGTACATAGTAGGTGTATATATTTACGGGATACATGAGATGTTTTGATACCACTTTAAAAATTTCAAATCAAAGTAACACACACGGCTCAACAATAAAGTTGTGCAAAGGGGCTCACAATGGGTCTCTTGGCTCATCAGCCTCTCCTCACACAGGTAATCACTTTAACCATTAAATATATATGTTCTTGGCCAGGCATAGTGGCTCATGCCCATAATACCAGCACTTTGGGAGGCTGAGGCGGGTGGATCATGAGGTCAAGAGATTGAGACCATCCTGGCCAACATGGTGAAACCCCGTCTCTACTAAAAATACAAAAATTAGCTGGGCATGGTGGCATGTGCCTGTAGTCCCAGCTACTCAGGAGGCTGAGGCAGGAGAATTGCTTGAACCTAGGAGGCAGAGGTTGCCGTGAGCCGAGATCACGCCATTGCACTCCAGCCTGGGTAATAAGAACGAAACTCTGTCTCAAAACAAAAAACAAAAAACAAAAAAACAAAAATTTGCTGGTGCTTGCCTGGAGTTCCAGTTACTCGGGAGGCTGAGGCAGGAGAATCACTTGAACCCAGGAGGTAGAGGTTGCAGTGAGCCGAGATTGCAACACGGCACTCCAGCCTGGGGACAGAGTGGAGTCCATCTCAAAAAAAAAAAAAGTATATGTATATATATATGTGTGTATATATATATATACACACATACATATATATATATATGCTCTCACTCTCACCATCTTCCCCCATATATAATTATATCACTAATCATTATTTTTAGATTTTTAAATAGTTTGTGGCAATAAAAATATACTTAATTATCTGTAGTTTGGCAGTTTCTTAAAAAGTTAAGCGGATTTACCATTTGACCCAGTAATTCTACTACCACATATCTACCCAAGAAAAACAAAAACATATATTCACATGAGGACTTGTATGGGAATGTTCATGCAGCATTTACTCATAACTAAAACGTGGAAACAACCCAAGTGTCCATCAGCTGATGAATAGAGAGATAAAATGTGGCCTATCCATACAAAGATATTATTCACCAATTAAATGGAATGAAGTACTGACACATGCTATGACATGGATGAACGTTGGAAACATTATGCTCAGTGAAAGAAGCCAGACATGAAAGACCACATATTGTATAATTCCATGTATGTGCAATGTCCAGAAAAGGCAACTCTAGAGACAGAAATCAAGGTTGCCAAAAACTGGGACTGGTAACAGGGAGTAACTGCAGGGAATAACTGCAAATAGGCAGGAAGGATCTTTCTGAGGTGACGGAAAAGTTCTAAAACGGGATCGTAGTGATGATGGCACAGCCTTGTAAATTTACTCATAATCATTTAATTGGACACTTAAAAAGTGGATTTCATGGTGTGTAAATTATACCTCCATAAAGCTTTAAAATACTTTTAAAAAATCACATTGCTCTCTATTTTCTGTTCTATCAACTAGAAACAGCACTCTTTACTTTCTTCTTCCTAAGGTTAATGTACCCAGCCTTTCTGACCCCTCTATTCTCTCTGCTCACTTTTCAATGGAGTCTCGCTTTTCGTCCAGTCTGGAGTGCAGTGGCACGATCTTACTCACTGCAACCTCTGCCTCCTGGGTTCAAGCAATTCTCCTGTCTCAGCCTCCTGAGTAGCTGGGACTACAGGCTCACACCACCATGCCCAGCTAATTTTTGTATTTTAGTACAGACATGGTTTCACCATATTGGTCAGACTGATCTTGAACTCCTGACCTCAGGAGATCCACCCGTCTTGACCTCCCAAAGTGCTGCGATGACAGGCGTGAGCTACCATGCCTGCCCCCTTTTCAACTTCTTTAAGTTGTATACATTTGGTCCTCAATGTGGTTAAGTTGTTAGAAACTGTAACTGAAACAACATACAACAAACCAATTTTACCACAGGCTAATTGATATAAACAAGAGTTAAGTTCCTATGGCATATTTCTGGTCACAAAAAAAATCACCAAACAATTCTAATAAACATTGAAATAAATGTCAGCTCCACATATAATCATTAACATACATTAATTAAGAAAGATTGATAGAAACAAGATAATTATGTACCCAATTTTTGGTGAATCAGTGAGTGACAGCTGTCATAGTGGTGGTGGGTTAAATCAAGGAATAAATGTTTACAAAGTGAAAATGGTAAGGAACACGGTCTACCACCATGCAGTTCAAAAACAACCCTTACTGAATGTGGCAGTCTCGCCGGGTGCTTTCCTAACATCCTACCGCATCATCTAAGGTTGGACATTTGTATGATTATCATCTGCTTGACTAATTTTTATTTTATAATCATTTGTATTTATACATTTATTCATTTTCCAAGCCACTTATTCCAGTTCAGGGTTGCAGGTCTTGGAGCCTCTCCCAGCAGCTCAAGCTGCAAGACAAGAACCCACCCTGGACAAGATGCCATCTAAAGTAGGACTCACTCACAACACACCCACACACACTCACTCACACGGGGCAATGTAGACCCACCAGTACCTCGAGGAAACCCAGCTGGACAAAGGGAGAAGGTGCAAACTTCATACAGATGGCGGCACCAGCTGGGAATCAATTGTTTTATTTTGTCAACGATGTAACAAAACAACATTGAATGAAACAATATTCAAGGACCTGCTATATTTACTTTTACTTTGCAAAGAATGCTAACATTTTATTCTGCTTTATCTACAAATAAATTCTATGGAATTAAAAGCAATAAGGAGCATTTACACAAATGCAATTTTGCAAATATTTTTCATGGAAGAACCAAGTCTTGTGCTGTGACTCCATTTTCTTTTTGATGGTTCCAATGTCACCTTTCCTGGATCACCCAAAAGAGGAAGTTAAAATGGATTGTCCATTTTTGCATTCTTTCAGTCACTTAAAATCATGAAAACTTAAAATCAAGAAAATTATTTTTCTTCATATTTGAACAATGCCTTTCTTATACAGTTGTACCCTTTCTCTGCTCCTGGATTTAAAGAAAAGCCTTTCTAATTTAGAAGAGTTTTACATTTACAAATGGGGAGATAGCACAGAGACTTCCCATATACCCCACACTCAGTTTCTACTATTATGAACATTTGACATGAATATAGTACATTTGTCAGCATTCATGAACTGATATTGATAAATTATTAGCTAAAATCCCTACTTTATTGAGTTTTTCCTGTTTTAATGTAGCATCCTTTTTCTGATTCCATTTTGGAAGCCACGTTACATTGAAGTTGTCATGACTCCTTAGCCTCTTCTTCGCCATGATGGTTTCTCAGGCTTCCTTTGTTTTGTTTACCAGGATAGTTTTGAGGTGAGCTGGTCAGGCTTATTGTAGGGCACTTCTCTATTGGAATTTGCCTGATGCTTTTTAATCATTTTTTTGCTGTAAATTGAAACACACCAAAAAACACAAACAAAATATATGACCTAATTAATTTTTAAAACATGAACACTCTTGTAACCACCTCCCAGGTCAAGATTTGAGGCCAGGAGTTCAAGACCAGCTTGACCAACATGGTGAAACCCTGTCTGTACTAAAAATACAAAAATTAGCCATAGGTGGTGGTGGGCACCTGTAATCTCAGCTACTTGGGAGGCTGAGGCAGGAGAATCGCTTGAATCTGGGAGGAGGACTTTGCAGTGAGCCAAGATTGCACCATTGCGCTTCAGCCTGGGCAACAAAGTTAGACTCTGTCTCAAAAAAACCCAAAAGAATAGAGGTTGCCATATTTGATGTTAAAAACCAAAGTCAGTTAAATACAATTTATGCATATTTAACGGTATGTGATAGAAAAAGTGTGGAAGTAATGAATTGGTACTAATATTAAACAAATGCCACTAAAAGGAAAGCTGGAATGTCAAAATCAGATATTGTAAAATTTGAAGTAAAAACACTAAAAAAATTAATAAAGTATGCCATGAAAGATCTTATTTATGAGTAATTATAACCATCCAAAATGTATATGTACCAAGTAATACAGTAACTTATATCTAAAAAATATTCGAATTGCAAGTAGAGCCTAATGAAAATACAATTATAGTGAAAGATTTGGGTACATTTCTCTCTCTCAGAATTGAACTGATCTAATAGAAAAAAAAATAAGGATATAGAAGAATAAAACCATAAGAAACTTGATTTAATAAATGCATATAGAAACTTACATAACTTGAAAAAGATGATACACATTCTTTCTATACCTGTAGAATATTTACAGAACTTGATTGCATTTAAGTTGGTCACAAAATAAACCACATTAGAAACAACAAAATAACAAAATAAATGAGCAATAAAAGAGTTTTAACTTATAAGACGTTAAGCAATACACTCTTGATTAGCTGTTGGAGCAAAGGAATCAAAGAAATTACATGCCACTAAATAAAAATGAAAAGGAGAATATTCACACCAAGACCAATGGGGCACAGAGAATTCTGTATTTATAAAATATTTTAGAGCCTTAAATGCCTTCTATATTAAAAATAATAAAAATAAGAATTTTAAATATTCATATTAGGAAACCAGAAGACAACAAAATAAACAAAAAGAAATTAATACAAAAAATTAATAAAGATAAAAAGCCAAAATTAATAAAATAGCAAAAATGGGTGCAAAGACTGGATAAATCCAACTATTCACTGAAAATACCAATGAAATAAACAAATTTTATGTTACCCTAAGATAAAATGAAGCAAAATATATATGTATAGGAATGAGAATGGAGCATAACTTCAGATAAATATATTTTAAATGTTAAAAATATTATAATAGAACAGTACATGCAACTCTATGGCAGCAGATACAAACACAAAAGGAAATGGGTTTTCCAGTAAAATACACCTTACTAAAACTGACCAAACAAGAAACGAAAAATTGAAAGGACTATTTACCACAAAAGAGTTTAGAAAAATTGTTTGAAGATGTATCATTGAAAAAACAGTAGGACCAGAAGATTTAAACTGAGTTGTATCTAGTTGTTATAAAACAAATACTTCCATTGTTATTTAATGCAAGCTTAAGAATAAGGCAAAATAACTTTGTTTCCTAAGTCTAATGTACCACAAGAAAGATAACAAAATTAGGAACCATTTTTACTTATAAATACAGTTGCAAAAATGTTAAATAAAAGATTAGTAAATAGAATATACATATATAACACAAATAGGTACTCTGTGTTCATGGAAGGCTTATTCTAGGAATAATGATGGTTCAGTTTCAGGGATTTTTTACACTAATTCATTATATCAAAAGATAAAAGAGAAAAACCACATGAGCATATCAATGGATGCTTAAAAATCATTTGATAAAAGCCAGCAGGCATTTGCATGACAAATTCTAAGTAAAATAGAAATAGAAGGATTCTGATTAAATAAAATGAAGACTTTATTAATACCCAAGAGTACATATTGTTCTAAAGGGTAAACTTCTTATTATTTCAATGAAAATCAGAACTATGAGAACTCCTACTATCACTATTATTGCTTGATTTTGTCAGAGATTTTAGCAAATGTAATACAACAACAAAAAAATAAATTGCATAGACACCAGAAAAATGGTAAAATGTATAATACCTCATATATAATATATAGTACCTAATATAATGTACCTAATATATAATACCTAATAGAATGTAAATGCTATGTGAATAGTTATTGTACTATCTTTTTTTTTCAAAATTTGTACTTTTTTCTACCACAAAACACACTTAGTGCAATAGTCCACAGATCCTATAAAACAACCATACAATAGAAACTACAAAGCAACAAGCCAACAACCTCATGATAGGATTAAAACCTCACATATCAATATTAACCTTGATTGTAAATGGTCTAAATGCCTCACTTAAAAGGCACAGAGTGGAAAGTTGGATAAAAAACAAAACCCATCAATCTGTTCTCTTCAAGAGACCCATATCACATGTAACAACACCCTTAGGCTCAAAATAAAGAGTTGAAGAAAGATCTACCACATACACAAAAAACAAAACAAAGTGGTGTCACTATTCTTATATCAGACTTTAAATCAACAATGATAAAAAAAAGGACAAAGAAGGGCACTGCATAATGATAAAGGTCCAATTCAGCAAGAGTTCTTAACTATCATAGATATATACAATGTTGGAGCACCCAGATTCATAAAACAAACTTCTAGACCTATGAAAAGACTTAGACAACCACACGGTAATAGTGGAGGACTTCAACAGCCCACTATCAACATTAGATTGATTATTAAGGCAGAAAACTAGCAAAGAAATTCTAAACTTAAACTCAACACTTGACCTACTGGGCCTAATAGACATCTACAGAATAGTCCACCCATCAACCCTGGAAGATATATTCTTCTCACCTGTGCATGGAACATACTTCAAGATTGACCTTATGGTTGGCTATAAAGCAAGTTTCAATAAATTAAAAAAATAGAAATTGTACCAAACATACTATTGAACTACAGTGGAATAAAGATAGAGATCAAAATCAAGAAGCTCTCTCAAAACCACACCATTACATAGATAATCAACTTGCTCTTGAATGACTTTTGGGTAAACAATGAAGTTAGGGCAGGTATCAAAAAAATTCTTCAAAATAAAATGAAAGTAGAGACACAGCATACCAAAATCTCTGGGATGCAGCAAAAGCAGTGTCAAGAGGAAAGTTCATAGTGCTAAATAAATGTCTACGTCAAAAAATTAGAAGGATTTCAAATTTATTGCACCTAGAGGAACCAGAAAAACAAAAACAAACTAACCCAAAGCTAGCAGAAGAAAAGAAACAATGAAAATCAAAGCAGAACTAAATGAAATTGAGACCCCAAAATCCATACAGTGAATCAACAAAACCAAATGTTGGCTCTTTGAAAGGATAAACAAGATCAATAGAGCACTAGCTAGATTAACAAAAAAAAAAAAAAAAAAAAAAAGATCCAAACAGGTACAATTGGAAATGCCAAAAGTAACAACCTTATAGCCAAGTCTGTAGAAATACAAAAGCTCCTCAGAGACAATTATGAACACTTCTATGCACACAAAGTAGAAAATCTAGAGGAAATGGATAAACTCCTGGAAACACACAATCTCCCAAGATTGAATCAGGAAGAAATTAAAACCCCGAACAGACAAACATCAAGTTGCAAAATTGAATCAGTAGTAAAAAAAAAACTACCAACTGAAGAATCCCCAGACTGAATGTATTCACAGCCAAATTCTACCAGACATACAAAGAAGAGCTGATACCAATTTTACTGAAACTATTCTAAAAAATCGAGGAGGACAGACTCATCCCCAATTCATTCTATGAGGCCAGCATCACCCTCATAGCAGAACTTGGCAAAGATACAACAAAAAGAGAAAACTATAGGCCAATATCCTTGATGAACATAGACATAAAAATCCTCAACAAAATACTTGCAAACTGAATTCAATAGTATACCAAAAAGTTAATTTATCACAATCAAGGCTTCATTCCTGAGATGCAAGTCTGGGTCAACATATACCAATCAATAAATGTGATTCACAACATAAACAGAATTAAAAATATAAACCATATGATCATCTCAATAGACATGAAAAAAGCTTTTGATAAAATCCAACATCCCTTCATTATAAAAAACCCTCAAGAAACCAGGCATTGAAGGAACATACCTCAAAACAATAAGAATCATCTGTGACAAACCCACAGCCAAAATCATGTTGAAAAAGCAAAAACTGGAAGCATTCCCCTGGAGAACTGGAACAAGACAAGATTGTCCACTTTCACTACTCCTATTCAACATAGTACTAGCAGTGCTAGCCAAAGTAATTAGGCAAGAGAAAGAAATAAAAGTCATCTAACTAGGAAAATAAGAAGTCAAACTATTTCTCTTCTTGGATAATATGATTCTATACCTAGAAAACCCAAAGACCTCACCATAAGCCTCCCGGAACTGATAGTGAATTCAGTAAAGTTTCATGATATAAAATCAATGTACAAAAAATCATTTTGTACATCCATATACCAATAGCATTCAAACTGAGAGCCATAAAATCCCATTTACAATAAAACACACACACACACACACACACACACACCCTAGGAATACATTTAACTAAGGAGGTGAAAGATCTCTATAAGTAGAATTATAAAACACTGCTCAAAAAAATCATCGATGACACAAACAAATGGAAAAACATTCCATGCTAATAGATTGAAAGAAACAATATCATTGAAATGGCTATACTGCTGAAAGCAATCTACAGACTCAATGCTATTTCACAATGATATGCTTCACATAATTAGAAAAAAGATGTTAAATTCATATGGAACAAAAGAAGAGCCTGAATAGCAGAATCATAAGGAAAAAAAAAAAAGCTAAAACATCACATTACCTGACTTCAAACTATACTACAAGGCTACAGTAACTAAAACAGTACAATACTGGTACAAAAACAGACACGTAGACCAATGGAACAGAATAGAGAACCCAGAAATAAAGCTGCCAACCTGCAGTGAACTAATCTTTGACAATGTTAACAAAAATAAGCAATGGGTAAAGGATTCCCTATTCAATAAATGGTGCTAGGATAACTGGTTAGCCATATGCAGAAGAATGAAACTGCATCCCTACATTTCATCATATACAAAAATTCACTCAAGATGTATTAAAGACTTAAATATAAGACCTCAGGCCACAAGAATCCTAGAAGAAAACCTAGGAAACACCATTCTGGACATTGGCCTTGGGAAATAATTTATGACTAAATCCTCAAAAACAATTGCAACAAAAACAAAAATTCACAAGTGGGACCTAATTAAACTGAAGAATTTCTGCACAGAAAATGAAACTATCAACAGAGTAGATCTATCAGTGACCTACAGGATGGGAGAAAATACTTGCAAACTATGCATCTGACAAAGGTCTAACATTGAGAATCTGTAAAGAACTCAAATAATTGAACAAGCAAAAAACAAATAACCCCATTAAAAAATGAGCAAAAGACATCGACAGTCACTTCTCAAAAGAAGACATACAAATGGCCAACAAACATGAAAATGTGCTCTACATCACTAATCATCAGATAAATACAAATCAAAACTACAATAAGATACCATTTCACACCAGTCAGAATGGCTTTTATAAAAAGTCAGATGCTGGTGAAGCTGCAGAGAAAAGGGAATGCATATACACTGCTGGTGAGAAAGTAAATTAGTTCAGCCACTGTGGAAAGCAGTTTGGAAATTTCTCAAAATAACTTAGAACTACCATTTGATCCAGCAATCTCATCCCTGGGTGTATATTCAAAAGAAAACCCACCATTCAATCAAAAGACACAGCACTTGCATTCGCAATAATGTAGATGTGGAATCAACTTAGGTGCCCATCAACGGTGGACTGAATAAAGAAAATGTGGTACATAAACTCCATGGAATACTATGTAGTCATAAAAAAGAATGAAATCATGTTCTTTGCAGCAACATGGTTGAAGCTGAAGGCTGTTGTTAATAAGCAAATTAACCTAGAAACAAAACCAAATACTACAAATTCTCACTTATAAGTGGGAGCTAAACATTTGGTACTCGTGGATATAGATGGCAACAGTAGACACTGGGGACTTCTAGAGGGGGAAGAGATGAGGGACGATTGAAAAACTAACTGCTGGGTACTATGCTCAGTATCTGAGAGAGAGGATCATTTGTACCTTAAGCCTCAGCATCACATAATGCCAAGTGACAAACCTGCATATGAACCTCTTGAATCTAAAATAAAAGTTGAAGGCTGGGTGCAGTGGCTCACGCCTGTAATCTCAGCACTTTGGGAGGCCAAGGTGGGCAGATCACCTGAGGTCAGGAGTTTGAGACCAGCCTGGCCAACATGGTGAAAATACAAAAAATAGCTGGGTGTGGTGGTGGGTGCCTGTAATCCCAGCTACCAGGGAGGCTGAGGAGGGAGAATCGCTTGAACCCAGGAGATGGAGGTTGCAATGAGCTGAGATTGTGCCATTACACTCCAGCCTGGGCAACAAGAGTGAAACTCAGTCTCTGAATAAATAAATAAATAAAAAAAAGTTGAAAAAAAAAAGAAGAAACCTAGAAAAAATCCACCTAGAAAAATATACACCAAAATTTGTATTTCTTATTGTTGTATTGATTTTTTTTATTGTTTTTTAAAAAAAAATTTTATATTCAAGCTCGGTGGAATCTGAGGATGAGAAAAGCCAAGAGTACTTTATTTAAAAAAAAAAATTCAGAAGGTGGATGGTTTTAAGATAAATATACAAAAAATAGCTTTTGTCCATTCTAGCAATAAGCACCTTGAAATTAAATGTGAAGAATAGTAATTGACAATAATGGCAAAAACTATAAAACACAAATAAATTTAATAAAAAACACTCGATCTAAATGAACTATAAAATATTACTGAAAAACATAAAATATCTGTTTTTAAAAATTGTGTTGTAATTTTTCATTGTGTTTTTTGGGGCTATTTCCTAACTGAACAAAAGAAAATAACTACTATGATTTTGGATAAAAATATCTCACATTATGAATATATCAGTGCTATATAAATGATAAATAACTTTATAAATATGATGGAAAAGTAAGCAGTTTTTTTGAGTGGATACAATAATCTAAAAGTTTCAATGGTAGAAAAAATTCTAGAGAATAGTCACAAATATATGAGGGACCAAGCTTGCTGAGGGAAAACTTACCCGGTCTCAGATCATACTGTCGAGGCACTGCAGTAAAATTAATAAGACATTTGTATAAGACTAGGTAGACAGTTTAGTGGAACACAAGAGTCTGAAATTAGATCCCAGAGAGAGAATTTAATATGACAAAAGTGATGGTTTACTTCGGTGGGAAAAGAAAAGGTTATTTAATAAATTTTGCTGACACAATTCACCATGTATCTAGAAGAAAAAAATAGTGAATACGTATATTGTATCTTTAGAATAAATCACAGCTATATTATAGAATTAAATACAAGAAGCAAAATCTAGCAGCCTCTATGTATGATTTAGGAGTGGGGAGACCTTCTTTGCCAGACTGACAATTCAGAAGCTTCTAAAGAAAAGATAGACATATTTGAATATACAGAATTAAAAACCCTTTGTATGGTGGATGATACTATAAACAAAATCCAACAATAGATTTGAACAAATATTTCATAGAGATGACAAAGTTCATCTCTATTTATTCTATGCGAAGGGTTCTTACAAATTGACAATAAAAAGCTGATAGAAGCAACCCAATGAAAACATGGATAAAGGATGTGAATAAGCAGTTCACGAAAGTACAACTCAGAAAAACCAGGAAACACGAAAAAAAGCCTTAAATTTACCAGTGGTAAAGGAATTGAAATTAGTGTGTCACCGCTTACACCCACCAGAGTGTTTAAAATTAAAATGCTAATAATACAATGCTTGTGAAAGTTTCACCTCCATTACATGTGCATGTGTATATGTCAGTGTGTATGTATATGTGCCTATTTATCTCTGCATATGATTCTATAAGCATGGAACATTAAGAAAGGCTCATTCTAAATTGCTAGCGTAGATTATTTGTGTTGGTGTTGCAAAGCTGATATGAGGCGGGAAGGGAAAGGAGAGGAACAAGTGTGAGTCAGGAAACAAAGAAAAACAAAAAATTACATGGTATTTGATATGGTTTGGCTGTGTCTCCACCCAAAACCTTATCTTGAATTGTTAATTCCCATAATCCCTTTGTGGGAGGGAGGGACCTGGTGGGAGGTGACTGAATCATGGGGGTGGTTTCCCCCATGCTGTTCTTGTGATAGTGAGTGAGTTCTCACAATATCTGATGGCTTTATAAATGTTTGGTAGTTTCTTCTATGTTCATTCTCCTTTCTGCCGCCTTGTGAAGAAGGTGCCTTGTTTCCTCTTTACCTTCCCCTGTGATTGTAAATTTCCTGAGGCCTCCCAAGGCATGCTGAACTGTGAGTCAACTAAACCTCTTTCCTTCATAAATTACCCAGTCTCAGGCAGTTCTTTATAGCAGTGTGAAAACGAACTACTGCAGCATTTTACTTATTTTACTTTTTATATTTATTTATCTTTGAGATGGAGTCTCACTCTGTCACCGAGGCAGGAGTGCAGTGGCATGATCTCAGTTCACTGAAACCTCCACTTCCCGGGGTCAAGCGATTCTCATGCTTCAGCCTCCTGAGTAGCTGGGATTACAGACCTGCACCACCAGGTCCAGCCAATTTTTGTATTTTTAGTAGAGATGGGGTTTCACCATGTTGGCCAGGCTGGTCTCGAACTCCTGACTTCAAATGATCTGCTCACCTTGGTCTCCCAAAGTTCAGGGATTACAGACATGAGCCACTGCATCTGGCTATTTTTATTTTTGAGACAGAGTTTCATTCTGCCACCCAGGCTGGAGTGCAGTGGCGCTGTCTTGGCTCACAGCAAATTCTTTCTCCTGAGCTCAAGTGATCCTCCTGCCTCAGTGTCACAAGTAGGTGGGACTACAGGCACATGCCACCACACTCAGCTAATCTTTGTACTTTTTGTAGAGATGGAGTTTTGCCATGTTGCTCAGGCTGGTCTCGGACTCCTGAGCTCAAGTAATCTATCTGCCTTGGCCCCCGCAAAGTGTTGGGATTACAGGCATGGGCCCCCATGCACAGCCTTAGACGGTATTTTAAAAAGTGTCGGGGATATGAGTACTTTTACACATTTATGTACAGTTATGTATATGGGTACATACATGTATACATTTCTTAAATAAAGGAAACATTTCCCTCAGAATCTTGATGCTACTGGTCTATTGCTTCCCCTCTAACATTTTACTATAAATTGAAATAAATGGAAGAATTTAAAGAATAGTACAGTAAACACCTGGATATCCTTTATTTAGATTCAACCATTGACAACAGGTTGATATATTTGTTTTACCTGTAGGTGTGGGTGCCTGTGTTTATAATGTATGTATCTGTATTTAAACACATGCATTGATTTTCTGAACTATTTGAAAGTAAGTCGGAGTCAAAATGATACTTTATTACCAACTACTCAGCATGTATCTCCTAAAAGGTAAGGACGTTTTCCCAATATAATCATTATACTTTCGTCATGCTTAAGAAAATCAACACAAATTTTATAATGTCATCTGATATCCACTCTGGTTTTCCTGACTTGTTCCAGCGTCGTCTGTGTGTTCATTGTTTTTCTTTTTGGAACCAGAATCCAATCAAATTTCATGCATTGCATTGTTCTGTCATTCCTTTACAGAGTACTTAAATTTGGACTCCTGTTTTCATGGTATGAGTCTTTGGAAACATCCTGGCTCGCTGTTTTGTTGAGTGTCGTGTACAGCGTGGATTCATCCTCCCTGGTCTCGTCTGACCACGTATTTATTTCCAGAGTTGCCTGGAGCAGAGTACTGATCCTTGGTCAAACTACAGATGGCTCTAAATTCCCTAATTTTTTTCCCTGCATATTTCTCAGTTCCCGTCCTCCATCATGCAGAGTCTATTTTGTCTGTGGGTGTCCAGGGTCTGTGAGGGTAGACCAGCCCCATCGCTGCCCACGGCTGCAGCCCCTCTGAGCTGTGCTCTTGGCTACGGCTTCCATAGCTGGGCCTCAACAGCTTCCACCTCACCATCTGTTCTCTCTCCTCATGAATTTTGTCCTAGTCTGGACTATACAGAGGCAAGGGTGAAGGAGCTAGGTGAAGGGCGAAGGAGCTACCACCTTGCTAGGAAATGCAATCCCAGGTAGGAGAAGCCTCGGGGAAGGGACATGGCACAGGGGAGCAGGGAGAACCATGTAGAGTTCACTGGCCTGTGAAGCACATTGCAGGCCAGTCTGACGTTGCAGGCCAGTGTTCCAAGGGGTCCAAGGGTTTCCATCTCCCATTAGTCAAAGGTTTACCCCATGGACATGAACCTTTCTGCACTTTCAGGTGGCCTGAGTGTGGCAGGCCAATGGGACCCTGCAGCAACCTATGCCTCAGCATCCAGGGAAGACCAGGGCAAGTGACAAGGCTGGGTCCAGTCCTGCCTGCTGGAGGCCACTGAAGCCCTTCCAGAGTGGGTTGCTGTCATGTAGCTGGGACAAGAGGCAAGGTTGGGAATGCCCCATGCCCCACCCTGGCTGAAGGTCGTCCTCTCCTTTGCTTCCTTTGTTGACTTACACCCGTCTTGTTGTTTACCATAATTTAGAAGGGTGGCAGGGGAGAGGGAAGAGAGGTGCACATAGCCAGTCCTCCCTCGGGAGCAGTGAGTAACCTCTTCATCTGCTTTGTGGGCTTCTTAACATATGAAGATGTGAACTCAGTGGTGCGCTGGTGAATATTTAGCAATAACCTCTGGGGAAGAAGCCCTGATTTGTAGCATCTGCCGTTTCCATGGCATAAACACTTCTACCATGGATGACTTCAGGCTCCCAATGTAATGTCACCGAACACACAGTGGGAAAGAGATGTGCACAGTTAGCTGCTGTGAGCTGGCAAAAGCCGGGTCCAGCACATCCCTGTGTGAACTGGACAATAAGTAATGAAGGACAAAGGAAGTGTGGGAGACGCGCTCTATGGTCAAGTTGTGAACAGCAGAAAAAGTAAGACAGACAAAACAAAAAATCAAAAGAGCAGTCCTCCATTGACTGACCCTTTATATACAACAAATGGCAGACTTAACAACCAAAATCTTGGAAAACAGCTTGTTTCTAATCTGAGGTCTGCGTGTATTTCTTAGCTGTGTCTGACTGTCTTGAGTTATTTCCAAATCCAAATAAAATCAATGACAGCAACAAGAACAACAATAGCAAACTAGAGCTAGTTTGAGGAGGATGCAGAGTAGATCTTACTTGGGCTTTGCAATCAAATAGACCTAGATCTGATCTCCACTCCCCCTCAAACAACTACGGGAATTAGAAAGAACTCAGGCCTCCCAGTGAAGCCTAACCACAGCCTACCCCTACCCACACATTTAACTCGCATGACCTGCCTCCTAGCAAAAGAGTTATCTCTTGTAAAACACATTACTGTCACCTGGTGAGCTGTTAACAAAAACATTTGCCCAGGGTCCACTCTGGACAAATTAACTCAGAATTTCCAGGTGATTGTAGTATGTCTCCAGGGTTGAGAATTACTGCCCTGGTTGGTATAGAGACACAAAATGATTTCACTTTGATGGTCATGATGGCCGTAAAATCATGCACTTTCCTTGACAAACTGGTGAGTTCTCAAGGGGTATCACTGAAAAAATCAAAGCACACCTGCCTAAGAAAATTCTTCTGATGGCTTCAGTTGTGACTAGAAGATTCTTGAGGAAATGGCTTTGAGTTGAGTTGAGTTATGTGCATACTGGATACTGAGTAGCCCAGGCGAGTGGCCCCATGACAACGGGCTGGTGTTTGTGCCCCTTATTCTAGCCATGCAGATCCTAGAATGAGCAGCTCTATAAGGTGAATGAATGCCAACCAGGTGCTTACAGGCAGTGTGCAGAGAATCTTCCTGTTGTTCTACCTAAGTCCTGACTGGATGGAAGTGGTCGTAAGTCCTGAGAGGTGTTGGTAATTCATCTAGACTGTTTCCCTAGAGCTCAGGCAACCAATATTCATGTCCTACCCTCATGCAGGGCTTGGGTTTCGCAGTGAGGCTATTGCTGCTCCTATATTTCAGCATCTGACATTCAAGTCCATCCTGATCTTACCAATGATACTTTTGCCTTAATGGATTTTGACCATTTTACTCTCAGATTTTTTTCTTTCTACACCAGAGAGGCCCTAAACTAGTAGCCTGTCATCCTTAGTAGCCCCAGCATCCCTTCATCACTGTGTGGCCCTTCTATGGGATTAGTTTAGGTCTGAGAGACACAGTTTTAAAATTTTTATTGTATTTATTTATTTATTCTAAAGCTAGAGTCTCACTACATGGCCCAGGCTGGTCTTGAACTCCTGGCCTCAGGCAATCCTCCTGCCTTGGCCTCGCGAAGTGCTGGGATTACAGGCATGAGCCACCACATCTGGCCAGAGAGGCATAGTTTTACAAATATGTAGATGGATAAATGCTGTCCAGTCTTACTTCATCACTTATATCAATTGGTTGGAAATAACAGAAAATCCAACTAGAAGTGGTGTAAATAAAGGAAATGTTATTATCTCATGTACCAGGAATTCTGGAGATAGACTGGTTCAAGGGTGGGTTAATTAAGCAGCTAAGATATTATCAAAGACCCAGGTGCTTTCTATCTTTCCTCTGTGTCACAGCCTCAGGTTGCCTATTGTTCTCAGGCTTGTCCCCTGATGGTACAGATAGGTGCCCCAGCGCCCTGCTTCTTGGGTAGACACGGCAGCATGAGTAGGAGAGGAAGAGCCCTCTTCTCCTGTGTGTTTCTTTTTATCTGCAAGGAAAATCTTCCTAAGGAGTTTTCCTGAAGTTTCCCCTAATATCTCAGAGGCAGAATTTCATCACATGCCTACCCCTGACTGATCAGTAGCAAAGAGAATGGGTGAATAGTTTACACTAATTTGTAGTTAACCTTCTGAACTGTCTGCCTGAAGTTCATTGTAATCTCGTTTTTAAGGAAATTGGGATTTGTTAACGAAGTGAGTGGGAAGTCATAGATGTAGTGCAAGCAGCGAACCGTGTCTGCAGTTCTAAATGTCTCCATCACAGCAGTGCACTTAAGAAACCTGCCCATACTGATCCAAGGGAATTAAGAATTAAGCTGTCTCAAGATCTTCGTGTTACACCAGGGATACTGTTGATTCCTTCCATTTCCAAAAGTATCTGTATTTGCCCCCACATTTCACTGACAGTTTGGCTATGCATGGACTTCTTGGCCCCAAAACACTTTCCTAAGAACTCTAAGACCTTGTTCCATCATCCAGCATTTAGTGTGTCTGGAGTTCAGTCTGACTCTCCAGGTTAACCAGGTAAAATGCTTTCTTCTCTTTGGAACAGTGTGGAATTTCCTCTTTATATCTAGAGTTCTAAAATGTCACCAAAAATAGGTGTGGACCTTCTTTCATTCATCCCCTGGGAACTGCTTTCACCTTTATTTACTCTTTCCTCTGCTTCTAGAATGCTAACTAAATGAATATTTTACCTTTTGAGTCTATCATACTTATTTCTTCTTTTCTGATTTTCTATTTGTCTCAGCTATAACTTATGTAAGTTTTCCTTGGCTAGATCTTATAGACAAAGGGTCTGTAAACTACAGCCAGTGGGGCAAATCTGGCCCACTGCCTGTTTTTGTATGACCCTTGAGTTAATAATGGATTTTAAATGATTGACTTTCTCTTGCCAGCCATGTGTCTCTGTCGGTCACATGAAGATGTACCTGCCTCCCCTTTGCCTTCTGCCATGATTGTACATTTCCTGAGGGCTCCATGTCAAGCCACGCCTTCTGTACAGGCTGCAGAACTGTGAGTCAGTTAAACCTATTTTCTGTATAAACTTAAAAGAAAGGTTTAAAAAAAGAGAAATAATAGAGTTTCACAGCAGGTGAAAATTATATGAAATTCAATTTCAGAATTCATAAAGTTTTGTTGAAACATAAGCCATACCCATTTATTTACACATTGTTTATGGTTGCTCCAAAGGCAAAGTTAAGTGCTGTCACAGAGAAATATGACCCACAACACCTAAAGTATTAATTATCTGATCCGTTACAGAAAAAGTTTGCTGATTCCTATTCCAGCCTGTCAGTCTGGGTTTTAGCCATGGTCATTGTATTATTAAGGTGGTCCACTGAATTTTTTTTGCATAATAATTTGTTTTTTGAGATAAGGTCTTGCTCTGATGTCCAGGCTGGAGTGCAGTGGCACATTCATGTTGCACTGTAGGCTTGACCTTCTGGGCTCAAGTGATCCTTCCACCTCAGTTTTCCTAGTAGCTGTGACTATAGGTGTGAACCACCACACCTGGCTAATTTTTGTATTTTTTGTAGAGAAGGGGTTTTGCTATGTTGCCCAGACTGGTCTTGAACCCCTGAGATCAAGTAAGCCTCCTGCCTCAGCCTCCCAAAGTGCTGGGATTAAAGTTCAGGTGTAAGCCACCACACTTAGTCCATAATATTTTTAATTTCTAAAAGTTTTTTTTGCTATTATTTTATCAGATGGATCATTTCGTTATGATTTTAATATTCTTTTTTATTTAAAGTAAATTTTCTGTACATAAATAATAAAAAGGACACAAATGATAATTGCAAAACTCAATAAATTTTCATGAAGTGAACATATCCATAGAGGGGTTTTTTTCTCTTAACATTGTGTTTGTGAATTTCACCCATGTTGTTGTGTGTAGTGATCATTTGTTTATCTGCATTTCTAAGTACTTTTCTGTTATAGGAATCCATCATAATTTATTTAGTAGTTCTACTACCAAAGTTGTTTTCAGGTTTTGGCTTTTAAAAGTAGCATGACTATAAAGATTCTTGTACATATTTTAAGGAACATATTGTACACATTTCCATTAAGTAGTAGATTGTTGAGCCATAGAATGTGCATATATTCAGACAGAGTAGATACTGTCAAATTCCCACCAGCAATGTATGAAAGATCCAGTTGCTCCGTATCTTCTCCAGCACTTGGTAGTATCAGTCTTTTTAATTTGAGTCATTCTGGTGGCTATGTCTTAGTATTCCATAGTGGTTTTAATTTGCATTCCCCTAATGCCTAATGAGTTTAGAAAATTTCCACATATTTTTAGGCCAGTAAGACAGCTTCTTTTGTGGAGTGCCTGCTCAAGTCTCTTGCCCAGTTTTCTATTAGATTCTGTATCTTTCTCTTATTGGTTTGTAGGGATTCTTTATATATTTTGGAAGTGAGTCCCTTGTCAATCCTCGTGGCTTGCCTTTTTTATACTCTTAATGATGTTTTATGATGACTAGAAGTTATTAATTTTTAGTGGTCTAACTTATTAACTTTTTCCCTTAATAGTTGGTGCTTTTTATGTTATGCATAAGACATCTCTGCCTACTTCAAAGCCACGAAGATATTATTCTTTGTTTATTTTCTAAAGCTTTACTGTTTGCCCTTTCACAAGTTAACCTTCAATTCACCTAGGATTGACTTTTGTTAATGGTGTGAGGTAGTGGTTATGATGTAGTTTTCCCACATGGACATTCAATTTACTCAGTTTTATTCCTGAAAAGGATCTTCTTTTTCCATTGCACTGATGTGTCTCCTTGGGCATAAATTTAGTGATGGTAAGTGTGTGGATCTGTTTCTGGATTCGGTGTTCTGTTCCATTCTGTCTGCCTATCATTGCACCAGTATACCACATGCCTTGATTACTGCAGCTTTGTAATGAATTTTGATATCTGGTAATATAAGTCCTCCAGTCTTATTCTTCTTTAAAATTGTCTTGGTGATTTTTGGCATTCATCATTTCCTTATAAATTTTAGAATCAACTTGTCAGTTTGCACACACATTTAAAAAGACTTCTGAATTTTTACTGGAATTGCATTGAACTTAAAACTCAATTTTTGAACAATTTATATCTTCATAGTATTGACTCTTCAAATTCATAAATTTGCTATATCCCACCATTTGTTTAGGTCTTCTTCCTTTCCTCCTTCCCTTTTTTCATTCCTTCCTTTCTTCTTTCCTTTGTTCCTTTCTCCCTTTAAGTCTTTAATTTCCATGAAGGTTTTGCCTGTTTTTGTGTGTATAGATTTTGCAACATCTTTTTTTTAGCTTTATTCCTAGATATTTTGTTTTTGGAAGCTATTATAAATGATAGCATCCAAAAGTTTAATTTCTATGTGTGTGTTGCTGGTGCAATCAATTTCTGTGTATTAAGCATATATCCAATGACCTTAAATTTACTTTGCTGAATATTCTTTCCAATTTTCTAATATTTGAACATGTGTTTGATTAATGGTAGTTTTGTTTTTTCTTCCTTTATCCTTAAACTTTTATTTTTGCCTTATTGCAGTGGTTAAGACTTTTAGTACAATGTTGAATCAAAGCTATGGTAGGCAATCTTATCTCATTCCCACTGTCTGGAAAGAATGTTTCCAATAAATTATGATGTTTATTTAATTATATTTTTCTGCTTTTTGTTTGATGCTCTTAGTTTAAAATTCTCTACTATTTCTATTTTTATTTTGAATGGGTATTGAATTTTATTAAATGCTTTTTCTGCATCTATTGAGATGGTTATATATTTTGATAATGTAGTGCATTATTTTGATTGAATTTAGAATGTTAAACCAACTTTGCATTCTTAGAATAAACCCTACTTAATAATGATGTCATACCCTTGTTATACATCATTGAATTTGATTTGCTTATGTTTGTTTAGGTCTTTTGTATCTATGTTCATGAAAAATATTAAACTGTAATTTTCCTTTCTTGCTAACTGCAGATTCTAACATAGCCTATTTTATGCCAATGTTTCTTACAGAGAGAAAACTGACAGTTTATGAAACCCAAGTATTAGAATCTGGAAATGCTTTTTTGGGGAAAGCCCCCTACACAACTTTGGCAAACCAGCTGGCATGTGTGTTTGAGCCTACCCACGTCTTTTGCATTTCAGTAAATGGTATCACCATCCATTGGTTGATCAGGTCAAAAACTGAGTATTCACCATCAATTCCTCTCTTTCCCTCACACCCTGCATCCAATGTATTAGCAATTCCTGTTGGCAGTAGCTGTATACATAGTCACAACTCAAACTACGTCTTGCATCTTCACTGCACTTCCCTTGCCCCACTGTGGTCTTCATCTACCTGGATTACTGTCATTGTCTCCTAACCCATCTCCCTGCTTCTACTCTTGTCTTCTTTCCCTGTAATTCATCCTATATTCAGAAACTAGAGAGATCTTTTAAAACTCTTTATCTCATCATGTCTGCTTTTACCCATCCACTGGCTTCCCATTTCTACTTGCAGGATTTCAAATATGATCTGGCCCTTGTCTACCTTATGAATCTCATTTCCCACTCCTTTTCCTCTTATTACTAGGATCCAACCACCTAAGTACTCTGTCAAATTACCAGGTATTATTTTCTTTATGGGAGTTATGCACATAAAACATTTATTTTTTCCTTGCTTATTTTTTTCCACCTTCCCCATACTCTTTGAGAGTTGAACATTCACTGACAGTTAGGACACTATCTAGTCATAGAAGATGCTGGATACATGTTTGCTGACTACGTGCTTTGTTTAATCATCAATCCAGTTTCGTCTGTAGCTGATCTTCTAGAGTTTCCTCTAATTATCTGGTCAGCTTCAGGCTCTCTTTCTTGTTTTCCAGGATTGGTTTTTTTGGTTTCTTTGTTTTTCTTTAAAAATATCTCATTTTGATCATTTCAATGAGACCTTGTAAGGGAGGAGAGACAGAAGTGTGTGCTTAGCATGATCTTGATTTAGATGGCATCAGTCCTCACAATTGTATGACTTTTCACTAGCAATATTTAATGTATTCATTCATTTCTTCAGCTACTGAGTGCCAGCTCTGAATTAGGCATTGGACTAGGCACTTGAGACAAATTAGTGAACAAAACAGACAATGTTTCTTTTCCTTGGAGCTTATAATCTATCTGGGAAGACACAACATAACCATGAGTGAAATTACATATGTCAGAAGGAGAGGGGTCATATGGAAAAAAGAAAAATTAGAGCAGCTGAAGAGGTTTTGAGGTGGTGTGGGTGGTGTGGAAGCAGGTTATAGTGTTCAGTTGAGGGTGGGGTCAGGGAAAGTGAAATTTGAGCAAAGACTTGGAGCAGGAGAGAGAGTTAACCAAGCGGGTGTCTGGGGGAAGAGTGTCCAGACAGAGGGAATACTAGACTCTTAAGTTGGGAGCATGGCCTGGGTGTTTCAGGAACAGCAAGAAAGCTGATGTGGCTGGCACAGAGGGATTGAGGGAAAGAAACAGAAGAGGTTAAATAGGTAGAGGGAGATAGCTCACCTAGGGCTGTGTTTGCCATTATAAGAGCTCCAGCTGACCATGAGTGAGATGATAGCCATTAGAGAGTTTTGAGCAGAGGGCTGGTATGACCTGACTTATTTCATGAGAGGATTTCTCTGGGTGCTTTGTTGGGAGTAGACTATGGGGGGCAAAGGTGGAAACAGGAGATCTGTTTGGAGGTTGGGGGAGTGTTCCCAGCAAGAGATGGCAGTGACTTTAAACAGGGCAATGACAGTGGAGGTGGTCAGATGGCATCAGATTTTGGAGATGTCTATTTTTAATATCTTACAACATGTTTATCATGAATCTTTTGAAATACAGAGGAGGTAGTCTTTAAACAATTGTCTTTTCTTTTGAAAATAGGTTGTATTTTTCTGATTGTTTTGTTGAGTAATCTTGGATTGTATCTTGACATCGAGAATGTTATCTTGTGAAGACACTGGGTTTCATTATATTCCTTTGAAGAGTGATTTTTCTTTCTTTCTCTTTTGTTTAAATAGGCACTTAACTTGGCTGGAGACAAAGTACAAACTCTGTTTTCCCTGTGGTAGGGGCAACTCAAATATCAGTTCAGTCTTTCAGCCTTAGCTGGGCCTCTTGGAATCTGCCCTTCTCATGCATGGTGTCGTGTCAGCCAGGGATTTGGATTGTGTTTATACCCAGCATTTGGGGCTTCACCTTTATAGTGCTCTCTTTTCCAACATTTCTCCCCTCATTTCTTATCAGATATGACTGCCTTGAACTCTCTCCTCTGATTCTTTAAATCAGAAAGGCCAAGAGTTTTCTATCGGACTTTTACCTGCTCAACATGGTGTATATTTGAGCCTTCACCTGGATAACATTCACAAAAGATGGAGAAACTGATCCACTGTCATTCCTTTCTCCCAAGTGTTCACTCCTCTCCAGAACTGGCCTGGTCTGGGTTGTTTTCCAGTGCCTTTAGGTAGTCATATTTTTATATTTTGTTTCTGCATCAGAGTCCGTTTGAATGGAGTTACTCAGTAATGACCATAATTGGATATATTTTGAAGTAAGAATGTGGGGTTTGAGAGAGATTTAATTTTACTCTAAGAAATCTGACCTGGAAATTTGTAACGATAGAGTTAGTACCAATTGAGTTGGAGAAGACCGGGCATGGTACAAATGTTTTGGGGAAAAAAATCAGAAGTTCAGTTGTGGACATGTTGAGTTTCAGATGTTTGCTGAGTAGGCTGTTGGATATTTAAGTATTGGATTCAGGAGATATATATGGGCTAAAGACATGCATAGTTTTGGAATTGTCAGCATATGCATGTCATTTAAGGTCTCGAGGCTTGGTGAGATTATTGAGCGAGTGAGCATGGACATAGAGTTGAAGACCAAGGACTGACCACCGGGGGACTTCAAAATTAAGTTGGGTGAAGAAGAAAAACTAGCAAAAGTCCAAGAAGCAGCAGTTAGTATGTAGGGAGAAGCTGGGTGCAGTCGTTCACACCTATAATCCCAGCACTCTGGGAGGCTAAGGTAGGAGGACCTCTTGAGGCCCGGAGTTTGAGACCAGCTTTGGCAACATAGTGAGACCCCGTCTCTACAAAATTTTTTTCAAAAATTAAAAAGAAAAAAAAATTATCAAAAAAAAGGAGGGAAACCTAGAGAGAATGTGAAGAAGCTGTAGGAAGCAGAAGGAAATGCTTTTAATAGGTCAATTATAATGTGATCTGGGATCTGGTTTAGCAGCATGGAGGTCTTTGGTAATCTTGATGAGAACAGATGTTATTTTTTTATTTTTGTTTTTATTTTTATTTTTATTTTTTGAGATGGAGTCTCGCTCTGTTGCCTAGGCTGGAGTGCAGTGGCACAATATCGGCTCATTGCAACCTCTGCCTACTGGGTTCAAGAGATTCTCCTGCCTCAGCCTCCTGAGTAGCTGGGATTACAGGCATATGCCACCATGCCCAACTAATTTTTGTATTTTTAGTAGAGACAAGGTCTCACCATGTTGGCCAGGCTGGTCTCAAACTCCTGACCTCAAGTGATCCACCTGCCTTGGCCTCCCAAAGTGCTGGGATTACAGGCATGAGCCACCGTGCCCTGCCGAGAGCAGTTTGAGTGGAGTGATGGGCGTGAAAACCTGACTGGAGTGTGTTTAGGAGAGAATGGGGAGTTAGCATTGGGGTATTGCAGGGTTTATTTAGAAGTGATTCATCAGCAAGTGTGGTGTAAGGATAAGAATGAGGACATTATGAAGGCAGGGCTCAGAAGAGCGTGATGTTTGGAATCATTAAGGATGGAAGGGAAGCAAAAAGACCCCCAGGGAAAGCTCACTGGGCTGTAAGGATCCTGAAATGTGGCAGAACCTGTGTAGGGGTGAGGAAGTAAGCAGGTCAGGAGGAGGTAAGGCGACTGTCGCTGGAGAGTGGTGCCCTGACGTATTTGCGTAGTGGAGCAGTTCTGCATGATGAAGAGGCCCAGGATGAGCCGTGAGAGTGGACGGCAGTGAAGGAGCTATGAGGCTTGAGTTAGACTAGCATGCATGCTGACAGTGAAGCCATGCAGTGTGCTGGGAAGATCTGCAGTGGAGAGAAAGATGGGATCACAGGATCTAGTTGTCAGCTCTTGATGGCTATGGGGAAGCGATTGGAAGATGGGAAGATGTCAGTGTGGAGGTGAGATAGAGATGGTATAGCTGGATGATAAAAGCCTCATGAGAAAGGGGGGTTACATGGAGGTAAAGGAGTGATGGTTTTGAGGTGTTACCCTCACCATCCCTGTGCCTATGGTGCTGATGTGGGGAACAAACATTCTCAGGAGATTAGGGCTTTGGGTGAGAGCAAGGCTGCAGCAGCGTTATCACTGTTAAAAATACCAGGGGGGGTGATTTTTGCTCTATCATTCAAGCCTTCCATAAAATTAGTCAATAGCAAATCCTACTCACTTCTAGAGCTGTTGCTGCTGGGCATTCTGTGCTCATAATGTGTTTGCAAATTGATTGTATAGAGTTTTGTTTTTCTTAACTTTTCAGAGGTAGTAGTAAGCCAACGAGCAAATGTGTTCCCTCCACAAAGCTGTCTCTTCACTTCTCATTCAAAGAATTATGACTTCCCCCCCACTTCCCACCCTGTCTCCCCTGGTGCTCAGCTCCCTTCAGGATGAAGCCCTCCTCCGCAGTTTGGTCTTGGCTTGATGCCACCTTGGAGATAGACCTTTCCTGTTCTATCCTGGTCCTGGAGGAGTCTGCTCCTCTCCTCCCAGACCTGGTCTTCTCTCCTTCAGCACACTCTTCTTTTCTTCATAGAACTTACTCCAGCATATAATTTATGTGGTTCCCCTTTAAACAATCTACTTATCTCATTATAATATGATTTCCCTAGAAGCAGGGTCATGTTCATTATTGTATTTCCAGTACCTACATAATGGACATGCAATAAATATCTCTTGGGCAGGTATTAGTATCTCCAATTTATAAATGACAAAACTGAGACTCAGAGAAAGTAGTCAGCTTAGATCCCAGCCTGCCTCATCCAACCTTCCTATTTCTGTAATTCCTCTTAGGATTGGGAAATGGCTTATTCTGTGGTGGAATCGGTCTTAATTCATGATGGTGTATTAAAGATGGCTATACATTCTTTATCACATCCTCTACTGAGAGGTGATGCTTACTTTACTACTCATCAAATCTGGGCTGGTTCTGAGACTGAGTTGACCAACAAGAGGATGCTGCAGAAGCAAAGTTGTGTCAGTCCCAGGCTTGGCCTTGAAGAGGACTTTGGCTTCCTCCTCTTGGAACACTTATTGTTGGGAACTCTGAACTGCCTTATGAAACTATCTTTCTGGAGAAACCACATGGCAACACCACATGGAGAGGCCCTGAGACCACAAGGAGAGAGAGAGAGAGAGAAGCCCAGCTGTCCTGGCATTTCAGTAGAACTCCCAGATGACTCCAGGCCCAGCTACCAGTCAACTGCAACTAAAAGAGAGATCGCAAGTGAGACTAGCAGAAGAACCACCCAGCTGAGCCCTTTTATTTTACAGAACCATGAGTTACATTAAAATAATTGTCATTTTAAGCGTGGTGAAAACTCGGGTGAGGCAGGAGAGGCCCCTGGGGCAGAAAATGCAACAAGGTGCTTACTCTCAGTACTGACCCTGGGAGTGAGTGTCCCCTTAAACTGTGGTCCAGGGTCCCCACTTGCCTCACCCCAGTCCTGGGACCTGGCTTTCAGCTATGTTTTGTTTTTTCTTCTGCTCAGCTATGGTAGATAACGGAAACACTCATGGCAGCTGGTACAGAGTAGGTACTCAATGACGCACACTGAGCTATTATGATATGATCACAACTCTCAAATGACATTTTTTTCACAGGAATACCTGGCCCTGCAGTATTTTGTATCAAAACTTTCTTCAATACATTATCCTATAGATTTCCTACATCTTTCCCTGTAGTTCTGAATGCTTGTCATATTCTCTACTTCAGCAAACATTTACTGAGCATTTACTTTGTGCTCAGCACTGTCCTAGGTGCTGTGGAATGTATGTGGGGCCAGGGGAGACACAAAATGAGTAGGATGTGGATTGTGCATCTCCAAGGAACTTACCACTGACAGACGCAGCCTGCTGTGGACAGCTGAGATAGTAGAGGTGGGAGCCGAGCACCATGGCAGAAGGGGCTGGAGGTCATTGGACTGGAACTGGGGGGACTGGTGGAATCTGTGGAGGGAGCACACTTGTGCTGAGTGTGGAGATGAAGGGAGTTTTGACCAGCAACCAGGAGAGGGCAAGGCTGGGTGCCATGGCTCACACCTATAATCCCAACACTTTGGAAGGCAAAGGCAGGAGGATCATTTGAGCCCAGGAGTTTGAGACCAGCCTGGGCAATATAGTGAGACCCCACCCACACACACAAAACACTATGAGAGGGCATAACGGAGAGGACAGCAGCTCAGGCACAATCGCTCTGCTCACTTCAACCTTTTGGTTTTGTGATCTTCCCCTTCCATCCTCTTCCCCCAATCTTTTGGAAGAATCAACTAAAAAGGGTGTCTGTGTAGACCTCTCCACCTCCTACCTAAACAGTCTTACTCTGTGGGCTCCTGCCTTTCTGAGCAAGGCAGTGATGTTTTCCCAGTTAACGGGTAGTCTCCTACCACCATCCAGCTTTATGGTCCTTTAACAAAATGATCTAAAGAGACTTGATCCATTGTTCCTGATCTGTAGATATTCTCTAAAGCCTGACTCATTCAAAGTAAATCTGGGGAAAGTTCACCTGAGTTGATGATATGCTTTGGCTGTGTCCCCACCCAAATCTCACCTTGCACCATAATAATCTCCATGTGTCAAGGGCAGGGAGAAAAATGAATCATGAGGGCAGTTCCTCCATACTGTTGTCATGGTAGTAAATAAGTCTCATGAGTTCTGATGCTTCTAAAAATGGAAGAGCCCCTGCACAAGCCCTCTTGCCTGCTGCCATGTAAGACATCCCTTTGCTCTTTCTTCATCTTCTGCCATGATAGGGAGGCCTCCCTAGCCATGTGGAACTGTGAGTCCATTAAACCTCTTCCCTTTATAAATTACTGGTCTTGGGTATTTCTTGATTAGCAGCATGAGAACAGGCTAACACGATGTTGAGAAACGCCTGTGTTGGGAACCATGTTGGAAGTTCCTTGCACAACCAGGTGTCCCCATTTTCAGAAAGGAGGCTGAGCAGATGTTCAGGCTGGACCCATTTTAACTTAATGCTCTATAATTAGGAGGTGGGTTGTCTGCAGAAAACGATGACTAGGCGTTTTCAAATGGAATGATCTTCTCTGTAGGTTAAACATTTACCTTCTGCTCTGCAAACACAGTTAATTTGCTGGGTGAACTCCCTTCCCTTATGCAGAGTGTGGAGGTAAATTCCTCTCTGAATTTCTAATGAGTGCAGTCCAAGTGCTGGAGGTGATGGTAAGAAGTTGGGTTAGAATTTGGAGGAGGAGACAACTGATCCCAGCTGACAAATGCAGTGGAAAACAGGCAGAACCTGTAGCCCAGCTCATCTCTGTGGTCACTTGCATAGGACCAGGAAAACAGGTGAGGAAAGCTCTTTCAAACCTTTAGGGCCCATTGGGGATATCAAGGCCTCCTGTGAAAGAATCCCCATATTCTGGGACTAATAGGTCACTGAAAATCCCATGGACAATAAATGTCAATATGAATATATAAATTGCGCTTTTTAATTTTTAGGTTTACATGACTCTCTTTTCATGCTTGAATGTCTAATTGAATTTTGCCATGAAGAATTCACTGAAGGCTCACCAGGCTCACTGGCCCTCCTCATTTGTGGAACTGAGAGAAGGTTCCATGGCATTCTCCTCCTTCCAACCTCTCCTCCCTTGGGTGGACATTGCAAACTCACTGCCTTCGGGGCCCAGACAGGTGTCCTAAATAAAGGAGTTCAGCGGAGGGTGGGCCTGTGGCCAACCAAGGCCCTGAGCTCCCAGACATGGGAAACATGACTTGCAGATCCTTGCCAGTGGGAAACACGGGCCCATTGTCCTGGTGGGCAGATCTTTTGATTTTAGTAACACAAAATGGATATTCCCTTGACGCTGGCAGAAAAACACTGACAGATGAAACAAAATGTGTCTGTGGTCCTGCTGGGCTGCCAGGTTGGGGAAAGGAGGCAGGGTCTGGATTCGAGTCTTCTCAAGCCTCTGGTTGTGGGATGTTGGTCAATTCACATCCTTTCCTGGGCCTTATTCTCCTTATCTGGAGAGTCATGACTCTGGAAGATTCCATCTCTAAGATGTTGTTCCATCTCAGGACTCTGAACTCCAGTATGTAATGTGACATATACTCTATTAGAAGGTCAAAAATTGATGTTGAATTAATGAAAGAAGGAATTATTCATCTGACCTTTTTTGCAAAGATAATTAACCTGGGAAGAAAGTGTCAGACCAACCCTTCCTTTTTCTCAGAAAATTCTTTATTGTTTTCTGAAGTTTCCTTTGGTGCTTTTTGCCCCCTAGACTTTGACTTCTTTATTTCCATTAAACTCCAGCTTTTGGAAAAGCAGACCCTCAGACCCCACAGTGGACCTCCACAATACAGCCCCAGGCTGGGCTGGCTGCACTTCCTTTGGCAAAGCTTCTGGGGTGGTCCTAACATATTCCCACGGTCAAGGGTCGCCCACCTGAAGACCTGCACCCTTCCACATCTGCTGAGCATGATTCTCTAAGAGAGCAGGACTCCCCTAAAGAAGAAATCCAGAGCCAAGCAGGACACTGGGTCTCCGGGGATGGCATTAGCTCAGGCCCTGTCATTGTTTTGTGGATGTGGAAACCAAAGCCAGAAGGACAGGTGACTTGCTCAGGGGCATCCAGTCCAGGAGATCACACGGCCCCTGTACCTTCTCCTTACAGAATCCCCGACCTGTGAAAATGAAGTCAGCCTTGATGGGCTAGAATTCTAAAGATGTTATAGATGAAGCTGGGTTTTCCCAGTATCCATGGAATTGCAGAATTTTTAAACTGAAGGAACCTCAGGAAGAAGGACAGCTGGGAAGAAGGAGTCACCTATCCTGTACATCTACCGTCCTGAGAGCTTCATTTCACTTAATCTCCAAGTTAAACAAGCATTATTATTTCATTTTTCCAATGAGAGAAGGTAGGCTCAGGTGATGAGGGTAAATTCCCCAAGAACGCATAACGTGTAAGTTGCAGAGCTAGGACTCAAACTCACAATCATCTGGCTGCAAGTCACCATTCCCTGAGAGGAATCTAGAGACAGTCTATATACCAGGTTCATTTTCTTCACTTGCTAGATGAACACATGTGGCCTACAGAGCTCAATGGCTTCACCAAGGTCAAGAGTGAGTGAATCGCATGGCTGGGGCTGCTCTGGCCCATGTGTTTTCCATGCCAGAGGGCGGCCTCCTGGAGTTCTTTGGTGATGCCTCTAGTTCTAGGTGACACCAGGCTGGTGGAGGCAGATCCAATGGACCAGGGATGGAGACCCTCATGCCACTGCTCCCTCTTCATGGCATCCAGAGCTCCAGAAGTCCCTTTGGATCAGACCAAGCCACAGTCAACTTCCAGAAGGAGCCACTGGGGCAGCCATCAAAGGCTTGGGACACACAAGCTTGGGGCAGTGGTCCTGGGTAGAGGCCCCCAGTCTTAGGACCTTCCCTGCCCCATGGCTCCTGGGCCTCTCTTCTTACCTTAGGGTGCTGGCTTTTCCTTTGTTGGTTAGACCTGTGGTCCAGGGACTTCACTCAGGGCCACACCAAGGGAGGAGTGATGAGGGTGACCCAGTTCCTCATTGTCGGCCTCTCCACCCTCCACCGTCTGCCTTGCTCTGTGACATTTCTGGGAGCTTCCAGCACATACCAGCAGCCAGCCCGTCTTCTGATTAGTTTCAGCCTGGTAAGTCCTTCCTGCTGCTGAACCACCTGTCTCTTGAGAGGACCTACAGCCAACGCCTCCCACACCAGATGGCCACCCCCTCCTGCCCCTCCGTAGTGTTCCAGCCAAGGCCAGGCCCGACATGGGCAGAAGAGGACCTGAGCGGCTGCGGCCAAGGTCAAAGTGGCCATCTGGACGCAGGTATCAGCAGTGTGGAGGGGCTGCCCCAGAAATGGCTTTGGCAGGGGAGATGTTTCCCAGGCGTTTGGCTCTTGATTTTCTATTGGTCTCGCTTCAGAATTGCCCCAGCAGGTAGGCAGAGCACCTGATGGATGCCTTTAGAAGCACCTCCTCGGTCAGGGTGGGTCTTCCCTCAGTAACCACTGCAGGCAAATAATCCCATTTCTTTTTCAGCAAGAAGCTTGAGCACCAGGGACCCCTGACTCTGCTTATTTAAGGCCTGTGAGGCATCATGCTCAAGTCCATGGTCAGCAAACTTCCTGCTTGCCCCACAGCTCCTCTTCCCCAGATTCTGCCCACCCCCATGTTGAGTTCTGAGTTTTACAGTGCCATCATACCTAAAGACTTCCTTTTAGCTATTCGATTTGCCCTCCCACTGTGAGTCAGTCAAATTAAAATGTGAGGCTATATTACTGTACCGAAATGTTTACAAAATAGAAAACTGAAGAGAAAACCATGCTTTGTTTTCTGAACAGTGTGAAACCTAAACAGACATACCTCTTTTCAATTCTCTGATTTTTCTATGTGTGTACATAAGAAGGCCATTGAGATGGCCTTGCAAGAAGCTTTAGACCAGACCCTCACCCTTCAGATGCTGTTGGTAAGTTAGATATTCTGAATTTTTTTTCTTAAAAAACCAAAAAGCCAGAAAAACCCCACTGCATCCTGTGTTTCCAAGCCAGCACAACCCATTTCTTATTCTAAGCAAGTGAACAAACATTTGTCTTCAAGGCCAACATGTCAGCGTTAAAAAAGTGTTTCAGAAACAAAAATGCAAACCTATAACTCCAAGCCTGGGCAAGGACAGCTACATGCATTAGCTAATGCATAACTGCAGACTATTCTCTGCTTTTTCCTTATACTTGTATTCCCCCCCAACCCCACAATGATAGCTTCAGAAGGGCATCTTTGTTTTCATTCCAACGTTACCTACATGGGATTCATTTTTTCAAAATGGCACCAGAAATGTCTTATCCTTTCTTCAGTAACTGGTGAAATGGAACAAATAGGACTGATCATTTTCTTCTATGTATCTCTAAGGAGAGATACATTTGAGTAAACCAATCTTGTGCCTATGGGGGATGGTGGGGGCAGTCTGCACAAGCGAATTAAATGTTGGGCTTGCAGTTCTACTGGACTTTAGACAAACATCTCTGCTGATTGAACACTGATTTGCTGGCATTCCTCAAATCACAGTTGTGCCATCTCAGCATCCCAACTCTTGCAATCTTTTCCATGTGCTTCTTTATGGATGGGCAAATCACCTGACCGTAGCTGCCTGGAACCAAGCTGGCATTGCAGTTTTGCCATTCTTATTCGGTGTCATCTGATGCCTGGCGTCACTTGCCAGCCTCATTTACACATTGCCAATTCTAGGCGGGGAAATCAAATCGAATTTGAGCACCATTTTATCTGCTTATTTTACCCACAGATGTGAGTCCATTTTTTTCCTGTAGATTATATAAGTATTTAAGCTTTCATTCCAACTGTCTGTCAGCACTTGCTACGACAGACAACCAGCTAGACAACCCCCACAGTGCCAGAAATACCTTTGCATGGATCTGTTATCAAAAATGGAATATAATCAAGACCAGTGGAGGTTACAGTAAAGTCACCAAAAATTACCCAAATGTCCCTGTGAGCTAACTCCTATATTCTGAAAATGTGTGGTGGGTGGAACAAATCTCTTACATTCCCAGTTTTGGCTCCCCCAAGTGAAATATTAATAATATTACTACTGTTGCATTTGGCAATGTGAAGACGCTTCCAGTGATAAGCTGGATGGGCAAAGACATCTATATTCATTGCACATTTTGAGAACCACAATTTATGTAGTAATGTAGGTGTGAGTCCCTGGGCACAAAAGTTGATCAGAGAGTTACTGAAATTCTTGAGGATAACTCATTCACTCAAAGGAAGAATTACCGGGGAAAGTGAATAAAGTGCTGTGTCAGCAAAACCTTGCTCCTGTGAGTCAGGACTCAGTTACTCTTTCTGGCTGGATGATCTCAGATGCAGATTACTTACTGTGGGTGTCCATGAAGTCATTGGATAGAAATATGACATTTTGTAGGTGCAAAGAATGTGTCTCTGAGTGCATGCAGTTGTCTGGTGAATGCCTATGGTTTCTGGTGGGCTTTGTGAAGTGGGTTGCCTTGTGGTATTGCAGCTTACATTCCCCAAGGGTTTCAATGACCTCCTGATCACTGGAAGCTTCTTCATATTGTCAAATGCAACAGTAGTAGTATTATTAATATTTCATCTGGAGGAGCCAAAATTGGGAACGGAGAAGACTCACTCCACTCACCACACCCTTTTAAAACATATGAGCTAGCTCAGAGAGACATTTGGGTAATGCAATTTTGGGTGACTTTACTGTAACCTCCACTGGTCTTGATTGCATTCTATTTTTGACAATGAGGTCCGTGCAAAGGTATTTCTGGCACCATGGGGTTGTCTATTTGGTTGTCTGTTGCAATAAGTGATGACAGAGAGCAAGATGGGAAAATGATGATTGTAGTTGGCTTTTTGGGAGGGAGACCAAGAGAAAGACTGATTAAAGACCAGGAGGGAGAGGAGCAGTGTGGGAGCAGCCCTGCCCAATGGGCTTTGGTGGCCTGGAGCCATGAGAAGGTCCCCCCACCTCACCCTGCCACAATAGGGACATTTGGGAAATCTAAGCTGCCCTGAACTCCATGCTTTCTGCTTGCCACATCCAAAAGTTAAGTACATAAGCTGAAGTTTGTGGTTCAGATCTAAAACAGAGGCAGAAACAGTGGGGGTGGGGGTGAGGGTTGAGTTTAAAACCTCAAGGGCTCTAGAAGGAGAGGGTTCTGGTGAGCAGAGGGCATGCAGGGGAACAGGACTGCTACCTCTCCACTCTGCATAACCCCAGGAAGCCTGGAAAATGGAGGCTCTTTGGGTAGAACCATCCTGGGTTCTCTTCATCCTCTTTACCATGTAAGTCACCAAGATGAATGAGGCAACAAACCTCTGCACTCCTCAGATAAAGCTTCTATCTGTGATGGCATTGTTATTCTCATCTATGGATGAAGTGTCTGGTGAAGGAATTTCTTCTGGGTAAGATGTCCTTCTTTCAGGGTCATTTGGGGTTTGTGCAGAGGTAATCCACTAAAGAGAATTCTGGGCACAGGAATGGTTTTCCACACATGAAATGCTTAGATCTTGAGATTTGCTAGTTCCTGATGGCTGGCTCCCAGGCCTGCTACTGGAGCTCCGGAGGTCCGCACTGTCTCTCTACGGTGGGGTATTGGCAATCTTCTTCTGGAAAGGGCCAGATAGCAAATATTTTCAGCTTTGCGGGCCAATCTCAGTAGCACTTACTCAAATCTGCTGTTATTATGTGAAAGTGGCCAGAGACAATACATGAACGCGTGGGCAGAGGGCAGTAGTTTGCTGACTGCTGGGCCGGGTGATGTTGGCTGGTCAGCTGGGTCAGGCAATAAATCCTCCATTTATTTAACAGATGTTTACTCTTCATCTGCTGGGTACCAGACACATATCTAGTGTTTGGGATACATCAGAGAACAACACAGGTGAAGGTCCCTACAGCTCTGCACTCTTGTAGCTTACATTTTAGTTGGGGAGATGGACATGCCTGTGTGATTACCTTCTATGCATCTTTTCTCCATCCTTTTCCACCCTGTGTCAGAGATGCTCATGCCCCTGGTGGCCCATATGGATAGCATCTTCCCGTTGGGTCCATCCTCCAACATCATGTTTCCAATGTCTTCCCATGGGGTCCAGCCAATGAGAGGCACAGGCAGGGGCATTTTTATTTCTCCTTCTCATCAAATACTCAGTCCATTGTACCAGTTTAAATGTATATTGGTATATTAATACTATAACTACATACATACTGTGTTTCTAAGCAACATAATTGTTCTCAGGAGATTCTATTGGAGGCCTGAGGAGCTGAATTCTTGAGCATGCAGTTGGACTGACGGGCGTTAAAGTTACTTCACTTCTTGGAGCTTCCATTTTCTCACCTGTGAATGGAAAGTAATAGCAAAACCACCAACCTCATAGGATTCCCATGAGGATTAAGGGAATGTACGGGACGCAGTACTCGTCCTGTTGCCTGACTCATAGGAGAGACTTAATGAATGGTAGTAATAATCAGCATGTAACACAAGGTTTGGTGTAGGTCGTGTTGGTGAGTTACATGCATTATTGTGCTTACTATGAACACATCCTTTTGTATCACGAGGATGTACAATAGGCCAAGGGCAGGTGCATGAAAAGAAATTCAGCTGGCTTTGGTGCAAATGTGTCTTGTATTGATCCCTGTGGGGGCCATTACAAAAATCTGACTCCCCTTCCTGAGAAAAACCCCAAACAGATTCCCAAAGCCCATCAATCTTGAGACAACTCCTCTTATCATGAGCCCTCTTTTTAACTGCTGGTTGGGTGCCAGACCAAGGACCATTTTTGTGGTGGATAGTGCCATCTGCTTTATGTGGAAGGAGAAATGGCACAAGCGAGAATAGATACATGGATTTCTACACACTGGTCAATGACCTTGGCAAGTGGTTGGGACTGGAAGAAGAAAGATGGATAAAAGACAAGGTATGGGCAAGTGTGAGTGGTGAAGATTTTTATATCACATATTAATACCCAACAGAAACATCTATTGTAGGTAAAGAGCTGGAAAAGAAGGTAGACACATGACTTAGCTAGTTGACATTAACCACACTTCATCATTGGCCACCCAGAAGCAACAGTATAGTCACGTGAATGGAGGGGCCAAGGCGGCAGAAGTTGAGGCTATGCATGAACTCAGCAGCACAGACTCCACTTAACAAGATCATTCTAGCTATTGTTTCCTCTGAATGTCCAGTCTGAAGCCACAGAGACCCACATGGAACCTCTGGTATGGCACTACTCCTGGAGGAGATCAGACACTTGGAGACAAGTCAACTTCTTTGGGCCCTGGCATTCTGGAATGGCCAATGGTTCATCCTCAAAGGGAGCCATTATTCCAGGTATGGGCTGCCTTTATTGCCCATAGAGCCTCAGCCAGCACTATTTTTGGATGGCTTGTAGAATGCCTGGCCCATAGGCCTGAAATCCTACCCACCATAGCATTCAACCAAGGGACCTGCTTCTTAGGGAGGGAGGTGTGGGAGTGAGCCTATGGCTTGTATTATATACTGCACCATCCAGGAGCAGCCAGCCTCAGTGAATACTGGGACAGCCTTGTAGAGGCACAGCTGTAGTGCCAGCTCAGAGGGAACCCTCTGGAAGGATGGGTGCCAGGACACAGTATGCTCATTCAAATACCTGTAGATGGCTGGTCCTGTCTATCCAGTAGGAAGAATGAATGGTTCCAAGAAATGACAGGTAGAAGTAGTCATGGCTCCATTTACTTCATGACTCTGGTGACTGACTGGGGAACTTTGTGTTTCCTGCCTGCACCAGTCTGGGTTCTCTTTTTAAAAAAAGTTGCAACCTGACAAACACTACCCCAGCCAGGTGATCAACGTTAACAGCAATACTGAAAAGTGATACGGAGAGCATGTGCCCTTGAAATGACACAATGTGAGGGGCACTTTACCTCCCCCAAACATGTTACTCCAGTTTAAACAGGAGAAGAACACCAGGCAAATGTCAATACGGGGGCATCCTACGACATCCCTGACAGGGCTCCTCAAAACCGCCAAGGTCATCAGAAACAAGGAAAGGTGAAGAAACTGTCACAACCAAGAGAGATGATGAAGTCTCATAGGAGGAGATGTGATGATCAAATGTGGTGTCCTGGATGGGATCCTAAGACCAAAACAGGATATTAGGGGAACACTATGGAAATCTGAGCAATTGTTTATCACTCTTCAGTTACCTGTATGCTAATGTAGTTATCATGTAAGAATGAATGAATGATTACTTAGTTGATCGTGTCTCAAAATTGGTGTATTCAGATGTTGATAATAGAGGACACTGGGTGTGGGGTGTATAGAAAATATGCACTTTCTTCACAATTGTTCTGTAAATCTAAAACTGTTCTACAATTAAAAGTTTATTTTTTTAAAAAAGTTGCTTGTTCCCAAAGGAATAAGGGTCTTATAAATGTCTCACTGAAATAGAAGCTTCAGTGCTATGCCCAGGGAGCAGTGTTCTTGGCTGAGGAATTCCTCCACGGCAGGAGTCTCCCACTGCAAGGGATTTTCTTTTTCTTTGCTTCTCTTTGAAGATGCTTGGGAAATGTGGTGCCATAGTGTGGGCATCCTGTGCTCTGGGTCCTCTGCTGCCCTTATTTTCCCTTTCCAGCCTAGACAAGTAAGAGGACACGGGGACTGCAGCCAGAGCTCGGGACCCAATGGAACTGGCTTCATCAACTTCTGTGCTGGCCACCTGTGCTGTGGGAGCCACAAGACTGTCTTTCTTTCTTTCTTTTTTTTTTTTTTTTTAATTGAGATGGATTCAAACACTGTCTTCCAGGCTGGAGTGCATTGGTGTGATCTCGGCTCAAATTCTGCCTCCCAGGCAAAACCAATTCTCCTGCCTTATCCTTCCAAGTAGCTGGGATTACAGGTGCGCACCACCATGCCTGACTACTTTTTGTATTTTTAGTAGAGAGGGGGTTTCGCCATGTTGGTCAGGCTGGTCTCCAACTCCTGACATCAAGTGATCTGCCTGCTTCGGCCTCCCAAAGTGCTGGGATTACAGGTGTGAGCCACCGCGCCTGGCCTTTACTGCTCCATTCTCACTTACTGCTTGGAGTTCATTCCAATCTTCCTGTTGAAAACATTCTCATTGGAGATTACTGATTTGTGACATAATCTGGACTAACTGCTTTCTAATCTTGCTGTATAACATTGTTCTGGGATTTCTTGATTAGTTCCATTATTGCTTGTTTCTTACTTTCCCACTCCTTTTTCCTTTTTGGTTTTAACACATTTTTCTGTGTGACTGAAATTATAACCTTGATGCATTTGCTTTTGAGTTCTTGGTCATGAAGTCTTTGCCTAAGCCAATATCTAGAAGGATTTTTCCAATGTTATCGTCTATAATTTTTATGGTTTCAGGTCTTAGATTTAAGTCTTTGATCCATCTTGAGTTGTTTTTGTATAAGGTGAGAAATAGGTATCCAGTTTCATTCTTCTACATGTGGCCAGCCAATTATCCAGCACCATTTGTTGAATGGGGTGTCCTTTCCCCACTTTATGTGTTCGTTGGCTTTGTCGAAGCTTAGTTGACTGTATTTGGCTTTATCTCTGGGTTACCTATTCTGTTCCATTGGTCTGTATGACTATTTTTATACCAGTCCCACGATGTTTTGGTGAATAAGGCCTTACAGTATAGTTTGAAGTCAGGTAATGTCATGCCTCCAGATTTTTATTTTTGCTTAGTCTTGCTTTGGCTATGCTGGCTCTATTTTAGTTCCATAGGAATTTTAGGATTTTTTTCTAGTTCTGTGAAGAATGTTGGTACTATTTTTATGGGAACTGCATTGAATTTGTAAATTGCCTTTGACAGAATGGTCATTTTCACAGTATTGATTCTACTCATCCATGAACATGGGATGTGTTTCCACTTATTTACAACAGTGTTTTGTAATTTTGCTTGTAGAGGTCTTTCACTTCCTTCATTAAGTGTATTCCTAAGTATTTTATTTTTTTGCAGCTATTGTAAAAGGGGTTGAGTTCTCGTTTTGATTCTCAGCTTGGTCACTGTTGGTGTATTGCAGAGCTACTGATTTGTGTACGTTAATGTTGTATCCTGCAACTTTGCTGAAGTTAAAGGAGCTTTTCAGAACAAAGATAAATAGAAGAGAATTAAACTAAAAAGCTTCTGCACAGCAAAAGAAATAATCATCAGAGTAAACAAACAAGCCATAGAGTGGGAGAAAATCTTCACAATCTATGCATACAACAAGGGAGTAATTTTCAGAATCCAGAAGGAACTCAAACAAATCATCAAGAAAAAAACAAACAATCTCATCAAAAAGTAAGCTAAGGACTTGAATACACAATTCTCAAAAGAAGATATACAAATGGCCAAAAAACATGTAAAAATGCTCAACATCACTCATGATCAGGGAAATGCAAATCAAAACTATAGTGAGATACCACCTTACTCCTGCAAGAATGGCCATAATAAAAAAATAAAAAAATAATAGATGTTGGTGTGGATTCAGTGAAAAGAGAACACTTCTACACTGCTGGTGTTAATGTAAACTTGTACAACCACTATGGAGAACAGTGTGGAGATTCCTTAAGAACTAAAAGTAGATCTACCATTTGATCCAGCAATCCCTCTACTGGGTATCTACCCAGAGGAAAAGAAGTCATTTTATGAAAAAGATACTTGCACATGCATTTTCATAGTAGCACAATTTGTAATTGCAAAAATATAGAAAGAGCCCATCAATCAACAAGTGGATAAAGAAACTGTGATATATATATATATATAATGGAATACTACTCAGCCATAAAAAGGAATGAATTAATGGCATTCACAGCACCCTGGATGGAATTAGAGACTATCATTCTAAATGAAGTAATTCAGGAATGGAAAACCAAACACCGTATGTTCTCATTCATATGTGGGAGCTGAGCTATGACGATGCAAAGGCATAAGAATCATACGATGGTCTCTGGAAACTCGAGGGAAAGAGTGGGAGGGGGTGAGGGATAAAAGACTACAAATTGGGTTCAGTGTATACTGCTTAGGTGATGGGCACATCAAGATCTCACATATCACCACTAAAGAACTTACTCATGTAACCAAATACCACCTGTTCCCCAAAAACCTATGGAAATAAAAAAAAATCTAAAAAGAACTGATTTATATAACCAAACACTACCTGTTCCCCCAAAACCTATTGAAATTTAAAAAAAAATTACATCCTTGAGTAACTTTCTTAAAAAGATGTATTAGAAATACATTCTCTTCATCTTGTATTTGTGAAAACGAGTAATTTAATCAAACTCTCCAATTATCCCTTTGGAGTGTGCTGCTTCCAGCCAAGATCTTGATCAATGAACTAGGTTCAAAATCATAAACCTGTAAGATTCTGAAGATTTTGCTTTGCTGATCTCTAGCATCCATTTGGTTATTGACAAGTCTGATGCCAATCCAGTTTCTTTCTAGGTAATTTCTTTCTTTCTGGAAGTCAGGATATTTTATGAATTCTTGAAAGTTTATAAAGATATGTTATATCAGTTGGGAATACTTTTTTAGCTGTAAGTAAAAAATAAAACCAAAAATACTCAATTGACAATGGCTTAAGCAATATTTGTAAGAAATATGTGGTCCCAGATTAGGTGTACCACTTCAGTGGTATCATCAAGGGCTCAGGTCCTTTCTTTCTGTCCTGCCTTATGAAGGATGTGGAAGGAACAGAATCTTGTCATCCTTGGCTTGTTGCCTCTTGGTTCAAAGACAGATCCCTCATCATATCCTGGCAGCAGTGCAGAACAAATCACTTTTCTATATGAGGCTTGGAGTTTTGTTGTGAAAGAACAGCTCCTTATTACACATCTCTTCAACATTTCATTGGCCAGAACCTGGCTACATGTTGACTCCTAGACACTCATTGGTAGAAGAGAATGGAAGTTATTTTGATTGGTTAAGATCAGTTATAGTTCATTCCCTGGGACTGAGAGGGGCATGCCATTCCTGATGTCATAGGATCTCTGCCTGCTACCTAAGCTCAAAATGTGGAGAACTGCCAGCAGGAAAAAAGGGAAATTCTTCTGGGGTAGTCTATGGAAAATATCCACTTTGTATGTCTAGGCGTGGTCTTTTTCACTATCATGCTTTTAATTTGAAGTCTCACTTCTCTTTTTTGCTCTAGGAATTTTTTCCTTCATTTTTTCTTTGGTAACTTCATCCTTTCTGCTTTTTCTAGTCTCTCTTTCTACAATATTTTAAAATGAATGTTGGATCTCCTGGATCAATCCTTTATATTTATTAGCTTTTCTCTTGAATATCCTATTTCTCTGCCCTTTTGTTTCCTCTTTATTTCACAAGATTTTCTTGGCATCATCTTCCATCCCTTGTCTTTTTATTCTATTTTTATTTCATTTATTATTTCAGATCTATTTTGGTTATATATGTGTAATTCTTGTTCTCTTTTTAAAATTGTATCTTACTGTTGTTCAAAAGATACACTATAATCTCAGATCTCTTGGAGGATATTAGAGGGTGTTTAAAAAAACTCCTTGTCTATTTCTTCAGTTATCTCTACTTCTTGCAGAGTCATTTTTGCTGAGGTTGTTGTTTATTTATCTTTCTCTTTCATAGTGCAGATTCTCCTTTCCTGTCTGGTGTATTTAAAGATAAGAAAATACAAATGACTACTTGGGGGCCTGAGGCACAGTTAGGGCTTGTTGACCTGAAGGCTCAGCATTCACTAGGGTGCAGGGGACCGAGGGCCAGCTTCCAGGATGGGTTTGTCCCATGCACCAAGCGAGGAGGCCTCTGTTCTGGGCCAAGAGTGCTCTCATTAGCTGCCTTTGTTCACCCTAGAGCCTTAAATAGATTTGTTTAGAGAGGAACTCTAGGTTTTCCTCCTAAATAATAAAGCCTGGCTAACCATAGATGGGCCTGCAGAGAAACAGATGTGTGACTGTGTATGGGCTGGACCATTCAGAATAGAGGCTTTTAACAAATGCCCAACTTCTCACCACTGCCCACTGGAAATCTGCAGTTTTCAAGTCTGCAGACTCTCAGGAAACTTCTGGGCAGACCGACCTCTTCTGTGCACAACTCCCGTCTAGGATCCGCCTCCCTTTGCTCTGCTGCAGTAGCTAGGACTCCCGCATCACTTTTACATCACCTAGAAATTGGTTTAAATCATGTATTCTCTGATGGTTTCTGTTGGTCCTTTACTTTGGTGTGGGCTCCCACATTTTAAAAATTCCTTCCCTGTTGTTTTAATGGGGTCTCAGGAGAAGGGAGTCAAATGCTAGAAATCAGTCTGCAATCTGACCTGGAGGGCTACTGTTGAGGGCTTTTAAAAATTGATTCATTACTCTTTTTTAATCAAAAAAATTTTTTTTGAGATAAGGTTGTGCTCTGTCACCCAGGCTGGAGTGCAGTGGCGTGATCACGGCTCGTTGCAGCCTCAGTCTCTCTGGCTCAAGAGATCCTCCCACCTCAGCCTCCTGAGTAGCTGGGACTACAGGTCCATGCCACCACTTGGCTAATTTTTAAAAGTTTTTTTTTTTTTTTTTTTTTTTTTTTTGTGGAGATGGGAGTCTCACCACATTGCCCAGGCTAGTCTCAAACTCCTGGGCTGAGGTGATCCTTCTGCCCCAGCCTCCCAAAGTGCTGGGATTACAGTTGTGAACCACCACACTCAGCAAACCTTAAGTTTTTTAAATTGTAAAATACACCATAAACTTGATCATGTTTGTCATTTTAAGTGTGCGGTTAAGTAACATGAAGTGCATTCCCATTGTGTGCAGCCAATCTCCAGAGCTCTTTTTATCTTTCAAAACTTCAGCTCTATGCTTATCAAATAACAACTCCCTGCTCTCTGCTCCCCTCAGCCTCTGGCAACCATCATTCTACTTTCTACCTGCGGGAATTAACAACTTTAAGTACCTCATGTAAGTGAAACCATACAGTATTTGCCTTTTTGTGACTGGCATATTTGACAGCATATGGTCCTAAGGTTCATACATGTAGCAGTATGGGTCAAAACAACCTTCCTTTTAAAGGCTGAATAATATTCCATTGTACGAATGAACCACATTTTGTTCATCCACTTACCCACGGAGGGACGCCTGAGGTGCTTCCACCTTCTGGCTGTCATGGGTAATGCTGCTATGAATGTGGACGCTATTACTGTCGAGTTTTTAAAAGGGCTGTAGGGTAGGAGATCCCCAGCCACAAAACCCAAAGCAGATGCATTGGAATGTAAATTTCCCATAGCACTGGAATTAAGATGCTATAGTCACATTGTCATCTACAAAGTACCGTCGAGTTTAGAGTTTTACTTGACACACTTTTTCTGGGTCCATTATTACAACCAGTGAGGTAGCTAGAGTAGATAGCGTTTTATTTATTTATTTATTTATTTATTTATTTATTTATTTAGACATGGAGTCTTGCTGTGTCACCCCGACTGGAGTGCAGTGGTGTGATCTCAGCTCACTGCAACCTTCACCTCGCTCATGCAATTTTCCTGCCTCAGACACCATAGTAGCTGGGATTACAGGCATATATCACCACGCCAGGCTAATTTTTGTATTTTTAGTAGAGATGGGGTTTCACCATGTTGGTCAGGCTGGTCTCAAACTCCTAATCTCAAATGATCCGCCCACCTCAGCCTCCCAAAGTGCTGGGATTAAGGGGTGGGCCACTGTTCCTAGCCAATAGCATTATTTTTGCATCACAGTGAAATACTTTGAGCTGCAAAGACAATAAGTGACTTGCCTAAACTAATAGGTAGCACAACTAAAAGTACTGAATGATTTTATCAGCCTGAAAGACGTTGCTGAACGTGTTTGTTTACATCAACTCTATTGTGAGCTGACTATGGAGACAGGGCCACAGAATGATGATCTCTAATCTAGCAAATTTAATGCAACTTCTCCTAACAGATAAGCCAGGTTGACATTGTAAATTTTATGTGAAAAAGAGAAATCTGTCTGAAGCTCTGCCAGCTAAGACAGAATAGCAGATATGATTTAACTATTAAAATTACAGAGATTTGTTCCTCTTTATTTTTCATGGAGGGAATCAAGGTAAGTGTTCTTAGGTTGTTGGCAGTGTTTCTTCCATTTGTATATTCCTTCTAAAGATGAACATCATGTTGTTTATTCATCTGTTAATGACAGCTGATTATCAAACCATAAATATACATGTTGGGTCTAATGGTTTGTGAATGTTAAGCATCAGACAGTAATATCGCGGGTATTTAGAGAAGAACACTACAGCTACATCCCAATCACTATCTAGCTTGTCAGTTTCCTGTAGAATTATCTGATTCTTTGTGCTGTCAGCTGAATCATATGTTAGGCAGAAAGCAGATTTTTTTTCCATTATCGCTATTTTTTCCTACTCGTCAGTAAACAGATTTTTTTAAAAAAGAAGAAAGAAACACAATTCTCTTGTGTAATCGAGGCTCCAGATACCACATTTTCTCGATTACTTGTGGAAAACAGCAACTCTGATTTCTTGAGGCTTTTCGTGTTCAAATCATTTCAGGAACATTAGCAAATACATATTCACTCAGTATTTCCGTACCATATATCGGAGAAAATAAGAGCTATGAAGATGCTAAAGTTCAAATTAAAGGGCTTTCATCCTGCTGCCCGAAAGTCCTTTGGTACTTATTTTTTTTAAAAAAATTGGCCACTAGTAGTTTACTCTCTGGACAGCAAGATACATGTATTTATTTCCTAAGCAACGAGGCAGAGGAGCGTGGTGTTCAGGCTTTGACAGTATGCTAATGTGTGCTGGAGAAAGACACACAGTTCCCCAGGGTGCAACCAGGAGCCTCTGAGAACTTTTCTTAAAAAGCCTTCATTCTTCCATTCACCCGGCAAATAGTGGTTAAGCATTTGCTAGTGCAGGTGTGTACTCAGCCTTGGGCAAATAGGAAGTCCCTGCCTGGTGGTTCTCAAAGCTGGAGGAATAGGGGCAGCATGGCAGAACAGAAAGGGCATGGTCAGAATCCCAGCTCACCCACCTGCAAAGGGCATGGTTTTAACCTCCGCAAGCCTTCCCCTGGGGCAGGAATGGTAATACCCACCCCAAGAGCAGGGAGGATTAATTGATTGGCCTATAGCTGGTGCAGGGCTCGGAGCTGCAGCCTTCCAGGACACTCCTGACTTATTTCCACTTCTTTCACTGCCCTTCCCTCCTTCCAAACCGGTTTCCATTCCAGACACTTCACCAGCAGCACTTTCCTATCCTCCTCCATGTTTGGTGCCGCGTTAGACTCTACTACTACCTTCAAACTCTTCCCTCCCTATACCCACCACCTTGCTCCCTTTCTCTCTCTCTCTGATCTGTTCTTTTCTGGAGCCTTTGTTTTCTTTCCTTCTTTCTCTTTTCTCTCCCAAATGGTGGATTTTCCCAAAGTTCCTGCCCATTGATCTCTTTGTAACATTGCTCCTTTATTAAATGTGTTTGTGTTACAAACCATATTTTCAAATCCTTCTTATTCTTTAGACATCACTAATGTCATATTCCTGGCTTCAGCTATCATCCTTACTCTGATGGCTCCAAAATTTCTCTCTCTGTATTTTCATAGCCAAACCTCTAGCTTCAATTTTCAACCAAGTGCCCAACCTGGGTGTTCACTTTCAACTCGAAATCTCCAAAGCTGTACATATCTTTACCCCAAATGAACTCCCCTTTTAGATTTTTCATTTTTTTACTCTCTGTCAGTAGCGCTATTTTCTCAATTATCCACAAAGGAAATATTAGGGTCAAATTTATTTATTTTTATTTTCTTTAGCTGCTTTATCATTTATAAAAACTATTTTTCTTTTTAGGAAATTAATTAATGTTTTGTTTGTTTTTAGAAACAAGATCTTACTACATTGCTTAGGCTGTAGTGCAGCAGTTATTCACAGGCCAGATCAGAGTGCACAGTGCACTGTGGCCTCGAACTCCTGGCCTCAAGTGATCCTCCCACCTCAGCCTTGCAAGTAGCTAGAACCGCAGGCATGCACCACAGCACCCAGATAAAACCATGTTTCCTCTTTGAAAACATTTATGAGCAGAAAAGCATTAGATTAAGTCACAAAAGACAACCAAAAAATTTGTTTTAAACCTCCTTAAATAAATAGAACAACAGGGCACAGTGGCCGACCCCTGTAATCCTAGCACTTTGGGAGGCCAAGGTGGGTGGATCACCTGTCACCTGAGGTCAGGAGTTCAAGACCAGCTTGGCCAACCTGGTGAAAGCTCATCTCTACTAAAGACACAAAAATAAGCCCAGCGTGGTGGCGGGCACCTGTAATCCCAGCTACTTAGGAGGCTGAGGCAGGAAGACTCACTTGAACCCAGGAGGTGGAGATTGCCATGAGGCGGGATTGCACCACTGCATTCCAGCCTGGGTGACAGAGACCCTGTCTCAAAAAAAAAAAAAAAAAAAAATGCATTTCCTTGTGGTCTTGATTTGCATTTCTTTAGTACTAACAAAATTGAACATCTTTCAATGAGGTTGTTTGCTTTTGTCCTATTGATTTGTAGAAATAAGACAAAAATGTCCACTGATACCACTGATATTCAACGTTGTCCTGGAGGTCCTAGTCAAAAAAAGAAAAAAGACATAAAAAAAAATCAAAGACATGATAATCTGAAAGGAAGAAATATATGACTGTCATCATTTGCAGATGAAATTACTAAGTATAAAGGAAACCCCAAATAAGCTACACATTGTTAGAATTAAAGGAGACTTTAGCAAGGTGGCTGGATATAAAATCAATAGATGAATGCCAGTGGCCCTTCTGTATACCAGCGATAAACAGTTAAAAACTGTAATATTAGGAAGATTATTTATAATAGTAAAATGGTACGACACAATACTATAACTAAACCTTAAAAAGATATGCAAGTCCAAAACTTAGAAGTATCAAATTCTTTAATGAGACACATTAAGGAGACCTAGATAAATAATTTTCATGCTCAAACTCATTATTTCAGTAATAGAAAATAAAACAACCATGTGATACCAATTTTAACTATGCAATTAAAAAAGATTGATAATACCATATTAGTCAGTGTTCTCAAGAAAAACAGAACCAATGGGATACATACAAATATATAGAAAGCAATTTATTATGAGGGATTGGCTCACAGACTGAGAAGTCCCATGGTTTGCTGTCTGCTAGCTAGAGGCCCAGGAGACGGGTGGTATTTCAGCTCGAGCCTGAAGGTCTGAGAACTGGGGAAGCCAATGGCCTGAGAACCAGGAAGACTGATGTCTAAGGGCAGGAGAAGGTGGATGTCCCAGCTATAGTAGAGATAGAAAATTTACCCTTTCACTGCCTTTTCATTCTATTCAGGCCCTCAACGGATTGGGTGATGCCCTCCTATATTGGTGAGAGGGGGGTCTTCTTTATTCAGTCTACTGATTCACATGCTAATCTCTTCTGGAAACACCCTCACAGATGCACCCAGAAATAGTGTTTTACCAGCTATCTGGGCATTCCTTAGCCCTGTTGAGTTGACACATAAAATTAGCCATCACAAACACTAAGTAGTGGGAAAGATATAGTGTAACAGGCAGTATCACACATTTTAGGTGTGAGTTCAAATTGGCACAGCTTTTTTTGGAGAGAAATCTGGCAGCACTAATACAATTTTTAAATGTTTATACCCTTGGACACAGCAATTTTACTTTTGAAAATTTCCCTATAGACATACATGCATAAGAGTACAAAGACTTTTGTATAACAATTTTCATCACGTTGTAATTTGAAACACTGTCTACCAGTAGATGACTAGTGAAATAAGTTGCTATAGATCTGATATGCAATTAAATACAGTATCAATCACTCATATGAAATGAGATAGAATACACATGCTGCGATGAAAATGTATCGAAGGCATTTGATTCAGGAAAGATGAGTGTGTCTTAGTGTCAGATTCCCTGGAAGCAGAGCCTGAAGCAAGGATTTGGATACAGGATCTTATTTGGGAAGAATCCCTGGAAGCAGGTGTGAGAGAGTAAGGATAATGAGGGGAGAAAGAGCAAAGGGAGTATAATCATCACGTAGTGTGGCAGCAGGGGCTTGCTTCAGCTGGGACCTCCTGAAAAGCATAAAGAAGGGCTCCAGCATTGTCAGGGGACACAAGGAGACACAAGGTGAAAAGATGGACAGCCTGTGCAATGGAAGTTGCAGCTCACACAGAACTGCCTACTCCAGTTGTGGCTGAAATCAGAGGCAGTCCAGGAAATGTGATGTGAGGCATCAGAGGAATCTGCTACAGACTGATTCAATTTAGGTAGAAGAGGATGCATGCATACATCCCTAGAGGTATGTATGAGAAGCCCTCTTAAGCTGTGATCAGACGAACTGCTGCCCTCCATTCCCTCCATCAAGGAAACATAATGATGCCTGCATAGAAACCCTGGGATGAGTGGGTTACTCTTTCTGTTCTCAAACATTAGGGAGCCTCAGAATCACCTGTAGGGCTTGTTAGAACACAAATTGCTGGACTCTGCTTCCAAGGTTTCTGATTCAATAGGTCTGGAGCAGGCTGGAGAATTTGCATTTCTAATAAGTTGTCAGGTGATGCTAATGCTGCCGGTCTACAGGTCATGTGCTGAGAACCACTCGTCTAGAACATCTGTGTATTTTCCCCAAACATTACCCAGAGTCTGTTGTGTTAGTTCCCAAACCTATTCATGTCATCTTCACTTGTTATTGTAGTCAGGTAATTTAGTTAAATATTGCACTAACCAATGAGACATGAGTAGACAAAGAAAAATAATTGTGTCTATATAATAAGAGTTGAATGCTACTGAAAAGACAACATAGATGAGTCATTGAAAACTTGCAAAATGTTACAAAAATTGAAAATTTATAAGAATCTAGAAGATTACTCAGAGATTACTCATAAATGTCTTTAGTTCTTGCTCCATTATGAAATACCTGCAACAAGAAATGAATGACAATATATTATGGTGTGATCCATGTAAAAAATACATCTGCAATGCCCTCAAATATCAAAGAAGAGGATTTGCACCCATGTTAGATTACTGTCAAATACATGTACATTTATTTGTTTTAATTTAATAATAAAGTTTAAGGTGTTTATGATTTTTTTTCTGCATCCCTGCTTAGTTAACTATTTGGATCAACTAACATGTCCTTATGTAATTGAATGAGAACTTCCATGGCCTGCATTCTTGAACCTTTCTGTTCCAAAGCAGGTTTCTCCCCAGGCATGAAGCTGAAAACTAGGAATTCCAATGATGATCCTTCAATGTCCCAAATAGTATTTTATTATTATTATTTTTTAAAGTCTATTCTGTGTTTTCTATATTTTTCAGAATTGCTGCCAATCTACTTGGGTCATGACTCTGCTCCCAATTACACACCAAATAAAATCTAAATCCTCAGCATTCAGGGCTCTCTCTGAAATGATTGACATTTGTCACTTGCTCCCCCTAATTTTTCATTTACCCTGTACCACACACAAATTATCATTTCTAGACTATGCATTTGTATTTTTTTTTATGAGTTCTTTCCTCTGCTCTTCTGTCTAAAGAACTCCTATTTATCCTTCAAAACCCAGCCCAAATGTCTCATCTCTGGAAGCCTTCCCAACTCCCTCTTTTGTTCTAATAGCTCTTTGTTGTACATGGTCCTTGATACTACTTGTCAGAATGCTTTGGAGTATTTTGCTTTGGTTTCAGTGGAACCTGTAGACTCTTAGCTTTCAACATCTAGGATATTTGTAATCTTTTCCCATCTTACTTTATCACTTTACCTAAACTGTGCTCCAGTCCTGACATTCTAGTCCTGAGAAGGGGCTCAGGAATATTTGTTAAGAAATATTAATGAGTAAACAAATAAATAAATGGACTCTCATTACTTCTGACATATTTGATGTTTCTTATTCAAGTATCTGTAGACATAAAAACCCACCATAATTTAAGTGACAACTTAAGTATAATATATATTGACTTGAATCGCTCATATCACTCACTCTTTTAGTGCTTAGCAATTTCTTCTTGTATCCATAAATAAAGTCCATTCCTGTTTTAAAGCCCGTTTAAAAAAAAAACAGAAGTGATACTCAAATTGTTGAGAAGATAAATAGCTTTATCAAATATGATAGCTTTGGCATTTTACAGATTTACCAGTGAAACTTCTCAACTGAAGCAGCCTGATGCTGCTCAGTTTCCTTGGCTGTAAACTAGGGGCAATGACAGCACTGACATCTCAGGGCCATGCTGAGTATTTAGTGAGATAGTTTATGTAAGGTGTCTGAATGCAGCAGGGACCCAACAAATACCAGTGGATTTAACTGACTAAATTTTTGTTAAACTGAGCACAAACACAGAGACCAAATAGCAGTAAAGGCCAGAGCTGACTGTATGCAATTCCCTAAGACCCAGTGATTCCACTTCTAGCTCCATACCCAATAGAAAAGCTCACAAAGATGCATGTAAAGACCTGACAAGGATGTTGATAGCTTCAGTACATGTGATAATCCCAAACTGGAAACAATCCAAATTGCAGCGTTAAAGTGGATAAATGCATTGTGTTACATTCACACAATGGAACCCTAGATGGCAACAAGAACAAATGAAGAACTGAAACGTGGGACAACATGGATGAATCTCATAAGCACAACACGAAAGAAAGAAGTCATATGCGAAAGAGTACATATATCTTCAATTGATATAAACTTTAACAACAAATGAAGTAATCTGCTGATAGAGATTTCAAGTGGGAGCAGAGACTGGGAGAGAGTCTAAGAGACCTTCTTGGATGCTGCAATGTTCTAGATCTTGAGTTAGGGATGGTTATCTGGAGGTGCTCACTTTTTAAAACTTCCTAAGGCTATTTATGAATGGTGTGCCTTTCTGTATGGATGTCACATTTCAATAAAAAGCTTAGTTAAAAAGACAAAAGACAAGCAGGCCAGGAGTTTGGGAAGATGGACTGGACAAACACAATGGCGAGGAATTCCTGGTGTTTGAACACATAGGAGAGATGCAGGGAAGCAATAAGGAGGATACATCAAGATCCTTAAGTCAACGTGTATCTAAGGATGAAAAACAAAACCTGTGATAGTAATGGCTTATTTTCTTTTCTGGATTACATGACAGAAATGCTTGCCACCTGATGAGATAAAAGGGTAGCCATCTGGAAAAGTAAACCAAACATTACACTGTACACTAGGACAAATTCTAAATGAATCAAAGACATATATGTAAAATAGAAAACCATTAATGTATTAGAAGAGAAATGGGAGACTTCCTTTTTAATATTGGAATGGAGAAGGCCTTTCTGACTATGACACAAAAGCAAGAACCTATAAAAGAAAACGTGGATAAATTTGACTACAAAATTATAAAAGCCTTCTGTTTGGTGAAACAACCACAACCACATCACACAAAAAAGAAAGCAAAGAAGAAAACATACAAAGCAAAGCCAACAGACAAATGAAAACAGGACAGGTCAATTGTAATTCAATCATAGTAAGAGGACTAACCTTCTGTCTTAGTCCATTTTGTGCTGCTATAATGGAATACCAAAGACTGGGTACTTTATAATAGAAATGTATTTAGCTTACAGTTCTCAAGGTTGGGAAGTCCAGGATCAAGGGTCTGCATCTGATGAGGGCCTTCTTGCTGTTCATAACATGGCAGAAGTCATCATGTAGTGAGAGAATGTGCAGGAGAGGGTATGAGAGGGCTGAACTTGCTTTTATAACAAACTCACTCTTGAGATAATGAACGCGCACCCACAATAATGGCATTAATCCATTCATGAGGGCAGAGCCCCCTCATGACCTAATTACCTCTTAAAGGTCCCCGGCTCAACACTGTTGCATTAGGGATTAGGTTTCTAACACATGAACTTGGGAAGACACGTTGAAACCATAGCACCTTCCTAATACGTTAAGAGCTTCTAGGAAAAGATAAGAAAAAACAAAACAAAACAAAAAATCATAGGAAAACAGATAAAGCTAGGAACAGATAGTTTACAGAAAAGGAAACACAAATTGCTCTTAAACACGTAAAAATGCTTAACCTCATTCACAATATGAGAAACGCAAACAAAAACAGACTTTGTTTTTTAGCTAACTACTGGAAGAGAAACCTGCTTGATACTACTCTTTTGATGAGCCTCTGGGAAACAGGCATATTTGTACATTGCTGTTGGGTGTGTACATTGGTGCAACCCTTCTGGAGGCGTTTTGACAATACCTATCAAAATGAGAAAAGTATATCCCTTTGACTTTGAATTCCAGTTCTGGGATTTGTCTTGCAGATCTACTAGTCCACATGCAAAATGCTGTATATACCAGGTATTTCACTTCAGCATCGTAATTACAAGAGTAGAGAAAATCCAAGACCATCGACAGGTGACTAGTTAAACAGCTGAGGCATCCGTACAATAGAACACCATGTGAAAAGGAAGAAGCTCTCTATTAAGGACAATGGAATCCCACGTATAAAGGAGGAAGACCTCTAAATAAGAAAAGATCTGTAAGATACACAATCAAGCAGAACAAAGCAAAGGAGGAATGTATATAACATGTGAAGGCAGGTGGCAGTGGGTAATAGAAGAATCTATATTCATAGTTGCTTGATCTGCATAAAGAAGCCTATAAGAATACATTAAGAATATCAACACATAAGTTACCTGTGCCTGGAGATGGAGGTGGGTGGAAATTGAGAGAGGAAGGGATGGCTGGGAAGGACGCTTTTTCATGCTAAAAAGTGTTGATCTTTGTGAAGATGTTAGTTATTCAAATAATTTAAAACACATCTTAGCCTGCACTGTGTCTAGTTTTAAATAGAATGCCCTGCCTTCTTCTTAAGCTAGTGATTTGGCAAGGTAAGAGTAGAGAGAATTTGTGTTTTGGGGGTTTTCAGTCTTTTCATTAGTAAAAGAGCAAATAGAAGTTGTGTACTAATTCAGGATTTGTGTTTTCTTTCAATGACTTTTAGTGAAATAAAAGGATTGAAATATGTTACCCAACCTACTTTACAGTCTCATCTTAGAGGACTGGGTTTTGTAAAGGCTAGAACTGAGCAAGGGGGCACAACCAACAGGAAACAGTTCTGGGTTCCCCATTTGTAGCTTCATAGGCAGAGACAAGAACTGAGAAATCAGAGGGAGCCAGCTGAGGGTATGGCCAAAACAAGTTAGCAAACTCCAATTTTACCCAACTGCCTAGATATTTCAAACAAAAGTAGCTTTTAGGTAAAAAATAATTCTGGACAATTAACATGATTCCTTATTTCACTTTGTGTGACTCAACAGAGAAGGATGATTCATAATCTATGGCTCATCCCATGTCCAAAGCAAATAGACCCTCTCATGGGGGCGGGAGCTGTGCGGTGTTTATTCATTCAACATGTACTTTCTGAGTGAAGAACTGAATAAAAGCAGAAGCTCACCTCTATAATCCCAGCACTTTTGGGATGCCAAAGCAGGAGGATCACTGGAGCCCAGGAGTTCAAGATCAGCCTGGGCAACACGGTGAGACACCCGCCTTTACAAAAAAAGATTTTTTTTTTTAAATTAGCTAGGCCTGGTGGCATGAGCCTGTGGTCTCAGCTACTCATGTGGCTGAGGTGGGAGGATTACTTGAGCCCAGGAGGTTGAGGCTGCAGTGAGCCAAGATTATGCCACTGCACTCTAGCCTGGGCAACAGAGTGACACTCTGTCTCAAAATAAAATAAAATAAAATGAATGAAATGAAGCAATTCTCTGTCTCTATCATTTGGTCAGACCTGGAAGCATACAGCCAGCAGGGTGAAGAGAAAATTAACATGCAAGGTGCACAGGCGTGTGGCCAGTGGACCCAGGGTGGTGAGTGGCTCTCCATTAATTAAAGAGAATGATGAGGTGAAGTCGTTGTCTGCAAGTTACAGACTTTGAGAAATTGTCTCAATAAAGGAGAACTTCATTTGGCCTTAGGTGAGAGCCAATCAATAAATTAGTTGGCTGAGGGCAGAGATGTGCAGGGAGAAGCAGGATCTGTGTAAAACGGGGGGTCGGGGGAGCAGTAAAGCGTCAAGAGGGCGGGGCAGCAAAGCAAAGGTAAAAAAATATTAATAAAATTAAAAGCTGCTCCAGCCCCAGCTTGCATTCCCTGTGATGTATAAACCAGGTGATCTTCATTAGCCTTGGAAGAGTCAGAGAAGGTGAGACGCGGGGGCCGATTGTCATAGGACTGTGGTCATCTATTTCCCCCATGACCGTCTCCATGAGGACAGGATAGAGGTGACATCAATCAGAAAGCCACCGTCCACAGGGAAGACGTTCCGGCCACGTGTAAATGCGCTGTGAGCTGCTGTTAGTGACGCTAACGCGGTCCCGAGAAGTGTCCTCACCCAGCCCCATACCTGCAGGTTCAGGCAGGGCCCAGGGTGCTGAGCCTAGGGGCGTTCCATCACCTGGACAGGGAAGGCAGACGGCCCTGGGCTCCCAGCTGGCCTTGTAAAACTTGAGTCATGGTGACAGAATTCCTTCCATCATCACTTATGCTGCACCTTCCCTGCCGCATTCCTGTTATTTAGCATCCTGCCGTCATCCATAAAGCACGCTGCCACCATTTGTTCCTTATTTCTCACTCTCCTGAGGTTTGCTGTTCTCATTCCCTGTCTGAGGGGGTGGGGGGGGGAGGAGAGAGAGAGAGAGAGACGCTAAAGAACTCTGCTCCAGGCTGCCACCTGCCCGCCCCTTGGCCCCCAGGGTCCCTGCCCAGGTTGGGAGCCTGACTCCCTTTTGAAGGCCCTGCCCACCCTTGGTGGTGGCACCTGCCATGTGAGTGTGGCGGGGCTGGAAATATGGGCCATGGCATCTGGCCTTCTCCCCTGCTGTTCTGCTTTATAACCACGGGCAAATCTTTCTGTCTCTTTTGTGTGTCCTGAGCTATAAAATGGACAAATGATGGTGGCCCCCTTTTCTTCCTCGCAGTGACGCCATGCCGCACCTCAAGTTTTTTCCCTAATGTAATAAATCTGAGAGACCAAATAGGATCATCAAACAGAAAACTCACTGAGTTCCCAAGAAAGGCAATGGTTCTTCACACTCCTATTCATGTGTGTTCTTGCCGTGAAAGGCCGTCATCTGGGCAGGCGTCCCCATGGCTCTCCCGTCCACCTCCTGAGTTCATTGCACACAGGTCCTTCCTCTGAAACCCTCGATGGTCTGTGTTCCATGCAGAGTCAAAGCCAATCTTCAGAATGGCCAGGGCACTCCAGGGCAGCCCTGGCCCCTAACTGACAGTCTGGCTTCTCTCCCCTCCTCCCTGCTCTGCCCAGCCATGCTGGCCACCTCGCTGCCCTCACGCACACACCAGGGCCATACCCCTGACACCTGGCCACACCCCTGACACCTGGGCCACGCCCCTGACACCTGGGCCATGCCCCTGACACCTGGCACTTGCTGTTTCCCAAAGCTGTACCTCTTGATTCCTATTTTTTTTTTTTTTTTTTTTTTTGAGACAGAGTCTTGCTCTGTTGCCAGGCTGGAATGCAGTGGTGTGATCTTGGCTTACTGCAACCTCCATCTCCCGTGTTCAAGGGATTCTCCTGTCTCAGCCTCCTGAATAGCTGGGACTACAGGCACCTGCCATCACGCCCAGCTAATTTTTGTTTTTTAGTAGAGACAGGGTTTCACCATGTTGGCCAGGATGGTCTCAATCTCTTGACCTTATGATCCACCTGCCTCGGCCTCACAAAGTGAAGGGATTACAGGTGTGAACTACCACACCCGGTGCTGACTCTTTTCTTCAGTGTCACCTTCTCAGGAAAGGTGTCCCTGACCAGGCTGGGAACCCCCCAGGGTGGGGACTTTGCTGCTTTGTTTGCTGCTGTATTTACAGTACGTTTCTCAGTGCCGAGACGATAAATATTTACTGAATAAATAAGTTATAGCTCTCTTTTTAAAATAATAATAATATTATTAATTAATAATAGCAATAATAATAATGATAGTAATACACCTTGGTATGATAGTTTGCAAAGCACTTTGAATGCAAAGCCCGTAGTGTTCATGTATTGCAGGCGCATTTTCCAATCACAAACTTGGAAGTGCAAAGGTGGTCCTTTTATGTGCCCTGGGAGTTAACTTGTCTGCAGATCCCTGATTCCACCTATCTTGCCAATACAAGGAAACTGAGTAAACCCCTCCCCCGGCTGATTCCAGGTGTGATTCCTCTGCTGGTCTACCTCAGCCTGTGTTGACTGGACTGGGCAGAGAATGGACCTCACCCTGTAGCAACTCTTGGAGATGCTTGTCCTGGAAAGGACCTTGCCCCACTCACAGCCCACCCACAGCCCTGCTGTGCACCAGCCAGTGATGCCTTCACGCTGCTGATAAAAGACATGCCTGAGACTGGGCAGTCTGCACAAGAAAGAGGTTTAATTGGACTTACAGTTCCATGTGGTCAGGAAGACTCACAATCATGGCAGGAGGCAGGGAGGAGCAAGTCAATGTCTTAATTGGATGGCAGCAAGCAGAGTTTGTGCAGGGAAACTCCTGTTTTTAAAACCATCAGATCTCATGATACTCATTCACTATCACAATAATGGCGCAGGAAAAGCCTGCTCCCATAATTCAGTCACTTCCCACCGAGTCCCTTTCACAACACGTGGGAATTCAAGATGAGATTTGGGTGGGGACACAGCCAAACCATATCATTTCAGCCCTGGTCCCTTCCAAACCTGACGTCCTCATGTTTCAAAACCAATCATGCCTTCCCAACAGACCCCTCAAATCTTAACTCATTTCAGCATTAACTCAAAAGTCCACAGTCCAAAGTCTCATCTGAGACAAGGCAAGTCCCTTCCACCTATGAGCCTGTAAAATCAAAAGCAAGTTAGTTACTTCCTATATACAATAGGGATACAGGTATTCGGTAAGTACAGCCATTCCAAATGGGAGAAATTGACCAACAAAAAGGGGCTACAGGCTCCATGGAAGTCTAAAATCCAGCAGGGACAGGCCCCACGCAAGTCCAAAAATCTAAGAGGGCAGTCAAATCTTAAAGCTCCAAAATGATCTCCTTTGACTCCATGTCTTACATCCAGGTCACACAGATGCAAGAGGTGGGTTCCCATGCTCTTGGGCAGCTCTGACCCTGTGACTTTTCAGGGTACAGCCTCCCTCCTGGATGCCTTCATGGGCTGGCAATTTACAAAAGAAAGAGGTTTAATAGGACTTACAGTTCCATGTGACTGCAGAAGCCTCACAATCATGGTGGAAGGCAAGGAGGAGAAGCCAATGTCTCACATGGATGGCAGCAGGCAAAGAGAAAGTTTGTGCAGGGTAACTCCCATTTTTAAAACCGTAAGTTCTCGTGAGACTCATTCACTATCATGAACAGCACAGGAAAGACCTATCCCATAATTCAATCATCTCCCACTGGGTCCCTCCCATGACATGTGGGAATTCAAGATGAGATTTGGGTGGGGAACAGCCAAACTGTATCATCGTCCTAGCTCCTTGGCTACCTTTTGCTTTTCCCACACAGGAGCTTGCTTTAATCCTGAGGAACCAGCTTCTTCCCTTCTGCCCACAGTTGCACCTAGCATTACTGTCTTCCAATTTTCTTCAAGGCTCTTCCCTATCAGAGTTCCATTCAGGATCAGTTTTGGGTTCTCTAATTTTGGGTCTCCAAATCTATCAGAGGGAATCTTAGATGCCACCCTGAGGGTTGGAGAGAGAAGAGGAGCCCCACCAGCGGGTAAATCCCAGCTTCCCACTCCTCATTTTCTCTAGCCTGCCCTGCTCTGCACACATCCTCCCATACACTGCATTCTCTCCCCAGCCCACCAGGTTTTAGTTTTGACAGCCAACTTTTTAGAAATCTCACAGCCCTTTCTCTCTCAAACTCTTGCTGTTTGCAAACCGAAGGCAAAACTGACTGTCAAACAATGGCCCAGGCATGGACTTTCAGAAGTCTATTTTTAAATTGGAAGGGAAAAAACAGGAACCACCCAGAAGGGAAAATGTGTTGAATAATCTTTCAAAATGTTATGTGCATACACATTCACTGCTGATTTACAGCTTACTAAAACATTTTTACCTACATAAGGGCATGAGATAGGCTGGGTGCGGTGGGTCACACCTGTAATCCCAGCACTTTGGGAGGCCGAGGCAAGCGGACCACCTGGCCAATATGGCAAAACCCCGTCTCTTCTAGAAATACAAAAATTATCCAGGCATGATGGTGAGCACCTGTAATCCCAGCTACTAGGGAGGTTGAGGCAAGAGAATCACTTGAACCTACGAGGTGGAAGTTGCAGTGAGCTGAGACCACACCATTGCACTCGAGTGTTGAGTGACAAGAGCAAAATGCCATCTCAAAAAAACAAAAAACAAAAAAAGCATGAGATCTGTACGGTCCTGGTGTAGAGACAAAACAGGAGCTCCAAGGTCATACCAGGCAAAAAGGGCATTTCCAATCTAAAACTCCAGTCTTTTGGTTCCAAAATGCGTTGTTGTTTTGATGACTTGTCAACTGATTACCCTAGAGACTGTATTTGATTGAGTCCTTGTGTCCTATACTTAACAAATGTGGGAAGTGTGAGTTGAGTAGATGAATTCCTACCCCAAAAGGCAGCTGCCTTTGAGGGACTTATTATTAGACTCGCTTTTAAAAAAAATTTCTGTCCATTGCTCTTTTTCTCTTTCCCTTATCCTGATGTCTGTTCCTCTTTCCATCTGTCAGCACTATATCTTGATGGATTTTTTAAATATGTTTCCTTGCCCAATACAAGACTAATAGGCATTTTATAATACTTCAAAGTATAAAATTCTTATTAATTTACCTCCTTATTAAATATAAAACAGACATTAAGTTGCTGTTTCAAACAAGGAAATATTTTACAAACAAATAAAAATCAGAAGGTCTGTTGGTCCCCAAAGTGGATTTTCAAAGTTGTTAAAAATATACAATCATCTAAATCTTCTCTAGAGGACTACCTCTTTTTAGGATAAATAAATGATATATGTTTCTGTATACAGGGATTTTAAAGACATGTTTTCTTTTTTTTTTTCTTTTTTTGAGATGGAGTCTCACTCTGTCGCCCAGAGTAGAGTGCAGTAGTGTGATCTTGGCTCACTGCAACCTCTATCTCCCAGGTAAAGCAATTCTTCTGCCTCAGTCTCCCGAGTAGCAGGGAGTACAGGTGTCCACCACCATGCCCGGCTAATTTTTGTATTTTTAGTAGAGATGGGGTTTCATCATGTTAGCCAGGCTGGTCTTAAACTCCTGACCTCAAGTGATCCTTCTACCTCGGTCCCCCAAATTGCTGAGATTACAGGCATGAGCCATTCCGCATGGCCAGTGTTTCTGTTTGTTTGGCTTTTTTTTCTCCTTTTGCTGAGCCAATTTTATCGACTACTCTCAACCCTCATTCTCCTTACCAGACCATCTTTTGGCAAGAGGTTGGGTTAGGAGTTTCTTTTAATTACCTGAAAAGTTTTACTGTATTTCTCTGGTTATCAAATACACATTTTTGTTCTGGTAGTTGCATGCTTAACACATTGGAAAGGTATCAAAATTTGGTTTTCCAACAGATGTTGTAATCTGTATTTCTAATTTAGGGATAGTGACAAATTATGGCAGCCTTTAACAGTTGATTGTGCAGTAAAAGTACAAAGACTGACAAACACGACATCAAGAGTCTATGCTTGTTTTCCTAATTTTCTTGCTACTTTCTCCATCCTTTTAATCCATTCAATCATTGGTGAATTCATTCATTAAACGAACACTTATTGGGCAGCTACTATGTCCCAGGGGCTGCCTAGACACCTGCTGGGTGCCGGCATGCAGAGTCTTTAGCAGGTGCAGTGTCTGCCCTCAAGGAACTAGACACAGAGGATCAGAGGGTCAGGGAAGGCTTCCCCAAGGAGAAGACCCTTGAAGTGGGCTTTAAAGGAGATGATCAAGTGAGTGAGGGCTAAGGGTGACAACCTTTTGCCAGTTTCCAGAAATCATTCTCTGATGTGACTGAATGATTCTGTGTGGTTTTGCTACTCCATGCTCACACCTTATAGATCCTTTCTTTGTGAAACGATCCTCAGATGACATAATTAAAATCTGTTCTCTGTCTCCTGCCACACCCCCAACTGATACCAGGGAGGTGTTTGATTGTTGTGCCCAGCTTCAAGGCAAGATCAGAAATTGTCTTTTTGTCTGTGGGAGACAGGGATCGTGGAGGGATCCTCTGGGTCTCCCTGGATAGAACTGGATGGAACCAAATGCTGGAGGTGGAGGAAAAGACCTCAAGGATGAGAAGCAGAGGGAAGGGAAGAAGGTCCTCCAGCATGGGTCTCAATTGCAAGTGATTCTGAGGGAAGGCCAGGTGAGGTGGCATGAGAGCCCAGAGTGAAGAGCCCATGCCAGTGAGCTGAAGAGTGGATGAGCCATTTCCAATGTCTCAAGCCTGGAAGAGAATGTGGAAGTCTGCCTCATTCTCCTTGAGCTCTCTGTATATTAACCAGCTAATGGTAAAGTTGTTTGACAATAGATTCTTCTACCCCACTGAGAACACAGCACTGGGATGGATTTTTGTTTTCTCAAAAAAGTCAAAAATAATTGAAAACAACCAAATGTTCAATCAGGGACAAGGTTACATTTGTTCAGTGAAATATTATTTAGTTATTGAAAATGATAACTATGTACATAATGGTGTACATGGAAAATATCTTAATAGATCTATGTGTTAGAAAATGAATACAAATGGTCAGTGTGCTGTGATAACAGCTATGTAAAAGTAAATGCATGCTGATAAGAACTAGAAAGGAATATGTAAAAAAAAATAATTTCAGGATTAACAATGTTTGTATTAGTTAAGATAATGCAGGTAGTTGTAAAAGAAAAACTCTGAAATCCCAGTAGCTTAACACGCTAGAAGTGAATTTTTGCTCAGGGCAAATCCAGTACCAATATAAAGGACCTAGGCTCCTTTCAGTTCATGGCTATCCCCTCCTCCAGGGCCTCACAATCCCTTCCATTCAGTGGGTGGATCAAGAGCTAAGCCCTAGCCCTCTTGGGCCTGAAGGTGTCCATCTTTATTTTCACTCACATTTGATTGGTCTAAATGAGTCACGTGCCCCCATCTTGATGCAAAGAGAGCTGGGAAATGTAGTGCTGGCTGGGCCATGGCATCCTTATAACAAATCCACATACAGAAGGGAGCACAGTAAGTTAGGATACCTGAGTGTTTTAATGCTTTATTATTTAGTCATCTGTATCTGCCCCAGTGATATTTTTTCTCTATTTTAAGTTTTTTTCTTTAGTTTTGTTAGATGTATTTTTTTTTAATAGAGAAAATTAAAAGACTCTTGTGTATTCTTTTATTTCAGGAAGTGAGACGGGGCATATAAACTCAGGAAATGGAGATGACAGGAATAGAAATGCTGGTAGGCAAAGCAAAAGCAGAAATTAAAGCACATATCTTACTCAGTGCACGTCAAACTCAGTGTTTCCTCCCATTTCCAACCTTTTGCTGGACTATTAGTTGTTACGGACTGAATTGTGCCGCCTACCAAATCCATGCGTTGAACTCCCCTACCCTGCAGTGCGGCTGTATTTGAAGACAGGGCCTTTAAAGAGTAATTAAGGTTAAATGAGGTCATAGGGTAAGGCCCTATTTCAGTAGGACTGGTGTCTTTGCAAGAGGAAGAGACACCAGGGATGAGTATGCCTAGAGGAAAGACCACGTGAGGATACTCAGTGGGCAGCCAGCCGTCTGCAAGGCAAGGAGAGAGGCCTCAGTAGAAACCAAACCTGTCAACACCTCAATCTCAGACTTCCAGCCTCCAGAATTGTGAAAAAGTAAATTTTTGTTGTTTAAGACACTCAGTCTGTGGCATTTTGTTACGGCAGCCCTAGAAAACTAACACATTACCTCTCCCTCTACCAACTTTTTATCAAGACTGCTTGCCCCTTAAAGCTCAGATAGTGTGCCACCTCCCCTGGGAAGCCCTCCCCTTACCCTAGCTGCATCAAATGTCTCTCCCTTGGGCTGTCTCAGTGTTCTGATGTTATTCCATCCACACTGCTTGGGAAACGTGCCTGTAATGCCATCTCCTTGTCTTGGACATGAGCTCCACAACATGGGGGACCATATCTTGTACTCCATCCACCTTGAACAGTGTCTGGCACACAGTGAGTGCCTGATAAACAAATAGCTAGCAAAGGAACAAAGGAACAACTTTTTTTCCTCACTCTGTCCCCAGACTGGAGTGCAATGGCACGATCTTGGCTCACTGCAACCTCCACTTCCTGGGTTCAAGTGATTCTCCTGTCTCAGCCTCTCAAATAGCTGGAACTACAGGTATACACCATCATGCCCGGCTAATTTTTGTATTTTTAGTAGAGATGGATTTTTGCCATGTTGATTACGCTGGTCTTGAACTCCTGACCTCAGGTGATCTGCTCGCCTTGGCCTCCCAAAGTGCTTGGATTATAGACGTGAGTGACTGTGCCTGACTAGGAACAAATATTTCTAAATGAACTACCCCAGAACCAGTGGATAATCATTTTGACTGATCAAAGCTGGCCCGTGGCAGTCTTTGAACCATGTAGCAAAGAGTCAGAGATGCTTTTCTCCAGGTGCTGTCTGGGAAGACATGATCTGTGTCTGATTATACAGAGCTTAATAATACAGAATGGCCATTCTGAATATGTTGAATGAGAAAGAGGATCTCTCTCCTTAGTATAGTGCATAATCTGAGACAGGATCAGAGGCTTGCAGGCATTGGAAACCTATTTTTTTTCTTTTGTACTTTTTGACATTCAGTCTATAGTGACTTTCTTGCCTGGACTAAACACATAAACAGAAAATTTACTACAGTAATAAATGCCCCAGTATTTCCCTTTCTGGAAGATGCTGTACCCTCCTCCCTCCCTAACAGATAGATCACTTAAAATTCTTTCTTTCAAGGTTCTCTTTAAGTTCCTTCTGCTCCATAAATCCCAACCTCCCCACTGCCGTCACAGGAGCAGAGTTCTCACTGTTTTCTGGATCATGAACTACACTTTCCTCTTAAAGGCACCATAGGATGGTTGAAGTTGAGGTGATATCAGCAAAAAAGGTGGAACAAAGGTCTCCAAAAATCATCTCCTCTATAGAAACAATGAGAACATTGACAAAAATGGTCAGAGCCAATGTTTTCCAAAATTAACCAAAGGCTTGGACCAATCTGGTGAGCATTTATTCAAGAAAACAGCTGTATCTTTGTGTGAATTGCAAGCTTTATGGCAATCTAATTGACCTTATTATCAGTGCCCGCTCCTGAGCTCTGTATTATTAAACTTGAAAACCAATAGTCTGCAATCATGGCAAAAACCAGTGGCCTGGCAGGCACTGTGAAGGGAAGGACAGAGTTGAAGCTCCTTCAAAGCCTCATTTCCAGAGAATATTGCCATTATCTGACTTGTCTATTGGCTTCTGGAAGACCCCACTCACAAGACTGTCTTTATTTGATCTGACTGGTAGCTCCCCCAGTGTGAACAGCTTTTTCCCCCAGGGACAGTTGTCTATAACAATTAGGCAATTGTTTAACATTATAGCTTCCCAATATGGTAGATAATAGTTTAGGGAAACAGGACACAAACCTAAAAGCTTAAAATGAAAAGCTAGGAAATGAAATGTCCATAGGGCGCTCTGAAAGCCTTTGACATAGTCTTGGGAATCTAGAAGGCCAGGCACATGCTTAGGACTGTGCGCAGGCCCAAGGGATATACCCTGCTCAGGAAGGACCTGAGAAGGCCCTACATGTTCCACTTTGGCTAATTTTGAGACTCTGCATAAGCAGGAAGTGAAGACTAAGATTGGTTTGTAAACTGTCTGGCTAAGTGTTAAAGTTATACCCCCAACATGACACAAAACTCCTCAGCAAAGACTGGGAGACTTATTGGTAATAGGCATTTAAGGAAATTCCTGTGCAATCACTGGCTGACCACTGAGCTAACTGAACAAAGACTTCAATGGCCACATACAACAAAGGATGAGACTTCACAGAAGTAGTTCAGAAAAGTCCCAGGAAAACAACCACAGCAACAACAAACGCTGCAGAGAGAGAAGAATCTCATTTCCAGAGTTGCCACATTATGTTATTATAAATGTCTAGTTTTCAGCAGCAACAGCAACAACAACAAAACACAAAACTTGCAAATAAACAAAGTATTGTTGAAACACAGTGGGAAAGAAAACCCAGTCAATGGAAATTATCCCTGATGGAGTCCAGATATTGGATTTACTTATTTAAAATGTTCAAATAGCTAAAGGAAACCATGTATTAAAAAGTTAAAGATTAGAATGGTGTTTCACAAAAAATAAAATATCGAAAAGAGATAGAAATTATGAGAAAGGACCAAATAGAAATTTTCAAGCCCTAGAGGGGCTTAACAACAGATTTGAGCATGTCAATAAAAAAAATTTCCAGTCCAAGGACAGAGAGAGAGAGAAAACAAAGAAGTGAACAGTCTTGAGATCTGTGGGATTCCACGAAGTATACCAACATATGCATACGGTGAATGCCAGAAGGAGAGGAGAGAGAGGATGGGGCAGAAAAAATATTTAAAAGAGTAATCATCCAAACTCCCCAAACTTGATGAAAAGCATTACTCTATATATTCAAGAAGCTCAACAAACATCAAGTAAACTGAAAAGTGATTCACAGCTAAATATATTGTAATCAAACTATTAAAAGACAAAGACAAAGAGGAAATCTTAAAAGCAGTCAGAAAGAGGCTACTCATCACATCCACAGAATTCTCAACAAGATTCATCAGAAACTGTGGAAGCCAAGGAGTCAGTGGGTGACATATTCAAAATGCTGAAAGAAAAGACTGTCAAACAATAATTATTTCCAGCAAAATTATCTTTCAAAATGAAGATGTCAAAATATTTCCAGATAAACAAAAATAGAGAGATTTTGTTGCTAGTAGATCTGGCTGAGAAAAAAATACTAAAGGGAGTCCTTAAGGTTGAAATGAAAGAACATTAGATAAGGATGAAGAAGACCAGGTGCGGTGGCTCACGCCTGTAATCCCAGCACTTTGGGAGGCTGAGGTGGATGGATCACGAGGTCAAGAGATTGAGACCATCCTGGCCAACATGGTAAAACCCTGTCTCTACTAAAAATGCAAAACAAAAAATTACTTGGGCGTAGTGACAGGCACCTGTAGTCCCAGCTGCTCAGGAGGCTGAGGCAGGAGAATTGCTTGAACCTGGGAGGCAGAGGTTGCGGTGAGCCGATATCATGCCACTGCACTCCGGCCTGTTGAGAGAACCAGACTCCATCTCATAAAAAAAAAAAAAGAATGAAGAAATAAAGAGCATCAGTAAAGGTAACTACATAGGTAAATATAAAAGGCAATATTAATGTATTTTTGTTCATAATTCTTTTGTTCTTTTAATGGATTTAAAAAGCAAACTGCATAAAGCAATGCTTATAAATTTGTGTTAACTTTGTATGCCAATAACAACACAAAGAATGAGAGGAGAAAATAGTGCTATATAAGAGCATAATTTTTAGATAATATTTAATTTAAGTTGGTATTAGGGTGTTAATGGTAATCCCTAAGGCAAGTACTAAGAAAATAACTTTAAGAAAAGGGGGCAAGCCTGGTGGCTCATGCCTGTAATCCTAGCACTTTAGGTGGCCGAGGCAGGTGGATCACCTGAGGTCAGGAGTTCAAGACCAGCCTGGCCAACATGGTGAAACCCTGTCTCTACTGAAAATGAAAATTAGGGTTGGGTGTGGTGGCTCATGCCTGTAATCCCAGCTACTCCGGAGGCTGAGGAAGGAGAATTGCTTGAACCTGAGAGACGAAGATTGCAGTGAGCCAAGATAATGCCATTGCACTCCAGCCTGGGTGACAGAGCAAAACTCTGTCTCAAAAAAAAAAAAAAAGAAAGAAAAAAATGGGGCAAAAGAAATGATAATGAAATTAAAATAACATATGAGAAAATAATTACCACAAAAAAGCAGTTAGGGAGGAATAGAAGAATACAAAAAGACATAAGGCATATATAAAGTAAATAGAAAAATGGCAGACATAAATCTTATCAGTAATTATATTAAATGGAATGGATTAAACAACTAAAGGACAAATATTGGCAGATGGGTAAAAAATGATTCAACTATAAGCTATCTACAAGAGATACATTTTAGATTCAAAGACACAAATAGGTTGAAAGTCAAGGGATGAGAAAAGATGTACCAGGCAAACAGTAATCAGAAAAAAGCTAGAGTGGTTAAAGTAATATCAGACAAAATAGACTAAGAAAAAAATTATGACTGGGTATGGTGGCTCATGCCTGTGCTCCCAGCACTTTGGGAAGCTGAGGCTGGTGGATCATAAGTTCAGGAGTTTGAGACCAGCCTGGCCAACATAGTGAAACCCCATTTCTACTAAAAATGCAAAAATTAGCCGGGCATGGTGGTGCGTGCCTGTAGTCCCAGTTACTCGGGAGGCTGGGGCAGGAGAATCGCCTGAACCTCGGAGACAGAGGTTGTGGTGAGCCGAGATTGTACCACTGCACTCCAGCCTGGACAACAGAGCAAGACTCTGTCTCAAAAAAAGAAAGAAAAAAAAAAGGGAAAGGAAAAAATTGTTGCTAGAGACAAATGAAGACATTTTATAATGATTAAAGAGTCAACATATCAAGAAGATTTAACAATGATAAACACGTGCACCCTAACATAGAATTTAAAAGTGCATGACACAAAAACCAACAGAACTGAAGGCAGAAATAGACAATTCAACAATAATAGTTGTAGACTTCAATACCTTAATTTCAATAACAGATAGACAACCAGGAAGAAGATAAACAAGGAAATAGAAGACATGTGCAATGTTGTAAACTAAATGGGCCTATAAGTAATCTACAGCATACTCTGCCCAACAGCAGAATACATATTCTTTTCAAGTGCAAATGGAACATTCTTTAGACCATATATTAAGGCATATGGTAAGCCATAAACAAATCCCAATTAACTTACAAGGGTTGATATCATACAAAGTATGTTCTCCAACCCAATGGAATGAAATTAGAAATCAATAATAGAAGGAAGTTTGGGAAAATCATACATTTGAAAAGATTAAACCACATACTTCTAAATAACCAATGAGTCAAAGCAGAAATCACAAGAGAAATTAGAACATCCTTTGAATCAATGGAAATGAAAACACGGCATAGCAAAACTCATGGGATGTAGCAAAAAAATGTGAATAGGAGGCAAATTTATAGATCTAAATTGCTTTAAAAAGCAAGATCTGAGTTGATAAACTAAAATTCTATCTTAAGAAACTAGAAAAAGTAAAGCAACTAAATTCAAAGCTAGCAGAGGAAGAAATAAATAAAATGTAGAATAGAAAAACAACAGAGAATATCAACAGAAACCAACAAGCTAAAAAAATTGACAAACTTTAGACTGAGCAGGAAAAAGAGAGAAGATTCAAATTACTAAAATCATCACTAAAATCAAATTTCTAAAATTAAAGAGGAAACATTACTACCAAGTAAAAAAGATGACAAAATCATACTAGAAACAACTGCATACCAACAAATTAGATAACCTAGATGAAATGGACAAATTCCTATAAAGATGAAAAGTACCAGAAGTACCTAAACTGAGTTAAGGAGAAATAGGAAATCTAAATGAAAGTAAAGAGATTAAATTATTAATCAAAAAACTTCCTACAGAGAAATGCCCAGGACCAAATTCATTGCTAAATTCTACCAAACCTTAAAGAAGAATGAACAGCAGTCCTTCACTTAGCCTTACAAGCATAGAAGAGTGGAGACCACTTTCCAACTCATTTAAGAAGCCAGTGTTACTGAGATATCTGTAACCAGATAAAGATAATACAAGAAAAAAACTACAGACTAACATTCCTTATGAATATAGAGACAAAAACCCTCAACGAAATACTAGTAAACTGAATCCAGCAACATATGAAAAGGATTATACACCATGACCAAGTGGGATTTACTCTAAGGATGCAAGGTTGGTTCAACACAAAATCAACATAATGTACCATATGAATGGAATGGAGAACTAAACCCACCTGATTATCTCGATAGACCCAAAGAGACACTACGTCCAATTCCTCTCTGCTACTCACTGGCTTTGTTGCATTGAGCAAATGCCTTGACATCTCGAGCCTTAGTTTCCTTAATGGTAAAGGATTAAATCAGTTAATATAATTAGCATAATCAATATATGCTAATGTTTCCTATTGGCAAACGTGAGCGATTCTGATGCAGTTGGTCAGGAGTGGGCCCAGGAACATGCATGTACATTTAATTAGCAGGTTTCAAGTGAAAAGAAAATGTATGTGTTAATCTTTCAAGTTTACAAAGACACATACGATCAAAATTCTCTTTCCAGCAGTGAATGGTTTCAGACATTTTCTGTGGCATGTGTTTTGTTCACTTGTCCATTGGTTGTGTGCTGTAGGGTATCCCAGGGACACACATGCCTGGATTGAGACTCATCATATGTGAAACATCCTGGCCACAGTAGATGGTCAACAAACTGTAGTTTCTCCTCTTTTTTCTTGATATATTTCTTGTGGCTCTGTGAATTTGACATTATTTGTCTTGCCATAAACAGGGTGCTTTGTCTACTGAGCTCACTTATATACCCCTTCGGAGGAGGGGCCTATGTCATCCACTCCTTTTGTGCTTACCACAGAATCACGTACATAGTAGTTGTGTAGATTTGCCTTTTAAAGATATTGTTGAGAATATAAGATAATTGATAAGCTAAGTGAAACAACTGATTTTGATTTTAAGTTGTAAGGTCACTTGGAATTGTTATTATCTAGCAGCAGCATGCTGGATTCACTAGCTGTAATAGTCTAGTCTTCCTAGTAGCACTTAATTTACACAATGGTAGTCCTTGGGCACAATGGAGTACAGAGTTACAGTTAACAGCATAGCACAGAGCACACAGTAGGTGCTTAATGAGCAACTGGTGGATTCACAGAGGAGTAGCAAGATATGGGCTCATTTTTATTGGTGAGAGAACAAAGAAAAGCACAGAAGCTGTTTAAGACATGAAAGATGTTAGTGTCAGGATAAGCAATGTGTTCTTACCTATACCAAATGTGCAAAGCAGATTTTTGGAGACAAAAACAAAAGGTTATGTTGAAGGCAATCAATTTTGCTTAATTTTAACATGGCCACATTTATGCCAAGTGATTAGTGTTTTCTCGTTAGCTTAGCAACTGTAGTATGGCTAACATATTTGGCAAATGCTGATTTTGGAAGTCAGATGTTGTGCCAACCTCGCGAAATAATCTAGATATAGTTTTTAAACCACCCAGCCACTTCCCAATTGTTTAAATGAGCCATAATAGCTTTTCATCAAAAGAAAGTTATTTTTCTTGATGGAAAGGAAGATATTTGAAGTATTGAAGATGATGTTGAATATTAGGAAAAAATGAACACATTTGAGACATTTGAAAAGCAATGATATTGGATATTAAAGAAAAATCACTCCCTCAAGGAATCTGCCACCACGGGTTCCACAAGGCCAAAAATATGCAAGGTCCTGAGGGTGCTGCCCTCTCAGGCAACACAGAAGATGCGCCATGGGGTTGTGGTGGAAATGAAGATTTTGTACTGCTCACCCTGAAGTTCATTTTTATTTTGACTTTGCCTTTCATATCAATTGGGGACTCTTTGTTAAAATGATTATGTAATTTTCATAGAACTCTGTTCTTCCCTCAAGGGAGGTTTCTGCATACCACCTTTTTAAAGTGCAGCAGAGAGTAACGCAAATGCCCGAGAGACACGAGCAAGGCTTTTTGGCTGAGAGAGGCGGGATAAACTCCTTGTTCAAACATCCGACACAGAGGTTGCAGGGAACGAAAGCTTCCTTTGCTTTGGAACTCATCTCGGCGCTCGGTTCCTGTCTTGTGATAAGGTTACAGTGAATGGGGCTGGCATCCTTCAAGGTTACTGTTCCAGAAAATATTTGCAAATAATTTGATGTGCTGTCAGCTAGCAGGCTGCAGTGAATTCTTATAATTCAACATACTAATGTGGTTTTTATGCCTTAAGCTATAAATAAGTTGGATATGCAAAAGTTTCTGTGATGTTTATTTAATAACAATATTTAAAAAATAAATCTTGATTATTCCATCGTGCTTCAGTGGAAATCTTCCACTCTGACGGTTTGTCTGTGACCTCAGGCGGTTCCTTCCTTCCTTTGTCTCATTTGATATCACTAAAGAAACATGCTTGTTTTTCTTTTCAGGCTTTGGGAAGCAGCACTCTGATGCCACTGCCTACATGCTCCCCATCCAAGTATCTGCTTGTTAAATGACTGAACTCAATTTTGTGGCTTCACGATGTCCTCTGGGTTGTCCCCAGTGCCAGGGCAGGTCCAGCCTTTGGGGAATATGTGCAGAGGAGGCCTGTCATGGGGGACAGCTGGAGACCAAGCCAGTCAGCATCTACCTCCCCGTCAGGAGGCATGGTTCTCAAGTTGCTGTGTCTATTTTTTATTATCAAACAGCTTTATTGAGATACAGTTCATACAATTTGCCCATTGAAAGTTTTCAGTGACTTAAATTGAATGATTTTAGTGTGTTCACAGGATTGTGCATGGACCATGCAATCAGTTTTAGAACATTTCCCTTACCCCTGAAAGAAACTCCACATCCTTTATCTATCCTCCTCCTCCCCTCCCAGCCCTGCAGTCCCCTCCATTCCACCATTCTCCCTAGCCCTAGGGAACCACTAATCTACTGCCTGTCTATAGAGTTGCCAGTTCTGGGCATTTCATATAATGGAATCATATAATATGTGGTCTTTTGTGACTGGCTTATTTCATTTGGGATGATGCTTTCTAGATTCATTCATGTTGTCACTAGACTATAGCTCCCTGCCACTGGAATCCATGGCTTTCTTGCTTACTCTGTTTCTAGGTACTGACACACAGTAGGTACTACCAAATATGTGTACGATGAAACAATCCATAAATTGTAGTAGCTGAGGGGCAGACATGGCCCCGGGTGTGCCCCCTGAAGACTTGGGTTCCTTCAGCTTCCAGCTGCCAGATGACCTTGGGCTCAGATCCTTTCTCACTTTAGTTCTCATCTGTACCACCAGGCAAATGGTCTTTGGTTTCATGGAGACTTGAATGACTCAGAGATTGCAGATGAGTTTTGTAGGTCTTCATGTAGTCCCTAAATTTTGGGAAATATTGTTAATAGAGCAGTTAAGAGAATGCAAAATGCTTTTAGCCTCTGGAGCAGAGCAAGTTTAGCAATAGTCCGTTGTTCAGCAAGACAGACAACAATTTTATGAAGATTTCTTTTGTCCTCCCCACCCTCAAGTAAAATATACAGGTAAAATAAAGGTTAAATCAGGCTTGGAAATATTTTTGTTGCCTTTTGAACATACACAATTGTTTGGGAAAAATGTACTCATTATGGCTATACTCTACTAAGTAGAAATATATCTACAAGTATGATTTCTTTTTATATTTCAAATAAGTAGACTGGCTTTTTTTTTTTCTCAAGCAAAGTCATAATTGTATTTATTTTAAATTTATATCCTGTCTGCTTCAAAAAGGAATTTGAGGCAGCCAGGAAAATCATAAGCTATAAAATGAGCAAGCTCCATTTTCTACTAATAAAATAAAAGTTAGGATCTCATCAGTGAAACAACTTCTCTTTGTGCTGTACTGTGTGCAAATATTTGGATTACTAAAGTGAATTTATGAAGCAATTACTTTTAATGCTATAAGAGGAAATTAAGTACTCATTGATTCTTGATTTATAAGCTAGAGCTAAAGATCATGAAAAAGCAAATATAACTTAATTAAATGTCCCTCGGCTTTGCTACTATTGAGGTCTTCACTCATAAAGTTAGTAAAACAAACCATTCCTAGAACATAAATGTATATTAGTTCTTCCAGTTGGGAAGGCAAATAATTTACTGGTTAAATATATTCAGCAAAGTTAACCCAAGTGAGAGATTTTCCCAGTGTCCTCTGGGGCTAGAAGAGATAAAAGCTATTGTAGTTTTAAGGAAACCATTGTCCTGGGAATGATAGGTACTAACTTGCTGTGAAAAAGAGTAAACAAAAGGGTGTCTCTTTTTTTTAATTAGAAAATATATTTTAATATGCTCACAGAATAGACTATAGATCTGTGAAAGAAATAGAGCTTTATAGTCTATTCATTGGCCATCCACTTGTGGTAATTCATTGCAGACAGTGAACACATTAACCTGGGATAATTTAATTGAATCTTCTAGTAATGTTGCTATTTTTCTACCCTGAAGTGTAAATGATTTTTAAAAATTAGGCTCTAAAATGTAACACTTCAAGTGATGTATACAGCAAATCAAGGAGCCAGTGTGAGCTCTCCTTTGTGCTCCATGAGTTATTGATTAGAAAAGCAAGAATAAAGAAAAGAAAAAAATAAAAGAGTGAAAAAAACACAGCAGCAAAAGAGTGCCAAGTAGGGCCGGGTGCCATGGCTCACGCCTGTAATCCCAGCACTTTGGGAGGCCAAGGTGGGTGGATCACCTGAGGTGAGGAGTTCGAGACCAGCCTGATCAACATGGCAAAACGCCATCTCTACTAAAAATGCAAAAGTTGGCTGGGCATGGTGGCACACACCTGTAATACCAGCTACTTGGGAAACTGAGGCAGGAGAATCACTTGGACCCAGGAGGCAGAGGTTGCAGTGAGCCAAGATCCTGCCATTGCGCTCCAGCCTGGGAGACAAGAGCAAAGCTCTGACTCAAAACAAACAAACAAACAAACAAAATGAGTGCCAAGTAGAAATAAGACCTGTTGGACCAGGAGTGCTCAGTGCAAGGAAACTCCACTTACATCCCGCTTTCCTGCTCTGGTTTGTTCTCCAAGCATCCACTGAGTCAAACTTTAGGTTTCCTGTCCAGCTGAGTAATGAGAGGATTTATTCAAATAAATTATAAATAAGCATGAATAGGAAAGGTTAAAAGTTTCTCACAGAAAATAAAGATTTTGAGAAATTCTCTTCTCTCTCATTAGCATAGACTGGAATCTCGTCTTCAATGGCACATCAAGCTGGCTTTAGGAGTGACACAGTAAGAGTAATGAGAGAGAGAACTGACATTTTAGATTCCAGCCAGGAAGTGTTATGATAATGGTTATGGAAAATGAAACATGCTGACTTCAAGAAGATGACATCACCACCCGCAAGGCCTGAATGTTAAGGACAATTTTTAGGAAGTACTGATGGGCAGTCAGGATTTCTCTTGGGTTGGCCTTGGGCAGCCATGTTGGATTAGGCAAACATCTTTGTATAGTTGCATGTTGGGGTTCAAGGCATTCTGCAGTCGTGGAGATGATTTTTCTCTCTGTCCTTCCTGTGACTAAGCCCATGATTTTGGCCTCCTTGGTGGTATGTCCCAATCACAGGTACTTTTGGGCCCAGATCTGCATACTGGGTGTGGCAGTGTAGTAGGAATACCAAAAAATCAAAGTAAAAAGATGCGTTTGATTCCAAAGCTGCTGTAACAAAGTACTGCAGACTGGGTGGAGGACGGGGGCTTAAACCACAGAAATTTATTTCCTAAAATTTTGAAGGCTGGATATCTAAGATCAAGGTGTTTGCACGGTTGACTCCTTCTGAGACCTCTCTCCTTGGCTTACAGATGGCTGTCTTCTCTCTGTGTCTGCACATGACTCTCCCGCTGTGGGTGTCTGTGCCCTAATTTTCCCTTCTTATAAAGACAGCAGTCATATTGCATTAGGGCCCAACCTAGTGACCTCATTTTAACTGAATTCCCTCTATAAAGACCCAATCTCCACGTACAGCCATATTCTGAAGTACTGCGGTTAGGGCTTCAACATAGGAATTTGCTGGGCTGGGTAGGGGGACATAATTTAGCCCGTAACAGAAGAAAACACCAAGGTAGACATACACATTTGAGTCAATAATCAAGAAACAAAATGAGCAAGTTCTGTCTTTCTTATAATCTGCATTTTGTCCATTTGTGACTGTGGTATGTTGATACATGCTGGCCAACCAGCTCTCTGAGAAACAAGAAGGCTGATTTGTAGTGTTTGCTGATTTCCAGGTTGTAAATATTCCCAACATGGCCTATTTCAACCTCTAAGATGACTTCATTGACTGTGAAGTTGGGGAGACACGTGCACAGTCAGCCCTCGTGAGCAGGTGTGAGCTGCCTTCAGAACTCCACGGATTTGAGTGATAAAGAACAGAAAAGTAAAGGGAAAGAAACTGAAACTCAATTTTGGTAATTTTAAAGCTGTTCTTCTAAAGCTTGATAATGGGAGGAGGTTCAGAAATGTTGATTAAAATAAATTATCTGTAATTTTGTCATTTTGCTCCTATTTCACCATACTTTTTTTCTTTCTTTTTTTTTCAGGCAACTGTTAATAGTAATTATTTTCCTGTTAAAAGTAAAAATTTTATAGAAGTGAGGAAAATGGGGACTTGGTGAAAGGATACAATGATATTTTTAAAAAGTTAAAAGAGCTCCCATTTCCAGTAATGTGGCAGACAAGGAACTCTGAAACACATACATGCATGTGCTTGTACACACACACACACACACACACACACGCACACACACACACATCCCTTTTCAAAGTATCAGTGAGCTGGGAAGTGACTACTGGAATGTTTGGGGGTCAAAAAGAGATGATGCACTGAGGTAGGTTGGTTTTCCCAAACTACTTTGCTGAACAAGGTAATCTTGAACTTTGATTTCCATAATTCCATGGGAACAGCAGACAAGGCTCAAGATCTACCTAAGGATGGGATGTAAAAGGGGACCCCCTGCTGGTACCTGAAAGCAGTAGTTGTTTCTTCACTGGGGTGATTTTGCCTCCCAGGTGACATGTGGCAATGCCTGGAGACATTTTTGATTGTCACGATTGGAAAAGTGCTGCTGGCATCTAGTGGGTAGAGATCAAAGATGCTACTAAACACCCTGCACTGCATGGGACTACTTCCTACAACGAATTATCTGTTTCAAAATGTCAGTCATAATGAAGTTGAGAAACTTTGCTCTAAAAGGTTGTATTGTCAATGTAAGAGTGAACTAGAAATTAAACCACCTTTCTCTCGTCTCCCAAAATGCAAGCAAATATATAGTGAAACCATGCATGGTGCTGGAGGTAGCATGCCTCCATGGGGACTCATAAGTGCAAGCTGCCCCCATGCAGATTTGCAGCCGAATTCATTCTAACCGAGGCAATAATTCATTTACCTCAGGTGAATTTACAGTGGTTCCAGGCTGGTTATCTTTCCAAGTGCTTGGCAGAAGCAAACCTATGAAAATCCACCTTCAACCTAGATCTCAAATAACCTACATATACACAGCTCCAAAAACTATATACACATAATAAAAAACACAAGAAAACATCTTGTATAATCAAGAGTGAAAGCCAACAGAAAAAGAGAGACGAATCAGACCCCCAAAGACTTTTGTTGTTGAAATTACCAGGTAGAGAATATGAGAATAGTTAATATGCTTAAAGAAATAAAATGAAGAAAATACAATTAAAGAATAAGAGGTCATAAATAATGACCGAGCAGATTTGAAAAATAAACAAATAGAAGTTTGAAAATTAAAAACAGAAAGATTAGTATTTAGAACTCAGTGGAAAGCAATAAGACACAGTTTCTGAGAGTTAAATTCAAGGATTGGTTTGAAAACTCCCACAGTGAAGCACAGAGAATTTAAGATATGGAAAGAAGAAAGAGTGATAAAGTAATTTGGAGAAAGGAATGAGAAGGTCCAACATATCTGTCTAGAGTTTTGTAAAGAGAAGAGAGAGAAAATGGCGCAGAGGTAATGTTTGAAGAAATAACGGCCACTAATTTCCCAGAACTCATGACAGATGCCAACTCACAGATTAAGTCCAGTGAATCCCAAGCAAGATACATAGATAAAAGGAAGCCCCACATGTAGACCCGCCACAGTGAAACTATCAACCTAGAATAATTTACCAACTAAAGTATCTTTTGAGAAAACTGAGACACTTAGCTAGCAGTAGACCTCTAACTAAAGGAAATTCTAAAATATGGACTCTAGGCCAAAGGAATGTGGTCCATCCAGATGGATGGAATCCATGTGATCCTACCTTGAGATGCAGAGGGAACGGAGGGAAGAGAATATGTGCAGCTAGACAGACATGACCTGTGTAAAACAATGTTAGGAATTCCACTGGGTTAAAGATAAATAAGAACATTTATAAAATAGCACCAATGACTGGAGGAAGTGATTAGAATTAAAGTCTCCACAAGTCTTACATAAAAAACAACAGATTTTCAAAAGAAAAGGTGCTCCTACCACTTTCCACACAATTAACACTCCCGGGACTCAGAGGGATTTTGTAAATGCCTTAACTCCTTCTCCTTCTAAGCCCTTTGTGGGTGGACCTGATGCTTGTTAAGCCTCTGTCTCCATCACTGGCACCTAACTCAGCATATTGCACATAGAAGGTGGTCGATGTGTGCTATTGCATTCAGTTGAGTTTATATAAAATAAGATGTAATTATCAGTAGGGCTACTGTACTTAGAAATTAAGGTGGCATATTCATTATTCACTGAATACTTTAACTCAGGATTTTCATGGCAAAGTGTACAATAATGTTGTTCTTATCTTTGGGGGCTGTCTTAGTTTGGGTTCCACCAGGAGGAGACCCTGAGACAAGGATTCGAGTTATAGGTAGCTTTGTCTGGGAGGTGATTCCAGGAGGTACTGGCAGTGGGATGGGGAAGTGAGACGGGACAGAGGAAAGCCAAAGAGGGATGAATTACCAAGCCAGTGACTGTGGTGAGCTCCATCCCTCTGGGACCTTTAGCAGAAAGTGAAGAAATGCCTGCATTCATCCAGCCACGGGCTCCCATATCATTGGATAAAGCTACTTTCTGGACATCCCTTTTCAAAACTTTTGGCTTGACCTGTCCATAGCCCTGGCCAGAGATGAAGCTTGCAGGGAGAGCATTGCAGCAAGCCTTTGAAGCAAGCCTCCTTTGGCTTCTAGGGGTGAGAGTTGGGGAATGGGGGACCATGGGCAGGACACAGCCTCTGCTATAGCACCAGAGGCTTGAAATCAACCTTTTGGGAAGAAAACGTGAGTGCAGGCAGGAGTGGCGGAATTTAACTTTGAGGGAATAAGAGAAAAGGGGCCCTTAGACAATAAAAGGGGTTGGAACTAAAGGGGCAACCTCAGGAAGTATTAATGGTCTCAGTGGCAGTAAGTGGGCAGAGGTTCATGGACACACAGATAGGACAGTGATGGCTGTGACAGTAAAATTGGGGCTTGTCTGAACACAGGGGTGGAGAATTAAGAGACAGGGCATCACGAGCATGAGCACTCACATATGTCAAGGGTAAAAAGGTCAGCAGCGAGCCTGGGAGTTACCAGGAAAAAATGTTAACTGCTTCATGCAGGGCAGGAGTGAACAGAGATAGTTTAGACATATCATTCATGAGGGTGAATCAATGGATGTGGTTTCATTTCTAAATGACACAAATAGATAAATATATTGAAACACACTATATAGGGTAGGCAAAGATAAGACAAGCAGAATGAAAAGAAAGAAAGAAAGAAAGAAAGAAAGAAAGAAAGAAAGAAAGGAATGAAGCAAGATCTAGCATGACTAGCAAATAAAGGAGATTCCAAGGAAAAAGGCATTGAACGAAGCAACTAAGTTATGAAGGTAGTGCATGGACATTTGTTGGTTGCTTTTCCAGAAGCTATTTCCTCAACAGTATCCTGATTCCCCTTTGAGAATTTATCATTCTCCCATCATTAGCTATGTATCTTGGGTGGGTGGGGAAATAAACTCTTTTTAGCTTTTGGATGGACCCCAAAACAATATATACAGACACCAAAAAGACAGAGGAGAAAGGAAGAAAAATGAAGTTCTTGGTAGCATTATTTGGGGCTGCTGGATTAAGCCTATTCAAAAGCTTATTTTGTTAGTTACAAGAACTAGTAAATTATATTACTGTTTCAACAAGTTCTCTTTTTTCATCTTTTATTTTAGGTTCAGGGGGTACATGTACAGATTCATTACACAGGCAAATTGTGTGTTTCTGGGGTTTGGTGTACAAATGATTTGTCACCCTGGTAGTGAGCTACTATTCGGTAGGTGGTTTTTTGACTTTCACCCCTTCCCACCCTCCACTCTCAAGAAGACCCTAGTGTCTGTTGTTCCCCTTTGTGTCCACGTGTACTCAGTGTGTAGCTCCCACCTATCAGTGAGAACATGTAGTATTTGGTTTTCTGTTTCTACATTAATTTGCTTAGGATAGAGTCTTCCAGCTGCAGCCATGCTGCTGCAAAGGATATGATTTTGCTCTTTTTATGGCTGCATAGTATTCCATGGTGTTTGTGTACCACATTTTCTTTATCCAGTCCACTGTTGATGAGCATCTAGGTTGATTCCATGTCTTTCCTATTATGAATAGTGCTGTGATGAACATATGCATGCATGTATGTGTCTTTTTTGGTAGAGTGATTTATATTCCTTTGGGTATATACCCAGTAATGGGATTGCTGGGTCGAAGAGTCAATCTATTTTAAGTTCTTTGAGCAATCTCCAAACTTCTTTCCAAAGAGGCTAAACTAATTTACATCCCCACCAGCAGTGTATAAGCATTCCTTTTCTTATTTTTGTTTTTTGAGACAGGGTTCAACAAACAAAAACACCCTGTTTTTTGAACCCTGTTCTCCAGGCTGTAGTGCATTGGTGCAAACATGGCTCACTCTGTTACCCAGGCTAGAGTGCATTGGTGTAAACATGGCTCACTGCAACATTAACCTCCTGGGTTCAAGTAATCCTCCTGCCTTGGTCTTCTAAGTAACTGGGACCATGAATGCATGCCATTATGCTGGCTAATTTTTAACTGTTTTGTAGGAACAGAGATTTGCCATGTTGTCCAGGCTGGTCTTAAACTTCTGCGCTCAAGAGATCCCCATGCCTTGTCCTCCTAAAGTACTAGAATTATAGGCATGAGGCACTATGCCTGGCCTGACTTCTTAATAATAGCTATTCTGACTAGTGGGAGATGGTATTCATTATGGTTTTGATTTGCATTTCTCTAATGATTAGTGGTGTTGAGTATTTTTTCATATGCTTGTTTGCAATCTGTGTGTCTTCTTTTGAGAAGTGTCTGTTCATTTCCTTCACCCATTTTTTAATGGGGTTATTTTTTGCTTGTCAATTTGTTTAAGCTCTTTACAGATTCTGAATGTTTGACCTTTGTCAAATGCATACTTTGCAAATATTTTCTTCCATATGCCTGTTTACTCTGTCAATAGTTTTCTTTTTCCTGTGCTGAAGCTCTCTAGCTTAACTAGGTCCCACTTTTCTATTTTTGTTTTTGTGGCATTTGCTTTTGGAGACTTCATTATGAAATCTTTGTCAAGGTCTATGTCCAGAATGGTATGGCCTAGGTTTTCTTCTAGGATTTTTATACTTTTAGTTCTTAAAGTCTTTTATTCATCTTGAGTTGATTTTGAATAAGTTGAAAGGAAGGGGTTCCATTTCAATCTTCTGCATATGACTAGCCAATTATCCCAGTACTATTTATTGAAAAGGGAGTCCTTTCCTTATTGCTGGTTATTGTTGACTTTGTCAAAGATCAGATGGTTGTAGGTGTATGGTGTTATTTTGGGTTCTCTATTCTGTTCCATTGGTCTATGTGACTGTTTTTGTGCCAATACCATGTTGTTTTGGTTACTGTAGCCTTGTAGTATAGTTTGAAGTCAGGTAATGTGATGCCTCCAGCTTTGTTCTTTTTGCTTAGGATTTCCTTGGCTATTCAGGCTTTTTTCATTTTATATAAACTTTAGTTGTTTTTGAATTCTGTGATAAATGACATTGGTAGTTTGATAGGCACAGCATTAAATCTATAAATTGCTATGGCCATTTTAATAATATTGATTCTTCCTATCAATTAGCATGGAATGTTTTTCCATTTGTGTTTTCTCTGATTTCTTTCAGCAGTGTTTCAGAATTCTCATTGTAGATATGTTTCACCTCCTTGGTTAGCTGTATTCCTAGGTATTTTATTCTTTTTGTGGCTATTGTGAATGGGCTTGCCTTCTTGATTTGTCTGTCAGCTTGAAGGTTATTGGTGTATAGAAATGCCACTGATTTTTGTATCTTGATTTTGTATCCTGAAACTTTACCAAAGTTCCTTATCAGTTCTAGGAGCCTTTGGACAGAGACTGTAGGGTTTCCTAGGTATAGAATCATATTGCCTGTGAAGAGAGAGTTTGGCCTCCTCTCTTCCTATTTGGATACCTTTTATGTCTTTTTCTTGACTGATTGTTCTGTCTAGGACTTCTAGTGCAATGTTGAATAAGAGTAGTGAGAATGAGCATTCTTATCTTCTTCTGGTTTGCAGGAGGAATGCTTCCAGGATTTGCCCTTTCAGTATGATGTTGGCTGTGGGTTTGTCATAGATGGCTCTTATTATTTTGAGGTATTTTCCTTTGCTGCTTAGTCTGTTGAGGGCTTTTTTTTTTTTAAATCATAAAGAGATGTTGAGTTTTGTCAAAAACCTTTTCTGCATCTATTGAAATGATCATGTAGTTTTCGTTTTTGTTCTGTTTATGTGATGAATCACATGTATTCATTTGCATTTGTTAAGCCAATCTTGCATCCCAGGAATAAAGCCTACTGGATTGCGGTGGATTAGCCTTTTAATGTGCTGCTGGATTTGATTTGCTGGTATTTTGTTGATGATTTTTGTGTCTATGTTGATCAGGGATATTGGCCTGAATTTTTCTTTTTCATTTCAAAAACTCTGCCAGGTTTTGATATCAGAATAATGCTGGGATTATAGAATGAGTTAGGGAGGAGTCCCTCCTCCTCAATTTTTTAGAATAATTTCAGTAGAATTGGTACCAGCTCTTCATTATACATCTGGTAGAATTTGGCTGTGAATACACCTGTTCCAGGGCTTTTTTTGGTTTTTGGTTGGGAGGTTTTTTAAATTACCAATTCAATTTTGGAACTTGATATTGTTTTAGACATTCAGGACTTCAGTTTCTTCCTGGTTCAGTTTTGGGAGGTTGTATGTTTCAAGGAATTTATCCATTTCTTCTAGGTTTTCTAGTTTAGTGCATAAGAGGTGTTCATAATAGTTTCTGAGGGTTTTTTGTATTTCTGTGGGATTGGCGAAATGATGTCACCTTGTCATTTCTAATTGTGTTTATTTGGATCTTCTCTCTTTTTTCTTTATTAATCTAGCTAGTGGTCAATCAGTCTTCTTATTGTTTCAGAAAACCAACTTTTGGGTTCTTTGAACTTTTGTATAAATTTTCATGACTCAATTTTGTTCAGTTTGGCTATGATTGGGTTATTTTTTTTCTTCTATAGCTTTGGGGTTAGTTTGCTCTTGTTTTTCTAATTCCTCTAGGTGTGATGTTAGGTCATTAATTTGAGATCTTTCTAATGTCTTGATTGTATGCACTTAGCACTATAAGCTTTCCTCTTAACACTCCTTTAGTGGTGTCTCAGAGATTCTATTATGTTGTGTCTTTGTTTTCACTAGTTTCAAAGATTTTTTAAAATTTCTTCCTTAATTTCATTCTTTACCCAAAAGTCATTCAGGAGTAGGCTGTTGAATTTCCATGTAATTGTATGGGTTTGAGGAGTCTTCTTAGTACTGATTTCTATTTTTATTGTGCTGTGGTCTGAGAGTATGGCTGGTATAATTTCATTTGTTAAAAATTTGTTTAGAATTGTTTTATGGCTGAGCATGTTGCTGATCTTAGAGTATGTTCTATGTGTAGTAGAAAAGAATAAATGTTCTGTTATTGTTGAATGGAGTATTCTATAGATGTTGGTTAGGTCTATTTGGTTAAGTGTCAGGTTCAGGTCTCGAATATCTTTGTTAGTTTTCTGCCTCAATGATTTGTCTAACAGTGTCAGTGGGGTGTTGAAGTCTCCTACTGTTACTGTGTGGTTATCTAAGTCTCTTCACAGGTCTCTAAGAACCCTTTTTTTTTTTTTTGAGACAGAGTCTAGCTCTTGTCACCCAGGCTGGAGTGCAATGGCATGATCTTGGCTCACTGCAACCTCTGCCTCCTGGGTTTAAGCAGTTCTCCTGTCTCAGCCTCCTGAGTAGCTGGGATTACAGGTGCACACCACTACACCTGGCTAATTTTTTTGTATTTTTAGTAGAGACAGGGTTTCACCATGTTGGCCAGGCCGGTCTTGAACCCCTGACCTCAGGTGATCCACCTACCTTGGCCTCCCAAAGTGCTGAGATTACAGGTGTTTGCCACTGTACCTGGCCTAGAACTTTTTAAAATGAATCTGGGTGTTCCAGTGTTAGAGGCATATATATTCAGGATAGTTAAGTCTTCTTGTTTACGAAGACTTCTTGTTTGTCATTATGTAATACCCTTTTTTGTCCTTTTTGATCATTGTTGGTTTGAAGTCTGTTTTGTCTGAAATAAGAAAGTCACACCTGTTGTGTTTTATTTTCTGTTTGTTTGATAGATCTTTTTATAATCCCTTTACTTTGAGACTATAGGTGTCATTGAATGTGAGATGGGTCTCCTGAAGACAGCATACAATTAGGTCTTGCTTCTTTATCCAACTTGCCACTCTGTGTCTTTTAAGTGTGGCATTTAGCCCACTTACATTCAAGACTAATATTGGTATGTGAGGATTTGATCCTGTCATCCTGTTGTTAGCTGGTTGTTATGTAGACTTGATTATATAGTGCTTTATAGTGTCAGCAGCTACAGTTCTTAAGTGTATTTTTGTGGTGGCAGGTACTGGTCATTCATTTCCATATTTAACACTTCCTAAATACCTCTCGTAAGATATATCTGGTGGTAACAAATTCTTTTAGCATTTGTTTGTCTAAAAAGGATTTTATTTCTCCTTCACTTATGAAGCTTAGTTTGATTGCATTTGACATTCTTGGTTGGAATTTCTTTGCTTTAAGGATGCTGAATATAGGCCCTCAATCTCTTCTTATTTGTAAGTTTTCTGCTAAAGGTTCACTGTTAGCCTGGTAGGGTTCCCTTTGTATATGGCTTGTCCCTTCTCTCTAGCTGCCTTTAAGATTTTTATTTCTTTTGTCTTTACTTTGGGGAATCTGATGGCTAGGTGTCTTGGGGATGTTTGTCTGGTACAGTATCTCACAAGGGTTCTCTGAATTTCCTGAATTTGCATGTCAACCTCTCTTGTGAGGTTGGGGTAATTTTCATGGACAGTATCCTCAAATATGTTTTCCAAGTTGCTTGTTCTCTCTGTGTCTCTTTCAAGAATGACAATGATTCTTAGGTTTAGTCTTTTTAGATAATCTCATATTTCTTGGAATTTTTATTCATTTTTAAAAATTCTTTTTCTTTATTTTTGTCTGCCTGCATTGATTCTAAGGAGCAGATTTTGAGCTCTGAGATTTTTTCCTCAGCTTGGTCTATTCTGTGATTAATGCTTCCAACTGCATTCTGAAATTCCAGCAGTGAATTTTTCATTTTCAGAAGTTCAGTTTGGTTCTTTCTTAAAATGGCTATGTCATCTTTCAAATCTTGGATTGTTCATTTTACTGTGTTCCTTGGATTGGGGTTCGATGCTCTCCTATATGCTGATGAGTTTCCTTGCCATCTAGATTTTTAATTCTATGTCTGCCATTTCAGCCATTTCAGTCTTGTTAAAAACCATTGATGGGGAGCTAGTGCAGTCATTTGGAGAGAAGAGACACTCTGGCTTTTAGAGTTGCCAGAATTCTTCTGCTGGTTCTTTCTCATCTGAGTAGGCTAATGTCCCTTCAGTCTTTGAAGTTGCTATCTTTTGGTTGGGGCTTTTTGCTTTTATACTCTCTGATGCCCTTGAAGGTTTTGCTCTGGTATAATTTGAGTTTAGTCAATTGGCTTTGTTTCTGGATGCTTTCAGGGGGCCAAGGCTCAACTCAGCACTCCTGGACTAGGTGCTCCAACCCCAGGTTGCTGGGACTATGCCTACAGCTTTGTTCTCTGGCCCCTTTAGGTTAAGCACCTGCTGTGCTGGAGGGGCTCAGGTGTTCCAAGTCCACTGGCAACAACACTCAGATGGGGCCTGTTGGAAAAAGCACTCCAGCAGGGCACCAGCAGGCCCGCATGGATGTGTGTGCTGACTGGAGTAGTAGGGGGTCCACGCACATATATGCCAGTGAGGCAAGGGGCTGTAAGGGAAGGCTGCAAGTGAGTGCACACTGGTGGGGGAGGGCTGTGAGCAGGGGCACACTGGCAGGAGTCTGTCTGCAAAGCATCCCAATGGTTAGGTGGAATCTGCTGGCAAAAGAGCTATGGCAGAGGCTGCTGGCAAGCTGAGGCTGCACTGCAAGTAGGTGCAACCAGGCAGGAACCCTGGGAGAAGCTGGCAGACAGAGGGATGCTCAGATCAGACTGGTTTTTTTTCCCATGGGCAAGACAGCCTTGCTCTGTCCAGATTTGGCAGCCAACAAAGGCTAGAGCTGCCTAGAGGAGTATGGTGGGCCTCGGGGGATGCGCACCCAAGCTTTGCTCCACTGCAGTCATTCCTGCACCTCTGGACTCTGTGCAGGCTGGAGTTCTCTCTCTGCCAACTCTCCAGAGTTCTGTCTCTGCCAACACTCTAGGCAGATGTCTGTGGGGTTGATGGGGGCCTCCCACAGCTAGGATCCCAGAGGTCCATGGAAAGAGTCAGCCACTCCACATGTACATCATTCATCCCTTTCTTAGGAGCCACTCAGATCCAGGAATGAGTCTTGGTGCTTGGTCACCCTGTGTAGGGGTCCTAACTTTCTCCCCCTTTTAGCCCAGGGTGTGTGTCCTCTCTCTGTCCATGCTCAGTGCTTTCTTTCTGAAGATCTGTCCAGAGTGTGCTGTTCTACTTGATGGTCTGGTCTCTTTCAGTGGGAGAGATTCTTCCTGGCTGTGTCTAGTCAGCCATGTTGCTCGCTCTCAAAAAGCTTGAGTTTTTTAATCACTTGCAAGGTAAGAGTTTTTTTTTTTCTGACACAAAGGATTGTGTAGTTAAGATAAAGTTGTCATAATCTTTATTAACTAAATAACAAATGTCATTGAAATATATACAGCAAATTCTCTAGAAATTCAGGACAAAACAAATAGAAATAAAGTTGTAATGAAATACTTTAAATTGCTCTTTAGTGACCAAATAGGAAACAAAAACCAGTATGAGGAAATCTGAATAATAAAATTAACAGGATAGATCTAATTGATATTAACTATAGACAGTACACCTTTAACAGTACCAGTGGTAATGGTACATGTACACATTTTTACAATTAAACCACAGTAAAAACTTACTGTGTTCTCTAAAGAAGAAAAAACTGTGACAGCTTCTGACCAACACTTGGTCTTGGAACAAATCACAAAAATAGAAAAGAAACAAATCCTCAAAACCCTGCAAACCAAACCAAAACCTTCCTGGGTGATGTATTTTTTTGAACAAAAAAGTAAATAAAACTTGTAACTCTAGATAACATATCTAGAAATAGCTACAATAAAAATATGACTTCAAAACCTTTGAGATACAGCAAATGTTGGACTTCAAGGACATTTTCCATTAAGCACTTTATGAAATGTAAAAGGGAGGAACACATGATCCAAGCAACCAATTCAAGTAATGAAAAGAAACTGTATTTTCTGCTCAATTTTGCTGTGACACTAAAAGTGTGCTCAAAAAGTCTATTTTTAAAAAATAATTCACAAATTTTAGAAACGAAGAAGTGAAAAAGGAAGACAGATAAATTAGAAATTAATAAACTAAAAATGATGTAATTAATAAACACAAGATGTAGTTCTTTGTGGGAAAAGTTGATGTCATATATTAATCTACCAGTTAGATTAGTCAAGAACTAGAAAAGAAAGCCCAAATATACAAAACTAGGATTCACACAGGGAAACTAAGTGTAGATATTGATAAATGGGAAGGATCCTAAGGTAGTATTTTGTTTAATTTTCTGCTAATCAACTTGAATATAAAAATGAAATAAATGACTTTCAATAAAAATACATAAGACTATAACCAACTGAAAGATAATTAGAAAATCTAAATAGGCTCATAGCCAAGGAAAGGGGTGAGGAAGTTGTTACAGAAATCTTAAACTGCAAAGTTCTAAAACCCAAGGAGCTTCAGGGACAAATCACCCAAACCTTCAAGGACAGATAATTCCTGTGCTTCACTAGCTCTTCCAGAGCAGAGAAATAATGAAAATTTCTAAAATCTTATTAGAAAGACAGAACTTGTAAAGAGAGCATGAAAAAAACTAACCAGCCCACTGACACACAACAAGTAGGCTGAGCTCAATACTCACGTAAAAATCAGAATCTCCTATTAAAATATAGAACATTCACATGGATATTTAATATATCTATATCTTATATATGTCCTATTTAATATGGAATATTAAAGAAATAATGGCCAAAGCAAGTTCTTAGTAAAGATGAGGAAAGATGGTTTAATATAGAGATCTCTATTCATGTATTTTATCACGTACTCTCACTAGATTCTAAACTCATTTAATAAATTTCAATATCTGTCCCTTATTTCTAAAAGCCCCATAGTAAAATAGAAATAAATGGATACTTTCTAGATAAAAATTTTATGTGTTTGTATGGTATGTGTGTTCATTACATCACACAAAACAATACCAATATTCTGCTTTATGATAAAACACTAGAAGTAATGCCCATTAAAGTCAATAAAAGACAAGAGTAATACTTGCTATTCTTATAGCTTGATAGTTATCACCAAATTCCTCTGCAACAAGGTTTTAGCAATTTATACTCCCATTAACTGAAGATGAAAGTGCCTGTTAATCCACACTCTTGCCTATTCTGTTTTATCACCCTTTTAAATCTTTGCCAATTTGATATAGGAAAATAATATTTACAGTAGTATTAATTATCATTTCTTTAAGCACTTGTGAGCTGAATTTTTATCTTTAAAAGCCATTTCTGCTTTGGTAACCAACCTAGTCCAGGCTTTTGCCCATTTTTCTGTTTGATATTCCTTGTTTGAAATTGTCATATTTGTAAATCAACAATTTTAACCTTTTGTCATATATCTTACCATTTTTCCAGTTTATAGTTTGTCTTTGATCTTATTTATAGTGTCTTTGTTGTGAATAATCTTAAATGTTTTTATATAATAAAAATTTCAATCTTATCTCTTAATAGTTTTTTGGCCTTGGTATTTCTATTGAGAAGGGCTCTATCCTACTATCATGAAACTGTTCCCCACTGTTTTATACTAACAGTTCTATAGTTATACTTACAATTTTACATTGAACCTGCAATTTATTATGGTGTGAGGACTGAGGTAGAGATACAGAGAGCTAGCAAACTTTCCCATGTCATCCATTGATGAGTGATTTATCTTCTCCCATTGATTTTTAGGCATCATCCTTCAATACTATTTTCTTTTCTAAGCGCTCTGGTTTGCATGTATACATTCTATTTCATTTCACTCATCTGATTATTGCTCTTACCAGGACAGGCTGTCTGCCAGGGCAAGTGCTTCACCATTATTTTTCTATTTCAGAACTTTTTTTTACTATTCTCAGAAGTCAGTTCTTACAGATAAGCTCTAGAATTATTCTGTCAAATTCCAAAAAATGTTCTGTTGACATCTGACTGAGACTATTGAATTCTAGTTTGATTTAGAATGAAATATTTAATATTTCCCCTGAGGTGAAATATGTTTCTCTATTTTAAAAATCATTTTTATGCTCTTCAGTGGAGTTTTACAGTTTTATTTATGTGTATCTTATGCACTCTTCATCTACTTTATTCTTAGGCATATTGTATTTTTGCTACTACAGTGGGTTTCCCATTATATTTCTTTAAATCATGTTTTTAACAGGTTATTGACTATATAAGTTATCTATATATTAATTTTAAATTAGAAACCTTAATTTAAGCTGTATTAGTCTTTCTATTAATTTTTTAGTTGATGTGAGCCACAGTCATATCTGAAAATAATTATTTTTGTCTCCCTCTTTCTAGCATTTATAAATTTTATTTCTCTTGTCTAATAGTAATGACTAACAATTACATAATAATGTTAGAAAACAATAGATTATATTTGCTGAGCACTCATTATATGCTAGATATTGTACTAAACTCTTTTATTCTAAGTAACTCGTTTGATTATCAGAATAACCTTAAAAAGTTAACATTATTATTCTCATTTCTTAGATAAGAAAACTAAAGTATAGAAAGATTAGGTAATGTACCCGTATTTTCACAGCTGATAAGAGGTAGAGACAGAATTTGAACCAACACAATTCCACCCTTTGCAGATTAATTCTTTCTTCTGTTATATCCAATCAATTGTTATCCCATTTCATGACTTTTGAATTACAGCTATTATAATTTTCCAGATCTAGAACTTTCATTTGATTCTTTTTAATGGCTTCTATGTCTCTTCTGAAATTCTCTGTATCTTCACTCATATTATTAATCTTTTCCTGTAGGCCATTTAATACATTTGTCATAATTATTTAAAAATCCTTACCTGCTAATTCTAATATCTAAATTATTTGAGGATCTGTTTCTATTGATTGATTGCTCTCTTGACAGTCCTATTTCTTTACTTGTCAAGCAATTTTTGATTGTATACTAATACTGTAAACATGTTGACATAGTATATAGAATATGGATTCTTTCATATTTTTTTGAAGAGTAATACATTTTCTTGCAGCAGGTAGTTAAATTACTGACAGATCACCTTGAACTTATGGATATTTGGTTTTGTGCTTTCTTATGGCAGTCATATTTCAGTATTTCCTTAATCTTAAATTGAATCCCTCTTGAGGTGGTTTTTACTCCTAAGACATGGCCCTTCTGAGGTTTCAATGGATCACCCAAGGTATTTACCAAATCCATCTAACTTGGTAACATGTGAACTCTGAATTCTGTCTCCCCTATGGTGAAGAGTAGCCATGTTCAGAGTATGCTGACACTCTACTCAGCTCTTTCAGACTTCTGGATAATATTGTTTTCCTGCTGGAATCTTTGGGGTCTCACTTGCATATGTACTGTTTTGTGGTTAGCTAAGGAGTTGGGGTAAATTTATGTATAGATCTTAGGGTTTCATTCTCTGTGGCACTCTTCTTTTAAAGATTTACTCCTCAATTTTTACACTCTCAGTTGTCCCAAACTCTGTTTTCTTGCTTCTCAGTCCAAGAACCCTGAAGCTTTCTGCTTGAGTCTAGTTGCCCTGAGCCAAGTAGACTAAGCAGCGCCTGCAAGGGAAAATCCATATAAATGTGAAGTTTGCCTGTTCTTCTGTTGTTCTCCAGACCTTTAAACCTTTTAAAAACGACTTTATCCAAACTTTATCATTTCATTTCATTTTTTAAAAAATTGAGACAGATTCTTGCTCTGTTGCCAATGCTGGAGTGCAGTGGCATGTTCATAGCTCACTGCAGCCTCCACCTCACGGGCTCAAGTGATCCTCCCACCTCAGCCTCCCGAGTAACTGGGAGTACAGGTGCATGCCACCATGCCCAACTAATTTTTGTATTTTTTGTAGAGACAGGGTTTCACCATGTTGCTCAGGCTGGTCTTGAATTCCCAGGCTCAAGTGATCTGCTCATCTCAGTCTCCTAAATTTCTGGGATTACAAGTGTGAGCCACTGCTCCTGGCCTGTCATTTCTTCTTGAGGGAGAATTAGTCTGATACACATTACCTAACCAGTGTAAGGCACTCCATCATTATCAGAAATGTAGCCCCTCACCTGTGCACACTACTCTGAGGCCATGCTTTAAACTAGGGTTTTTCTAAAGTTTAATTATGACCACTGTATTACTTTTTACATTAAAACAGTACACAAATACACACATCATACATTTAAGACCACTCACTACTTTGTAGTATACATAAAAATTTTATGAAAAATAATTCTATTTTCTTTTCCTTCTTTCCTTCCTTCCTTCCTTCCCTCCTTCTTTCCTTCTTTCCTTCCTCCCTCCATTCATCCCTCCCTCCCTTCCCTTCATATCTCTCTTTTTCTTTTCTTTCTTTCTTCCTTCCTTTCTTTCTTTGCCCCTCCCTCCCTCCTTCCCTCCCTCCCTCCCTCCCTGCCTTCCTTCCTTCCTTCCTTCTTTCCTTCCTCCCTCCATTCATCCCTCCCTCCCTTCCCTTCATTTCTTTATTTTTTTCTTTTTCACTCTCTCCCTCCCTCCCTCCCTCCCTCCATCCCTCCCTCCCTTCCTTACTTCCTTCCTTCCCTCCCTCCATCCCTCCTTTCTTTTTGAGACAAGGTCTCACTCTGTCTCCTAGGCTGGAGTGCAGGGGCATGATCATGGCTCACTGCAGCCTCGACCTCCCTAGGCTCAGGTAATCTTCCTACCTCAGCCTCCCAAGTAGTGGGGATGACAGACATATGCCACCATGTCTGGCTAATTTTTGTATGTTTTGTAGAAATGGGGATTTTCCATGTTGCCCAGGCTAAAATAACTGTATTTTCTAAAATATCATAGTAAATAGAGTAACCTTGTTTTACATGTATGTAAATCTTTTTAATGCTTGGCTTATTCCAAGATAGCTTGATTCTCTTGTTTGCTTCTGCATTCAATCTATTATAATATCCCATATTGTGTAGCCTTTGAAAATTCTGCTATACACTTGTAAAAGAATGACTTTGAAAAAGACAAATAACATCTTTGTACTGTTATAAAGTTATTAGAACTTCCAGGGTTCCCTCAGAACACACTTTGAGAATTACTGCTCAAAGCCGTTATTATCAATATTGTTTATGTGGGCTATAAAACATAGTTTAAAAAAAATTCCAGTATTTAATTATTAAATGCCAACTTTGTGCCTACTTTATCCTAGCATCTCTATTTAACTTTCGAGAACAATCCTTCATGGTAGGTGTTATTGCCTCTGCCGCCTCCACCCTCCCCACCACCCCTGCCGCCTCCACCCTCCGCGCCAGCCCTGCTCCCCAACACTTTAGAGGAGGTGAGCAAACTGAGACAGACAGATTCAGTTTTTTTTCCCAAGGACACACCCTAGTAGATAATGGTGGATAATTGGGTTGAATTCAAACCCAAGTCTGTCTAACTTCAAAGCTCAAACTCTTTCCATTGTCCTCGCCCCTCAACAGAGTTCCCCTCATTAAAAACACTCTATGAAGGAGAATGAAGTGGCAGCCATTTCTTTGATCTCCTCACTGAGTGATCTGCTTAAATGCAACATGCCATTAAGGTTCTTTGAGTGGCCAGGAGCTAAATCGACCTAAGCCCTTCCCTGTCCACTCTCCTTGCAGGACACTCAAAGCTCCTCCATGTGCCTCACTGCCATTAATTCTGATAAATAGCTCAGAATATGCTTTCAGCATTTGCATCACACGATTTGGCATAAGGACGATTATTCTGTAATAAATGAAAGGATCACATCCTCTCGTGAAGAATAGGCAGCAATGTAGATCAATTCCTTAAAAAGATTTTCTCTTTATTACTGTCAAGGGGTTAGATCTAGGATAGCGTAGCATACAGATAATAAAGGTGAAATACAGGATACTTTACAGATAACTACTATCCACTTTCTTTTTTCTGACAGTTATGGAGGGAAAGGAAAACCACAGATGTCTGATAAGACCCAGAGACATCCTTTCATTATGTGTCTTAAGAGAGAGGAATAAGTGAGAGTAGAATAGAAAGAGACATTGGAAAAAAAATTAGGAGGATAAAGAAAAAAATCTCAGCACTTCTTTATTATATGGGTGGTTTCTGATTACTGCACATCTGTGGACAATATTTGAGATTTATTTCTTCTCTCTGGGGATTCCTTGCTGGGCTAAAGTTGATATCAGGAGCTATGTATAGCTTCTGTGAAAGGATCCCTTGGCAAATTAAATTCCACAGTTTTGTCTTCATTCATAATGCATACTTTATACATCTCTGCAAATAACCATTGGAATTTGAACTAGAGAGCGACAGAATAGAACTGGCTGTGGGTCTAAACAAAATTGGAATATCTGAGTATTCTGAAGTCATCCCTGATCACTTTCCCTTTAATATTAGACTAATCTTTTCCCATTGAAATGGTGCTTTTTCATTTTTTAGAATTATAAACAGTGAAGAATGAAAACAAAGGTGCTATAGCACAATTTCTCAAAATAAGTTTCTATGTTAACATCATCCATATGAAAATAGGGAGACAACCACAATAAAAATTTAAAAGAGAAAGATAAAAGGAATAAAACAAGCTACTCCTCACTTCCTCTCCACACAGACCTAGCCTTGAGAACACAGAAGAAGTTCTACATGAGTGACCGCAGTAACTGTGGGCAAACTCAGTTTTTCAATATAATTATTTCAAATTCTAACCTTAAGGTTCCTATAAGCACAATTCCAAATCTTAAAGTGCTTCAAAGATCTTCACCCGCATTAAGCAAGAGAATAAGACATCCTTCACTACGGAGATCCCTAATTCAGAATTATGTCATGCTACAAACAGGGAACTAGGATTTAACCTGCTCATAACTGATGAATTTATCAACGTTGCAGTCTGTTTGGAGAGCTGTGAATTGCCTAGATTCACTTTAAGCTCAGATTAAAAACGTGTTCTTTTTCTGTATTTGTTTGTAAATGATTAGTATACTGTTTGAAAGAAAGAGAAGCAGGATATGGATGAAAAAGAAATCATGAAACAGAGGGCATGGATATCAATATTATAAAAACAGACAAATAGAGTAAATAGAAAAAGGGAAACAATTATTCATAATCTTACTATTTTAATATGACCATTTGTAGCATTTTAATTTTCTCTTCTGATTTTTTTTTTTTGAGACAGGTTGTCACTCTGTTGACCAGGCTGGAGTGCAGTAGCATGATCATGGCTCACTGCAGCCTCGACCTCCCAGGCTCAGGTGATCTTCCCTCCTTAGCTTCCTGAGTAGCTGGGACTACAGGTGTGCACCACCATGCCTGGCTAATTTTGTATTTTTTGTAGAGATGGGGTTTCATCATGTTGCCCAAGCTGGTCTTGAACTCCTGAGCTCAAGCAATTCTCCTTCCTCAGTCTCTGAAAGTGCTGGGATTATAGGCATGAGCTACTGTGCCTGGCCCAGATCTTTTTTCTCACATATATATATGTGTGTGTGTATATATATATGTGTGTGTATATATATATGTATATATATGTGTGTATATAGATATGTATATATACATATATATGTGTGTATATATATGTGTGTATATATATATACACATACACACATATATATTTCTATATATATGTTTTTCTATTCATATATATAAATATATATACATATATATTTCTCACATATCTATCTATCTATCTATCTATCTATCTATCTATCTATATATATAGAGAGAGAGAGCCTACATATAAATATATATGAGACCATATATATAGGCACTTTCCTTCCTTAAAAAAAGTCATATTTATTTTGTAACATAATTTGTCTCTTATTTTTTGAAATCTAACATTGCACATAACAAGTACTTACAAAATTTCTATGTAATCTTAACAATCTCTCTAATGGATATACCATAATTGATTACTTCTGTATGACTATACATGTGTGTTGTGTCTCAATTTTGTGTACATATTTGTGTATAGAATATCTTCATGCAAACTGCTTTTTCCTTTTTCTTCTTCTGTTCTGTTTTCTTTTATCCTAATCACCATTATTATTCCCCTCCCTGCCACAGGGAACAATTCTAAAAACTTTTTAATGCACTTTTGTGTGTGTTCCTGCAAAATGTGTATTCTTATTTGCTATGTATGCATTTTGATCTTACATAAATATATCTTATTCTGTTTCTTACTTTCTTCACTGAGTACCAATGTTAAGAACCAGTCACATAGCTAAAGGGATATCTATGTCAGCTTCTAACTGCAGTAAATATTCCATGACCTGCCATGTAAACTATCCATTTTCCCAGTGCTGGGATTCCAGATTGCTTCCAACTCCCCACCACCACAAATAACCATGTCTAAAATTCACCAGTAAAGGTATCTAGACCTAGAGGTTTTCTTTTTTTTTTGTGGCAGAACTTTTCATTATGAATTCATTTTTAAAAATTGATATAGAGCTGTGCAGATTTTCTAATTTTTTATGACTTGCTAATTTGTATCTTTCAAGGGTTTGTTGATTCTATCTAAATTTTCACAGTTATTGACTGAAAGGTGTTCATAGTATTTCTCTATTATTCTTTTAATATCTGTAGGATCTGTAGTGATGTTCTCTCTTTTGTTCCTGATATTTTATAATGTGTGCCTTACCTCTTTTTACTTGATTAATCTAGACAGAGTCTTATAATTTTATTGACAATTTTCAAAGAACCAATTTTTGTTTTATTGATTTATTTCCACTGTTTGTTTTTCATTTCATTAATTTCCATTTATATCTTTATTATTTTCTTCGTTCTATTTATTTTAGGTTTAATTTGATATTCTTTTTATATACTCTTAAAGGGGAAGCTTAGATCATGAAGATTAGACCATTATTCTTTTCTAAAACAAGCATTTAAAGCTATACATTTTCCTCTAAACACTATTTTAACATCAAACCAGAACATTATGTTACATTTTCATTATCGTTCAGTTTGAAATATTTTCTAATTTCTTCTGTGATTATTTCCTTGTCCTATGGATTATTTTAAAGTGTATTGTTTGATTTCAAAATGTTTGAGGATTCTAAAGATATCATTTGTATTGATTTCTAATACAGTTCTGTAGTAGTCAGCAGACTATGTATGACTTCAAATTTAGCAAGACTTGCTTTGGTGAATGTCCTGTTAAAAAATGTATTTTGCAGTTGTTGGGTGAGGAAATACCCATTAACTTATATTTGTTCATAGTGCTGTTTTCTATTTGTCTGATTTTTGTCTCCTAGTCCATCAATTACTGAGAGTGGAGTATTGAAATTAGTACCTATGCTTGTTTTTTTTTCTTCTCCGTATGGTGATTTCACTTTTCAATGTGTTCTTGTGTTAGTGGTGTTGGGGTTCAAATGCATTTGGATTGTTATGTCTTCTTGATCGATGGACTCGTTTATCACTTAAAGTCTTCCTTTTTATTGTAATATTAATAGAGCCATGCCAGTTTTCCTATAATTTATTATGTATAGTCAGATTATGGTATAACTTTTTGTTTACTTAAAAAATTTTTTTTTAAATTTTTAATTAAAATATTTAAATAGACACATAATAATTATACATTAATATCCCTACATACTCCATGAATATAATAATTATACATAAATATGTATACTTCATTATACATATTTGCATATATATTTATACACACATACATTTATACATACATATGTATAATGAAGTATACATATTTATATATACATATTTATACATACATATGTATAAATCATTATACATATGTATGTATAATTACTACATTATATTTATGGAGTACATAGGGATATTTTAATACATACAATGTGTAGTGATCATATCAGGGTAATTAGCATATCCATGACCTCAAACATTTATCATTTCTTTGTGTTGGGAAGCATTCCTATTCTTCTCTTTTCTATATTTGAAATTATATAATAAACTCTCATGAACTACGATCATTCACAGCGCTATATAACTCTAGAATGTACTCCTCCTACCTAGCTTTAGTTTTGTAAAAATTATGGAACGTTTCACAGATTTGTACTCTATCCATTTACTTTTTACCTAACAATGCCTTTACGGCCATTATATTTAAAGAGAAGCTCTTGTAAAGAGCAAATAGCTCAGTCCTGCTGAGGTTTTTAGTCCAGTGGAATTATGCCAAGAGGAGTCAGCTCAGAATAGAGAATGCAGTACACGAAGATGGGTCTGGGAAACTAGTGGGAAAGTGAGAATTATTTTAGTAACCAAGACGGTGTCATCTTAATTTGCAATGAAGAACATTTTAAATCCCACTATCCAGATGGCTTTAATTTACTAAACTGTTTCTTAACCTCTGGCGTTGTGTTTACTTGACAGTGCTGATCCAAGAATATGTTACAGGCATTGGGGGAAGAAGTCACTTAATTTCAACCTCTTGGGGAAAAAACAAGCAAAAAATAAAATTGGAAATTTTTGATTGTTTCTTTTTAGAACTAAGTCTGTTATTAAAGATGTGCTGATTGGATAATTAAGTACTCTAGTGATGATCAGGAGTGTTAAGATGCTGAAACAGAAAGACAAGATTTCATTATTTTCCAATAACCTGTAGTCTTTAGGCTGTGGAGCTCCTAAGATCAATATTTTTATCTCTGTAAGGGCAGTGTACATTCATTTTGTTACACATCTAGCATTTCCAAAGAGGTCACTGTTTCACACAAATAGAGTCGCCTATTACTCTGTTATTATAACGAATTCCTCTCCAAGAGACATAAAATACACAGAAAATTGCAAACTCCTGTTTTAACCGGCATGATTTCCAGCAGTTTTTTTCTCTCAAAACATGCCACTTTATCCAGCAGTTTTAATAAATTTGTTTTAAAGAAAAAAAAATCACTCTGACAACAAACAGTTGCTTTTATTATCTCTGCCATCAAATAGTAAAGATCTGACAGCTCTTCAGGTAATCAATTTTCATGAATTACTAATATCAGTTAGAAAACCAGGTAAGTCTCCCAGCCTCAGCAACTCAACAGTTGTGTGTAGGCTATAATTTGCCTTAAAAATAGTTAGTCATCTTATGATACAAGTCCTGAGATCATACTGTTCACTTTTATACAAGAGATATGGCTGGTTATGCACACAACGTGTACTATCCTGTGGCGTACCTAATAGGACAATTAGGGTTTATCACAGAATTTGTATATATCAATATTTTCAATTTCACCTCAGGATTTAGTTTTCATGTCCTCAAACCAATGTGGAAATATGGTTTTAAAATTTGAAATTGTAGCAGGGCAGATGGCCCTTTTTGAAAGAGTTTGCTAAATGATTAGAAGAATACTAATCTTCAATCCGGGCTTCAGGAAACATTGGATTATAAATGAAAGTGCTGTTTATAAAACCCTTCCAGAATTGTGCTAAAGTTTGTTTTATTGTTCAACACCCGCCTATGAGTGAGAACATTCGGTGGGGAGGAAAGCAGCAAATCACACTGTCACGTGTGTACCTATGCAACAATCTTGCATGTTCTTCACATGTACTCCCAAACCTAAAATGCAATAAATAAATAAATAAATAAATAAATAAATTTTAAAAAAGTTTGTTTTAAATGAAATAGGTTCTCTGACATGCTGTATTTGAAATTGGAAGGAGGAGGATTTTGTCGTTGTTTCTTCCAACTATATATCTGCATGCCACTGGCTTTTATTCTGTGAATTTGAACAATGAAAAGGTCATATTAATGCACCACTTGCTAAAACAATGGCGGAGGTCTCTCTTGGCAGCTGAAAATCCAGATCGTGAATCTTGATGGAGAAAGATGTCAGTCCATAAATATGTAAGATGTCCTTAAGCCGAGAGATCTATCATTTTGGCCTTATTTGTCAGATACAGAGAAGCAGAGCCATTCTCCCGGGACCCTGGAGCTCCCAGACGATGCCCACTTCTGCAAAGAAGACTTTCACATGAAGCTAGCCTGAGGACTGCTTACTTCCTGGTTATTTTGCTAAAAGAATGTCCAGCAAAAGTAAAAGACAAAGAGGCATTATTGAAACTGTTCAAGGGGAAAAATCCCAGTAATCAATATCGCCTACAACCCTAATCTCTTCTAATGGGTTAGGCTAAGAAATGTGGGAAGGAGATTGATTTTGATATGTTTTTAGTTTAGGAGCAAGCCACACTTTAATTCTACTCTGTGGAATTTCACCTCTTGCTATTCGATATGAATACAAATTAGAGGTCAGAGCTGAAAATTTGGTCTTGGAATAATTCTCTCATTTGTCCAGTGTAATACCTGCCTCTCAAAAATTTAAGCATTATGAAATAACATGTATGAAATGTGTGGCATACATTTTTAAAGCTTGCCTTCTATGGAAATGATTATACATAATACCAAATAACTATAATTTATGGTTTTCAGGGAAAACAGGAGGGATCAAATTATTCATGAAGTCAGATTGAACATGATTATCAATGGGCTATAGGAGACTAACTGGCAGGTAAAAATGCTACCCGTCTGCACCACGCACATAATGTGACCTCAAGTTCCTCCATACACTGTATACCTTCAGTAACTCAGCGTGTCTTCTAACCTCTAAAATAGTAAGCCTCTGAGAATATGTAGTGCCCATAACTGAGTTATATTTAGCAAAATGATACTCTTTTCCATCATTTGCATTTGTGAATGTGTAGGGGAAGAGTTACCAAGGAGGTGAAGTTAAATTGGAAGAAATTTCCTCAAAAATTCAACTGGAAAGAAAAAAAAATGTAAAAACATTTAAACAGACAAGTAAATCATCTATATTTGGAGGAAAGATTGTATCTATTTGCCTTTCATTAATAAACGTTGGATATAACAGTTGGAATTTAGACAAACTTTCAATGATTTTTTTTTTTGTCTTGTTGATTTCATAGTCTTCAGGTTTTAGATGGGCACTGACGTTCTATAGTTCAGAAATCCCTCCCTCCTGAGGCAGGGGTTTCTTTTAGAACATCCCTGACAAGCACTTATCCAGATTCCATTGAGCCTGAACCTTCCGTGTGGCCAGCACTCCTATCTCTCACGAGGCAGGCTGTACAACCATTACTGTCTAAAACATCTTCCTTGTTTGGAACGGAAGCCCCTCTTCAGAACATCCGTTTCTCAATGCTGACCACATCCTTTTTAATGACACAGAACAGCTTGTCACAGGATGACTCTTTAACCCTGGGAGAGGGGTTCTTGAGCCTTCAGAAACCTACCTCTCCAGGCTGAATAGCTATTTCACACCCTTCCCCTTAGAAAGCAGAGTAAAGTGAGCAATGATGGCTTTTAACTTTGCTTGGGTCATTGTTCTCTTGGAAAATCAGATGCAAGCTAGGAACCTTCTTCTCTTCCTAAAGAAAATGTGCATATGCACATGCCCTTTAAAATGGACAATAATTTCAGGGATTGTGGAGCAGTAGGTTGAGAACCACAGAGGCTCCTGGGGACGCTTGGGTCATCTCGGGGGCATCGAAGGATGCTGATCAGCAGGAGGCCCCTAGATATGAGGGGAGTTGTTAGCTGGGTAGCAAAGAATGGAATTTGTTTTTGTTTTTATCCTTTTATTTATTTATTTAATTTATTTATTTTTTGAGACAGAGTCTCACTCTGTCACCCAGGCTGGATAGCAGTGGCGCCACCTTGGCTCACTGCAATCTCTGCCTCCTGGATTCAAGCAATTCTCCTGCCTCAGCCTCCTGAGTAGCTGGGATTACAGGTGCATGCCACCACTCCCAGCTAATTTTTTTTGTATTTTTCGTACAGATGGGGTTTCATCATGTTGGCCAGGCTAGTCTCAAACTCCTGACCTCAAATGATCCACCCACTTTGGGCTCCCAAAGTGCTGAGATTACTTAAATGACTTGGTGGTGTCACATAGACAGGTGTGTCTAGGATCCAGCAGGTTGAACTCCCTGCGACCCTCCCCAGCACCCTTTCATCCACACAGAGCTATTAATTATAATCTCATTAAAATAGAATGAGAAGTGTCAGGACTCCTGGCCTTCCAAACCTTACTTGTCTAAGGCAGTGACTTTGCCCTACAGAAGAGTTTGAAGCCCCAGGAGCGAATTCTTTATGGATGGTCCCAGAGGAACCAGAGTTGACCAGAGGGGAGAAGCAGCCTTTGCCAGGGGAAGTAATCATGAAAGGAACCTATCCTGTCTGCTGTGGGTGGAGGTAGTTTGCTGGACTCAGCTTTGGGTAGTTGCTTTCCTTCTCTGAGATTTTGTTCAAGGTCTAAGAATATCCTGCCTCTGGGTGATTTGAACCCTGAGACTTTGGGCCACATAACATCTAAAAAATCCCAGATTTCTTGAGAAATCACATCTTGCTCCTGACTCCGTTCAAAAACTGTGAGAACACCAGCCAGCTCCAGAGAGCTCTGCAGAGGAAAACCCACAACAGGGGATGCATGCGGCTGGTGCCCAGCTGTGTGTAGCTAATCTCTGCTTTCAGTTGTCTGATGCCAGCGTCCTCTCTACTCCAGCAATGCCTCCTCCATATTTATGCTCCTTGCTTTCCTTTCTGACCTTGAAAATGCCTGGAAACAGTTTCCTCTGCTGCTGTTTGGAGCTTCAGCAGTGAAGTTTATTCACAGCAAGGCGGGAGCTGGCCACTCAGGCTTTGTGCTGGAGGGCTTTCTGGCAAAGAAATTCCCCCCTCCCCACCTGAGACAGAAGTCACGTCCAAGGAGCCCTTTCAGGCTGGCCAGAGGATGACCAGGAACTGCCCCTGTGTGCTTTCTTCCAGGTCTCCACACAGCTGGAGGCCACACCACCTGGGCCACTGAGCTGAGTGTGTGTGTGTTTGCGGAGGGGGCAGGGGGCGGTCAGAGAAACTGAGACAATTGGATCACATTGAGGTGGCTCTGAGGGGACACCCCATTTTGTCTGTTATGGGCTTGCCCTGGCCTTACCCCTCACATAATGCTGAACACTGGACACTGAGGGAGGATGACCAACAAGAAAATGAGGCAAATTCTTCTCTCAAAATCTGTGAGATGCTGAGAGCATTTGGGGAAAATTAATAAAAAACTAGCGCTTGAAGAAAATGTAGCTGTTTGGTCTTTTTGAGCTTCATGGCATTTTTACTTTGCATATGTGGGGGCAGTTTCTTCAAGAAGAATCTGGAAGGTAACAAATGTCCAGGCTTGAATAGACCTGTAAGTTATTTGCATGAATCCACAGAAAGGCACAGCCTGGAAGACCCAAGTGGGTTGGAGCAGCTCACAGCCCTGCTCACTGCCAGCGTGTGACCTTGGCACATTGCACATGACACTATGTGCCGGCCTCAGGGCAGCTACCCTTGGTGCTCTCTCTCTTTCTCTTCTCTCATATGGATGTCAGCTGAGGCCGTGACTCAGGACTAGTTATAGACAGGGCTCAGATTCAAGACTGCACGAGGCAAAGCCAACTCTCAACTGGCGACACTGCCCAACCTGTGCATAGAGCAAGTGAGATGGGAGTATTAATGACAGGTGGTCTTCCCCTGCTCATGGGGTTCTGTGACAACTGGAGAAGTAGCTTAGTAGCTAATGTGTGAAGCTACTAAGATGACTTGAGGTGGCACAGAGATGAGCCCTAGCTACTGATGGACTCACACAGCGCGGAAAGTTATTCCCACTCCAATTCCCTTCAAATAATTCTGACTTCAGCCAGGACCAAAGTTCCAGCTGGGTGTTAGGCTTTGACACACCCATCTAATGCCATCCTCTGGCTCAGAGCCTTCTGCAAAGGACAGCATCAAGCTAGCTGTTAATAACATTGTCTTGTGCCCACCGTATATGTTTTTGTAGGTATTTTTTTTTAAATTTTGGTCAGGCAATACTTATTTTCCATTTACAGAGTGACATGAAACTTAAAAATCAACGTATTGTTTTATGAAAGGTAATCAATTGAAAGAAAAAGATTAATTAATTAATTGGATGGGTGGTGCACAAAATTCACGAAGGTCTGGAAAGCACCGATGCAGGACTGACAGTGAGGACTCAGCGCTGACCTCTGGCTCTGCCATTTCCTTATCATATCGTCTTGTACAGGCCATTTAACGACTGGTAATTACATGAGGTAAGTGATACAGTTCTCCTTGATCTGTAAGATAACAGTCTATGATTCTTTATTGTTACTTAATGTTATTGAATCATTATATTAAATAGACAGTACCAAATCTCAGTCACACTTGAGTTTTCCTTGTTGCTATGACCACTGTGGGTAGACAGGGCAAAGGCAGAGAGCCGCCAGCACTCAGACACCGAAGGATCCGACTTGGGGAGGAGTTTTGGATAGAGTTTTGGATGGAGACCAGAGCAGAGGGGGAAAGGTTGATGGTCCTGTCCAGGGACAGGATTTTCAGAGCTATCATCACACCAATAGCTTCCTGATGGTGTTGCAAAGACAACTGGTTTTCTGTCAGCTGGGCCGGGGCACAAGCTGCTGGTCTCCCACTATCAAGGAGGGACTAAAACCATCACAGCAGTCAACGCAATGAACATAATCACTTCCCCCCACCCTCACTGCCCTCCTTATCCCCAGACTGAGCTGCTTTCTGTCATGATAGATGGATATACATTTCGTAGAATTTGGTATAAACAGATGCATGCAGTATGTACTATTTTTGTCTTACTTCTTTCACTCAATGTAGTTATTTTGAGATTCATCTATGTTGCTGTGTGTATTAGTAGATCATTCCATTATAGTGCTGAGTTCGTCACACAGATATACCACAATTTGTTTATACATCTACCTGTTGATGGATATTTGTATTTTTGTCTAGCTTTTGGTTATTACGAGCAAAGCTGCTATAAACATTTGTGTACAATCTTTTTATGAACACAGGCTTTCATTTCTTATGGATAAATACTACAAATGCAATGGCTGGGTCATATGGCAGATCTATGTTTCATTTTTTAAGAAACTGACAGGCTGGGCGCAGTGGCTCAAGCCTGTAATCCCAGCATTTTGGGAGGCTGAGGTGGGTGGATCTCAAGGTCAGGAGTTCAAGACCAGCACAGCCAAGATGGTGAAACCCTGTCTCTACTAAAAATACAAAAATTAGCCAGACATGGTGGCAGGCACCTGTAATCTCAGCTACTCAGGAGGCTGAGGCAGGAGAATCGCCTGAACCCAGGAGGTGGAGGTTGCAGTGAGCTGAGATTGTGCCACTGTACTCCAGCCTGGGCAACAGAGTGAGACTCTGTCTCAAAAAAACAAACAAACAAAAAAAACAAAAAAAAAAAACTGACAAAATGTCTTCAAAAGTAGTTGTATCATCTTACATCCCAACTAATGGCATATGAGGATTCATTCCGGTGCCTCCAAAGCCTCACGAGCCTTTGGTATGGCCAGCCTGCTTCATTTTAGCCATTCTAATGATGTGCAGTGACATCACATTGTGGTTTTATCCCGTCTTTCCCTAATTGAATAATGTTAAGCACGTTTTCATGTGTTTCTTGTTATAGTATATCTTCTTTGGTAAAGTGTCTGTTTAAATATTTTCCCCATTTTTAAATTGGGATGTGTGTCCTCTCATTATTCAGTTATAAAAGTTCTTTCTATAAACAAGTTCTTTGTCAGATAAAGTTTTACAAATATTTTCTCCCAGTCTGTGACTTGACTTTTTCTTTTCAAAACGGTGTCTTTTGAAGAAGAAAAGTTTATAATTTTAATTTGATTCTACTATGATTTTATCTTATTAAACGAGATGGGGGTCTTGCAATGTTGGCCAGGTTGGCCTTGAATTCCTGGCCTCAAATCATCCTCCCACGTCAGTTGCCCAAAGCGCTAGGATTATAGGTGTGAACCACCATAGCTGGACAAAAAATTTTGAATTTTAATGAAGTCAATGTACTAATCTTTTATTTTATAGCTTGTGCTTTTTAAATTTTATTTTTATTGTATTGAAGACATCTTCATAATATGTCATTAGGATTTTCACCTATGTTTTCTGTGGAAGTTTTATAATTTTTTACCTCCTGCCTTTAGGCATATGATCCATTTCATGTTAATTCTTGTATATGATGTGAGGTAAGGGTTGAGGGATTTTTTTCTCTTGTGCATGTGGAAATTCATTTCTTCCAACACCTTTTACTGAAAAGATTGTCCCTTTCCCACTAAGTTGCCTTGGCACTCTGGATGAAAACAAAATTGACCATCTATGTATGGGTTGATTTCTGGACTCTATTCTGTTCCATTGATCTCTCTGTCTATCTTCATGGCAATATCATGCTGTCTTGATTACTGTGGCTTTTTAATAAGTCTCATAATCAGACAGTGTAGAGCCTCCAACTCTGTTGCTCTTTTTCAAAGTCGCTTTGGGTCGTCTAGGTCCCTTGCATTTCCATAGGAACTTTGGAGTCAGCTTTCCAGTTCCAACTTGCCTTCCTGCATGATGGGGGTCAAGGCATTTTCTGGTTTACTTGGGCATCTCAGGAAGGTGGTGAGTATAGCCTCTCTACTGTGTCAAACAGGCAGGGGAAGACGACTTGTTTCTGTTTCTCTCTCTTTCCCTATGCCCTTTCCCCCAACTTGTGTAATTACTCAAGGAATACTTCTGGCAATTAAAATTCTTGTTATATAATCATAGTTTTGTCAAGCATGTCTTCATGGTTGAATCTCTTCCTCTCATCTAGATGCCAGCAATCAGGATTTGCAGTACGATGAAGACTGTGGAACACTTACTTTAGTGGGCTAGCAGACTTCCCAGCATGTTTTGAGTAAATTGTGCTACTGTCATGCAGAACTGGATTAATGTCTGTCTTATAAATAAGACCCACATGGTATCACTTTGTCTAAGTGTAGCAGCCAGTGTCACCGGTTATGTCTCCGTCTGCTGTGTTAGGATGCAGTCTTGTCCTGTTTTGTTTTTCCTTCAGAAGTATAGCCAAAGGACTTCATATGACTGGGTCCAAGAAAGCTTTGCCTCATAGTCTGGAGCTAACAAACATAGAATCCAACCCTACTGTCCATCCCAGGACACAAAATGGGACAAGGATGAGAGGTGTGAGGTGTGTAAAGGACAACATTTAATAGCCAGTAAATGGCCCTAAGAGTGAGTGTCACATTAATTTTTTTTTTTTTTTGAGACAGTCTTGCTCTGTCACCAGGCTGGAGTGCAGTGGTGTCATCTCAGCTCACTGCAACTTCCGCCTCCCAGGTTCAAGCAATTCTACTGCCTCAGCCTCCTGAGTAGCTGGGATTTCAGGTACCCGCCACCAGGCCAGCTAATTTTTGTATTTTTAGGAGAGACAGGGTTTTGCCATGTTGGCCGGGCTGATCTCGAACTCCTGACCTCAGGTGATCCACCCACTCCGGGTCTCCCACCATGCTGGGATTCCAGGCATGAGCCACAATGCCTGGCCCACATTAAATTTTGTATCCTAGTTGCTCTTCACCCTAGCATAAGGTGGCCACGTATAGTCGGCAGCAGGATGTTTAAAAAAACAGCATTGCATCTTAGTCCTTATGAACTCTCATTTTCAACTTAGGGTCGTGCATTCCCTAAATTCTTAAGCATTGACTTAAAAAATTATCTTGGCCCTCCTATGCTACTCTCATCCCCAAATCAAACTAAAACAATAACCATTTTTTAAAACCCTCATTTCCTGAATTGAGGTCATGTAGTGGGTTTTAATAATCTAAGTTTTCATAAATCAAACTTCTCTGTTGTGGGGTACCTACTCTGTGCCAGGCCCTGGACCATGTTGGGGGAACGTGGCCTTACAGCGAGAGGGATAAGCCCATAAATCATTGAAGTCAAAAGGGAGCTGGAAGATGCTTTGTGAGAAGGGCGGGAAGAGACCACTTGGAGCTGCAGGGAGGGCCTCACGGAAGAGGAGGCATTTGAGCTGGGTCAGCAGATCATTAGCCATAAATCTTTATCAGTCTGTTATGGCAAACAATGACAATCCCACCACATGGGAGGAGGTGGGGGCAGGAAGCACTTTATAGGAACCAGGCAGGCACCGAATGCTTATCCTCACAACAAGCAGTGTTCGCATATTGTGTCTATATTGCCTATGTCTACTGCCCCTATTTCATAGGTAAGAAAGCCAAGGATTAGGGAGAGGCTCAGTAACTTAGCTGAGGTCTTGCAGCTAGTAAGTTTAAGAGCCACGATCTGAACCAAGGTAGTCTCATTGCATAGCCCAAATATTAGAGAAAATCTTTTCTTTATGTCAAATGGACTCATGTTAAACATTAAGTGGAAATATTTCAGGATAGGGTTTTTTTTTTGGTAGAATGTTCAATATTTAAGTTTAAGAGTGTTGAGAAGGCACGGCTTTGCATGCACTTCCCGTTGAAGGTGTGTGTGCCTCGGCAGTTATGAAGCCTCCTGCCCGCACACAGGTGTGGCGAGGACAGCCGCATGGCCCTTCTGCCCTCACAGGCATTCAGAAAGCTAAATAAGACTCTATTGGCTACAATATCACCCATCAGTTATCTGTGCTGTAGTGTAAACAACGAGATTCTTATTATGTACTCAGAATCCACAAAGCCATTACTATGGAAACTGTTTTCATGTCATATCTTTAATGAATAGGTTATGAAAGAAATTCTACATTTACAACTTCATTACCAGTTTTTATTTTTTAAAGAAGACCACACATACACACACACACACACACACACACACACACACACACCCCTAGCTGTAATTTTGCATTATGGGCATTGTCGGGTTTTAGTGCATGGTGACCATTGCAGAGGAATTTTCAAGGCTGTCATTTTGGACTGAATGAATGGAGGGAAGACAAAAAAAATATTGCCAAACCAGACCCACCATGCCAAAGACTCTGTTAGTTTCACTTCTTGTCTCATTATGATTTTAATAATTTTGGCTCAAATTAACCCTCTACCCTTAGAAACAAGCAAGCATGTTCAGAGTGGAGAAGGGAAATTTAAAACCAACTGTTTGTCTCCTTCAGGCATTCCTGGGCTGACCTGCCTTTTTTTTTTTTCTCTGAGAGTTATGTTAAAAATGGTTGCCTTCCTTAAGGCTTTCTTATCACAAGAAGGTTGATGAGATAGGGATCTGATTTGCTGTTTAAGGATTGCTCTAATGTAACATAAAAGATGTCTAATCACAGCATCTAATCGCTGAGAGGAATCAGTGCTTGCAACCTCAGTGCAATAGTCTTAAAAAGAACCTTTACAAGAATTAACAAAGTACCATGTAGCCTCCATCCTGACAGTCTGATCAAAATGTGTGCATGGGTCTAAAAGGATAGCAGGAGAGCCATAGGGTTACAGGGAAGAAGGAAGAGGCTTTGATTCTATCCTAACACATGCCCACACATGCACACACATGAGAGTATGGATATGTACACTCACATGCACGCACATGCATATGCAAACATGTATGTACACATGTTTATGCACACATGCACATATGCATGTACACACATGTACAGATAGCACACATGCATACCATCACCAGCTTCTGGAACATTCCCCTGTATACTGTGTGCTGCTGCTGCCCGTACCCATCTTCACCCCATGCTGTTGATGGAAGGTATGGGTGGAGTAAAAAATTCAGCTGCAGTTTGATCTGCATAGGAGGAAAAAGTAAAACCTTACCTGCCTTCTGCCAACCAGTCCTGTCTCTCCATCTCTGCCCGGTCAAGTTCTTGATTGCTTGGGAAATGCTGCATGTTTTCCTGCATAGTTATTTGTCATCATGTCACTGAGCAGAGAAATCCAGTTAGTTTGTCGGGTAGCAGATCCTCAGTCACAAGATCCCATCTTTTGGGGTTTGTGATCGTCTCAACAGTGACCAGGTAGAAGCTCATTAGTCCATTCCTGGAGAGAGTATGCTAAGAAAATTCAGAGGAAAAGAAAGATAGGAGAGAAGACGTGTAGATTACTTTCAAGTGCCCTTGTAAGAAAAGGCCTGTTTGTCTATAAAACATATCTATTCATTAAAGTACTTTCTTTAAGAGCTTTGGACAGAAGATTTTTTTTCAGAGTAACTCTAAGTGCTTGAAAATAATAGAGCTGCATTTCTCTAATAATCCTGTGTAGATGAGAGGCCGTACGCTACAATGGAGGAAAATATTGCTTGGGCTCCCTTACTCACTTGCTGTGTGGTCTTGGGAAATTCACTTCTGTGAAATTGGTTTCATTTTCTATACCAGGGGTTCCAAATCCCCGAGGTGTGGACCATTTCCGGTCTGTGGCCTGTTAGGAACTGGGCTGCACAGCAGGAGGTGAGCGGCCGGAGACGGAGCATTACTGCCTGAGCTCCACCTCCTCTCAGATCATCAGGCATTAGATTCGTATAAGAGCGTGAACCCTATTGTGAACTGTGTATGTGAGGGATCTAGGTTGCAAGTTCCTTATGAGAATCTAATGCCTGATGATCTGAGGTGGGACAGTTGCACCCCAAAACCGAAACCATCATACCCTGGCACCCCTTGCTGTGGAAAAATTGAATTCCATGAAACTGGTCCCTGTTGCCAAAAAGATTGGGGACTGCTGTTCTGTGCATTGAAATGGGTAGGACAAGATGACCTCTGAGCTCTTTCCAGCTTTACTATTTTCTGAATGCACAGCTTTTCAGTGAAATACAGCCTAAGGCTCCACATCATCTAGCAGGAGCACAGAGTGGTTGTGTGAGAAGCTGTTGCGCTCATATGAATGCTGCCACTGGAAGTGTCCTCGAGAGTTCTGACTTGACCTTAGCCCCCTTTGTCATCTCTGTCCGTGGCATCCTTGGTGTACTCAAGGTTCATCTCTCCAGAGGGTGGTCTCTGGTCAGGTCTCAGCTTCAGCTTCCTGGAGGATGCTGGCCTGTGTCTTTGAGGTGAGCTTGATGTGAACTTGTGTGAGCTCCATTGCCAGTATTCTACCTCAGCCTACCTCTAACACACCCTCTGACTCTGGAGCCCAGCCATCCAGCCATTTTTGTGTGACATGGTAACAAACACAGACTGTGCAGGGTGGGGCTGGCATAGGGCCATGGCACCGGGCTCGGAGTCAGAGCTTCTGGATTCAGGGTCTGGCTGTGTGATCCTGGGCACATTGCTCCCGGCTTCAGTCTGCAAGTGAGATCACGAATGTTCCATCCCCCAAAATATCATGGGGCCAGGGCCACGTCTGAGAACCACCCAAGATAATGTGGAGGAATTGATTTATAAACTATAGCATGCAATACAAAGGTGGGAGCTTATGCCTCCAGGAAAACCAGAGGAGACATGATGATCTCCCTGGAAGGCCTCTAGAAGCCACTTCAAACTCGTCAGACCCTTCAGCACATGCAATAGTCACATTAGGCTGTGGTTCTGTCCTGCTGAGTGTCTCTGCACTGTTTTTCCTACAGAGTAGCCTTTGCTGCCTCTGACGGCAGAAGCCACTCTTCCTGCCCCTTCTTGCTGCCCACAGCACCTTCCACAATGTGTGGGACAAAGGACTCTCTACCACTGTATATACACCAGCATCATTTAATAACAAACAATTACACACGAAGTGGTTTTTCCCTAAAGAACAAAAAGCCCTAATCAATGTATTTCTGGAACTCACTCCTAAGGACACAATCTGAAATAGATAAAAAGTGTTATAGGTAGAGATGTTCACTACGACGTTATTTTTCAGAGGAAAAAGTCTTAATTAACTTAAATGTCCACAACAGGAAAAGGGTTAAATAGATTTTAGTGTCTCAACTATGTAGACTGTCTTAGTCTTTTTGGACAGCTATAACAAAATACTATAAATTGGATGGCTGACAAACAACAGAAATTTACTTCTCGTAGTTCTGGAGGCTGGAAGTCTCCAGAGGTCAAGATGTCAGCATGGCCAGGTTCTGGTGAGAGTCTTCTTCTGGGTTGCGGAATGCTGACTTCTCCCTCTGTCCTCACATGGTAGAATGGGGGCAAGAGAGCTCTCAGAAGTCCCATTTATAAGGGCACTAATCCCAATCATAAGGGCTTCACCCTCATGACCTAATCACCTCTCAAAGACCCCATCTCCTAATACCATCACTTTGGGGGTTAGGATTTCAAAGTAAGAATTTTAGGGGGACATCCACATCTAGACCTTAGCATACACTACAATCCAGCCCTTGGGAAAGATACTTGAAAGAGTGAAAGTGGTTCAGCATCACATTTAGTGAGAAAAAAAAAAAGAACAGAGTATAAGACTGTACATGCGCCATTCATTCATTTAGTCAACAAATATTTCTTGAGCACCTACCAAGTGCCAGGCATTCTCACAGGCCCAGGAAATGGAGACATCCATGTGGCAGGTAGGAGGCAACCATCAGTGGGGGAGTGGGAATGAGGGTACGCTGGCTATAAGCAAGCGAATGAGCCAGCAGGAGAAATGCCCAGCACGCGAAAGCTCCACAGAGGTGATGGTGGAGAGGAGCCCCTGCTGTGGGGACAGCCTCTATGGACTGTTCTTTATGCTGAGGTCGGATTTGCCAGGTGGGAACACCTGTGAGAATGCCAATGGGAGGAGCACTCCAGGCAGAGGGGAGAGCTGGAGCAGATGTCCTGGGGAGGAGACAATGGGGGGTTCACTCGAGGAGGAGACAGAGGGTAGTGTGGCTCCTGTCCAGTGGCAGTGGGATAGGAGTGAAGGGATTAGGAAGGAGAGAAGGGGCCAGATTCCAAGGTCTGATGGAAAGGGAGGTACAGAAGGGACTGAAACTTACATGGAAGGAGCCCCGGGAGGAGCAGAAATGAAGGAGGATGCAGCACTGAGCTGAGTGCTGGGCAGCCAGGAGATGAAGGAGGCACAAGGACAGAAGTACTGGCCTTCTCAACATGGGGATGAAGGACAGGCACCTCCTGATGGCAGATCAGAAGCCTGGCTGGTGCAGGCTGAAGAAACAGAGGCAGTGGCTGGAGTCAGTTCCATCAAAGAGTCCTGTGGATGAGGGGAACAGAGAAAAGAGGTGATGCCTACAGAGGGCCATGGGGTCTCTGGAGGTCATTGTCCTCCAAGTGAAGATCTAGGGTGGCCTTTTCCTGCTGATGGGAGGGAAGAGGGAGACATGGATGATTCCAGAGGCAGGAGGAGGAAAAAGTTCCTGAGAAAGCAAGAGAAGACAGAATCCAGAGAGTGGTGGTTTGATGGTGCTCCCCCGGGAGCAGGGTGCTCCTTCTGCAGGCCACACAAGGACACAGAGGGCACGGAGCGGGAGCCACTGGGCTGGGGACGTTGGTCACGGGAAGATGAGAGTGTTCCTCGGATCACTTCTGTTCTCCCACTGAGGTATGAGTACAGGAGAGATGAGAGAGCTCATGCAGGCCTGTGATTTCAGTAAGGAGAAAAAGTCATGGAGCAGGGAAGCATTGGGTGCCCATTGAGACTCATGGCTGGGAGTTTAAAGTTCCCCTCGCCTAGCATGAATGTGAGTTTCTAGATAACTAGAATGTGATAACTACATAACCAGGACACAGGATGACCACACACTGCATACCATGTGTATGCATAAAACCAAACTAAAAAACGGAGGGGAGATATACTAAAATACTCATGGAGGGGGGTCTGGGAGAGGCAGGACCATAGGTGATAGATTTTTCTGTCCTTTCAATATTAGTGGCCTGGGACTGCTGCACCAAAGTACCACAAACTGGGTGCCTTAAACCAATCGACATGGATTGCTTCACATTCTGGAGGCCAGAAGTGCAAAACCGAGGTGTCGGCAGGGTTGGGTCATATTTGGAGGCCCTGAGGGAGACTCTGTTCCACATCTGTGTCCTAGCTTCTCATGGTTGCCAGCAGTCCCTGGCATTCCACGGATTGTGGAAGCTCCACCCAATCGCTCTTCTCTCATGACATGGTATTCTCCCTGTGTGTGTGTGTTTCCGTATCTGTGTCCAAGTTTCCTGCTTCTTATGAAGACACCAGTCATTAGTATACTCTAATCCAGTATGACCTCATCTTAACTTGATTATACCTGTAAAGACCCTATTGCTGAAAAAGGTCACATTCACAAGTTCCTGGTGGAATGGATTTTGGGGAAAACTTTTCAACCCCCTGTAGCGCTCCAGTTTATTAACTCATTTACTCTGGCTCATCAATCTTTTGAGGCGATACTTTTATCATTCCCAATTTACAGACAGAAAAACTGAGGCTTAGGGTCTGGCATGGCGGCTCTCGCCTGTAATCCCAGCACTTCGGGAAGCCAAGGTGGGTTTAGGCGTTCAAGACCAGCCTGGCCAACATAGCCAGTATTTATCTCTACTAAAAATACAAAAATTATCAGGGCGTGGTGGTGCCTGTAATCCCAGCTACTTGGGAGGCTGAGACAGGAGAATCACTTGAACCTGGGAGGCGGAGGTTGCAGTGAGCTGAGATGGCGCCGCTGCACTCCAACCTAGGTGACAGATCAAGACCTTGTCTCCAAAAAAGATGAATAAAAATACAAACAGAGGCTCAGGAAATGGGGATTGTTCTGGGGCTTGACCAGGTAAAGAGCCTTTATTTGTTTGGGATAATTATCCCTGGACCATTCCTCAGTTACAAAACCTCTTAGAAATGGGGCTGGTGGGCCAGATGTGGTGGTGCACACCTGTAATTTTAGCACTTTGGGAGGCTGAGGCAGGAGGATCACTTGAGCTGAGGAGTTCAAGACCAGCCTGGGCAACTGGGCAAATTCCCATCTCTACCAAAAATTGAAAAAATAAGCCAGGTGTGATGATGGGACACTCCTGTGGCCCAGGTACTTGGGAGGCTGAGGCAGGAGGATCGCTTGAGCCCAGGAGATTGAGGATGCAGTTAGTGACCTGTGATTGCGCCATTGCACTTCAGCCTGGGTGACAGAGCAAGACCTTGTCTCAAAGGAAAAAAAAGAGGAAAAGAAATTGGTTTGTGGTTGGGGTCCAGGTTTCCTTCAGGGTGAAGTTCCACTTCAATGATGTCCACTGTCAACAAAGACATGTGAGCACCTCTGTTGGCTGTCCGTGTGTGTGTGCATGTGGGAGGCATGTATGCGCATGTGTGGGAAGTGTGTGAGTACGTACGGCTGTGTGGGGGCATGTGTATGTGTGTGTGTGCATGTCTGTGGGGGATGTGGTTGTGGGCATGTGTGTATGTGTGCACACATGTGTGTGTGTGCACTTGTGTGCACAGAGCTTGGTGTCTCCTGAGTCTCCCCCTTCCCCTTCCCAATGAGGCTGTGCCCTTGCCACTGCTGACTTTGGTTCGAGAACCAGGAGGATCCCAGGTGTGTGACGGATCCCAGGTGTGTGACGCTCCGTGAAATGGAAGTGCGTGGGGATAATGTGTAATTTCTCTCCGCACATGGTAGAAACCTGTGTACAAGAAGGAAGAAGAGTAGCAGGAATTCCTCTATTTCCCCTGCAACTCTGGCAGGACCCAGCTGTGCCTTGCAGGAAATGAGGCAAAAAAGAAAGGCCAAAACCCCAAAACAAACACAAACAAGGAAACAAAAGCTCTGCTGTGCGTGGTGCACCTGCTTCTGCTCCATGGAGCCATGTGTCCTCATCAAGTTCTGAATTCTTGGCCAGTGTCTTGGAACTCATTTGAAGTGTGTACATGTGTGTATGTGTACGTGTACGTGTACATGTACGTGTATATGTATGTGTATGTGTATGTTTGGGGGGTGTCTTCTTGCTGCTCTTGATCTACCTGCCACACTGCCAGGTAAGTGTGTAAGCATCATGTGTGTGTGTCTGTGTGTGTTTTTGTGTGTGTGTATGTGTGTGTGCCCAGCTAGGATCTGTCCTCTCCTTCCCTGTCTGGTACTAAAACAATAAACAGCCTGCAGATGGGCATCAGGCAGCAGTAGGGGTGGTGTCCTCAGGCCAGGGGCACAGAGCACTATTCCACACGGCATGTCTGCAAAGAGGAACAGAGCCCGTGGATGCTCTAACTCCCTCCAGTTGATCAGAAATTTACAAAGGAGATTTAGATGCTCCAATATATATATATTTTTTTGAGACGGGATCTTGTTCTGTCACCCAGGTTGGAGTGCAGTGGTGTGATCTCAGCTCACTGCAACCTCTGCCTCCCAGGTTCAAGCTATTCTCATGCCTCAGCCTCCCAAGTAGCTGTGATTACAGGTGCACGCCACCACATCTGGCCAATTTTTGACATTTTTAGTAGAGACAGGGTTTCACCATGTTGGCCAAGCTGGTCTCAAATACCTGGCCTCAAGTGATCTGCCTGCCTCAGCCTCTCAAAGTGAGGGGATTACAGGCACGAGCTACCTCACCTGGCCAAGATGCCCCCACATTCTTTTCAAAGTTTTGGTTTTCTTGATAAGGTTCTAATTCAAGTCAACGTTGAAAATTTAATTAAAAACCATAAAAAGGAAATGCAAAGAGTAAATCAGTGAGGGTGCTATTGGTGTGAGCACATTGTCTCTCTTAGAAAGGCAGGGCCTCTCTCTGACATGCAGTCTGAGGATTTGTGGTATGAAGGATTGACAATAGTTTTTGAAGACAAAACTGCAAAAAAAAAAATGTGTAGTGATGCCTTCTCAGAACCATCTGATTCATAACCAGGATGAAAATGGAAGGACAGAATTAATGATACATGCCAAGATTTATGTACAGGGGTGTTTATCACTGTGTATCCACAGTGCCCAAAATTTGGAAACGGTCTAACTTCCTAAAATAGGGAAATGCTTAAATCATGTCACTTTCACATGCTGGACTCGCATGTAGTTATTTAAAAATCAAAGCCCCCAGATTTCCTAACAGAGAGAGATTCTAGCATTTTAAAAGAAAAAGATGTACTCACATGCGCCCACCCTCACTGATTTGCTCCCCATATTTGCTTTTTATGGTTTTTATTTAAAAGTTCAAAAATATTTAACAACAGGCAAATACCTATCACTCAATGCTCAGCTTAAGAAAGCAGAATTCGGCCAGGCGTGGTGGCTCATGCCTGTAATCCCAGCATTTTGGGAGGCCAAGGCGGGCTGATCAGGAGATCAAGACCATCTTGGCCAATGTGGCAAAACCCTGTCTCTACTAAAACACAAAATATTAGCCAGGTGTGGTGGTGCAAGCCTGTAGTCCCAGTTACTTGGGAGGATGAGGCAGAGGAATTGCTTGAACCCAGGAGGTAGAGGTTGCAGTGAGCTGAGATCCTGCCACTGCACTCCAGCTGGTGACAGAGCAAGACTCTGTCAAAAAAAAAAAAAAAAAAAAAAAAGCAGAATTAAAAACTCTATATATTGCATGATCCCAATTTTGTGTTAAGTACAAATTTAAAAAGACTGGAAGAAAATCTTCCCATGTGGTAACAATGAAAACAATGTCTTCACCACTGAGTGATGAGATGGGTGGTGTATTTTATTTTCTTCTCTACGTTTTCTTTACTTTATTAACCTTTTGCAAATGAATATGTATTCCATTTTTGCTCAGAAAGCAATTTTAAGGACTTTCAGAATCTCAGGAAATAACATCAGGACACATCAAGGCCTCAGTACACATCATCAGTAGATTAAAAGCCTGGACAGTTATCTTGAGAATTTTCACTGAGTTGCAAGAAAATAAAAAGACCAAACCTTCCGTATACTAAAAAACTCTTTCCTTCACTCTACTTCTCCCTGAGAATTCCAAATTCTTGCCTTCCTCCTTCCTTTGCCAAACAGCCTGCTTGAGTCTTTCTCTGCATCATCTCTCTGTGTACCTTCATTCCTGTCCCTAGCTCCATGGACATTGGTTATCTTTAGATCACTGGTCACCTGCTGATACTTGGATCCAGAAGCCCAGACTAATTGCCATCTGTCTTAGTCACCTCAGGCTGCCATAACAGGATAGCACAGACTGGCTTAAATGACAGACATTTATTTTCTTACTGTTCTGGAGGCTGGAAGTCCAAGGTGATGGTGAGGTTGGTTTCTGGTGAGGGCTCTCTTTCTGGCTTGCAGACAGCCACCTTCTTGCTGTGTCTTCATATGGCCTTTCCTCTGTGCACTTTTGGTGTCTGCTCCTCTTCCTATAAGGACACCAGTCCACTGGATTAGAGCCCCATCCCTAGGACCCCAATTGACCTTAAAGGCCCTATCTCCAAATAGAGTCACATTGGGGGTGGGGGCTTCAGCATAAGGGCTTGAAGGGACACAATTCAATCCATAGCCCCTGCCTTACTGACAACCCTAGGTCCACCAGCTCCCATTCTGCTTCCGGGCACCATGCTTCTCTGGTTCTGTGCCTGCCTCTCTGGTATTACTTCTCTAGTCCACTTACTGGTTCACCTTTTTAACTTGCCTCTTAAATGTTCAGGCTCCCGGGACCCTCCTTTGCTTGTCTCATCCTGAATGACTCATCCATCTCCAGTGACCTGTGTGCTGATGGTGCCCAAATCTCCACCTGCCACCCTCAACTCCTTGTCTGGGATTTAGTCCTGTACTTGTTTTTGCCTACACCATCCATTGTCAACTGGGGGTGAGTACACCTCCCAGGGGACATTTGTCAACGTCTGGTTATTTCTGGTCGTCACAACAGGGATTGAGGAATGCTCCTGGCATTCAGTGGTTGTGGCTACACATCCCACAATGCCAAGACAGCCCCACAGTACACAATTACCCAGCACGAAAGGCAGAAGAGTGAGGCTGGGAATCCCTGGCTATATCTTGGCTAACCATGTCCCTATTTCCTCTGCCTCCCAAGCAAGACCCATCTTCCCATTTTGTGCCCCTCACACCTGGATCATCCAAACAGATCCCCAGCCCCTCACCCTTTGCACTCCCAGGGCTGTGGCTGAGGCGGCCGTCAGGTCTGCCTGCACCTGCCTCTTCCACTCCTGACCGTGTGTCACTGCGTTGGAGCTGCCTTTCTACAATGCGCATGTGCCCATTTTGCTCCTCCCACTTTAGATGCCTGTTGGCTTCAGGACATCATTTCTGACCACATCCCACTGTGCAGCCCGGGCTCCTGGAATGAGCCTCTCATCACGCCCTGGACATGCCACGTCACGTGTGACCTGCTTCAAACATACCATATCACATGCCGCCTCTGGCCCACCTGCTGCCTCTAGGCCTGGTGTGCCTTCCCTTTCTACCTTCTCACGTGAGGGGTTCAACTCATCTCAAAGGCCCAGTTAAAACACTGTGTCCTTAGTGGAGCTCCTCATCTGCCTGGACAGGCGGTCAGGCATCTTCCTGTCACAGCCCTCCTTCCCCTCTGCTACAGGTGTGGATTGTCCATCTCCCTGGGAAGGCTGGTACTGGCAGCTCTGGAAAGCAGGGGCCAACTGTCCAAGACTCAGACATACCCCAGTGGGGTTCTGCTCATAACAGACACTTAAAAGAAGGAGTGCCTGCTGAGGCATCCCCAGTAGACAGGTTCCAGCTCTGTGTGTGTGTGTGTGTGTGTACCGACTTACACAGAGCAAAATGTCTAAAAAAGTGGAGAAAGTGGACAGCCCAGACACATGTGCAAACATGTGGGAAGCCAGAAATACCGTGGTGTGCAGTATCAGGAAAACACGCAGGTGATGTCAGCAAATTCTTTGGGTTCAGGGATCCGTCTTTTCTTTCCATTGTTTTCTTCCTCCAGAAGAATTAAAAAATACATAAAAATATACAACAGAAAGAAAAAAGTCATCACAATCCTGCACTTCAAATATAAAGTAAAAAGCAATATTCTTTCCTTTTCAATTCCTTTAATTTCACAGCTGAGAGAGAACCACCAACAACAGTTTGGAGCATATCCTTCCAGGTATTCTTCTGAAAGGATATGAAAAAATAGACACATATACTTTAGAAAAGTATATATAAATAAAAGAGGATTATGCTATGTTTATTGTTCTGCAAATAGCTTTTATCCCTTAAAAAGATATCTTTTGCCCAGTCAGTATGCATAGCTTTTCTTCATAATTTTGGCAGTTGTGTATTTCATTATACGCATGTACTGTTATGCTCTTGTAATACTATAGACTTCTGCAATGTAAACTCACATGTCTACAGAGCACTACTACATGATTTTGAAGGAACCATATTCCCAGTAAAGAGCTATGGGCCTAGATTATTGGCTAAGTCAAGGAAAGTATTAAAATGCATTCACTTGCAAAAGATGATTTATAATTGAAAATGAAACCTTCTCTTCCTCCCCTACCTTTTTAAAGCCCATGTACTGACTATTAGAGATTACTGTGATATCTTTACATTTATCATAAAGTTGACAAAAGCTCCGACTGAGAAAGTCTCTTCTGCAGAGAACCTGTGGATGAGGAGGCAAGTCATAGCATTCCTGTCCTCCCTCTCCTCCTTCCCACCATCCTTTCCACTCATTCTCAGCCAAGGAAACCTAAGCATAAATCTTCCTTCAGTGGCACATGGAACAGGTCATTTCAACACATTTGAGAAGAGTTGGTGGCTGGCCTGGTGAATTATTTGGGAATTTTTGAGTTATGAGTCCCTGACATAGACATACAGATCAATAAATTATCAAACAAACAAGAAGTGCTTAGAATCATTTGCCTGCAGGTATACTTGTTTGAAAACAATTAGATTCAACACAACTACAGGAAGATATTTTCATCCTATTCTAGTGAATGCAACAATGAAGTTTGGTGGGATAGAGAAGTTCGTGCTCCATATAAAAATATGAAAGCTTGGCCGGGCGCGGTGGCTCATGCTTGTAATCCCAGCACTTTGGGAGGCCAAGGTGGGTGGATCACCTCAGGTCAGGAGTTCAAGACCAACCTGGCCAACATGGTGAAACCCCATCTCTACTAAAAATACAAAAATTAGCTGGGTGTGGTGGCACGTGCCTGTAATCCCAGCTACTTGGGAGGCTGAGGCAGGAGAATTGCTTGAACCCAGGAGGCCGAGGCTGCTGTGAGCCGAGACTGCACCACTGCACTCCAGCCTGGCAACAGAGTGAGACTCCATCTCAAAGACAAAACAAAAGAAGACAAAAGAAAACAAAACAAAAAACTCAGTGCACCGCAGCAAGATGTTCTTCTAAACAGGATTCCTGGATTTGTATTGTTTATGATAAGAATCTGCTATTTTCATTTCACTTGTAAAGTTGACTGACCAGTGGCCCTGAGAAAAATATTTACATAAAGAATTTCAAGACTGAGTTTCTTTTGTGAAAAATAAGTGGGTGTTGCTGAATACCAGAGACCAAAAACAACAGACGAATTACGTGGCACATACAGTCAAGATGGTAAATATTCAAGGAATTGGGATTATGTAGTGAAACCTAAAGGATCTTCAGGCCAATCTCTTCCTCTCATTTCCATGGTCTTTTTAATAGAACTTGGTAATTTAGACAACATGCATTTTGACTATGAGTAGTTTGAAAATGAGGTGACTACAAGTCAGAACCTTTCAATCAGAAGTGAGACTACATAGGGTCAGGCTGTCTTTAAGACATCACAGAATAGAATGAGATCTTTCCTGATATCAAGGGCATACGTGTTAATTTAGAGTTTATTTAGGGCTTTCTTAGAACTGGAAGGGCTCTCAGAGTCACCTGGTCTCAAGGCCTCTGGCATCGGAAGACCACAGCCTACTGGTAAGATATCTTCTCACCACTTATGGTGGCAGATATAGAGGCCAGAGGAGCAGAGCAGCTGGACATCTACAGGGGGACACTTTGAAATGAAAGACCCACAGAAGGACCAAGATCTAAACTCTGCCGAAACCTCTGGATGATTACTAATGTCTGCACGTGCATGGAGACCCCAAAAACCTAGCCAAAAAATAGGCAGAAATCAGGGGGCAGGGCCCACCTTGAAAGACAAACTGGTCCTGGTGAAATGTGCTGTGTCTTTGACTATGTGCGTTCCAGACTTACTCAGAGCTTGGGCAGCAGTAAACAGAAGCCTAACTGGCTTGAGGCATCAGAGGGAAGAACTTGAGCTTGGCAGGGCAACAGGAAGTTTAGAGGACCACAAAGAAGAGTCCCAAAATCTGAATGCAAACAGCGTCTAATTGCCAATGCCTGGACTATGCAAGCATATTTTTTGAACACTTGGCAGGTGGGTGCAAGGGCACTAGGCATTGTTATAGTTCAAGCATACTGTCATTAATTTCCTGTCTCACCTTGTTGATGGGGCAGGCAGCAGCCAGGTCTGCAGCTCCTTCAGCTCCTGCCAGGTCCCCCTCAGCTTCTCTGATGTCTGAGCCAACCGCATCACTAGATGCAGAAGCAACAAACAGACATAAACTGTTTAACCACCCATAATTATATACGGTCAAATCCCAATGAAATTGCATATTCTCTATCACCTAGTGGTTCTTGCTGTTGCTGTTGTTTTTAAATCGCACTCTGACCAATATACCATAAGAAAGCTGGAGTGACTATAGTAATGTCAAATGAGATAAACTTTAAGTCAAACAGAAATACTAAAGACCAAGACGAATGATTCATAATGGCAAGCGGGTTATATGGTAGGAAGATAAATCAATTATAAACGTAAGGTCTGTGTAATAACAGGGTTGCAAAATACATGAACAAAATGGACAAAACTTAAAGGATAAATAAAAAAAATCTACAATTATAGTTGGAAATTTCAATACTCATGTTTCAGTATGGATTTTAAAAATCAATAAATATATGGAAGACTTCATCAAGACTATCAACCAATTGGAGTTAGTTGAGATTTATTCTATCCAATAAGAGCAGAATACATATTATTTTTAATGACACGTGGAACATTAAAATAAACCATATGCTGGGCCATTAAACAAGTCTTAGTAAATTTTAAAAGACTGGAACGATACAGGGGTTCTCTGACCACAACAGACTTAAACTAGCAATCAGTAATAGATTGTATCTCTGGAATGTCTCCAAGTATGTGGAAATTAAACAAACACTTCTAAATAACCTACAGATAAAGAAAGAAACTTCAGGAGAAAGTAGAACTTTTTTTTGAATTGAACAAAAATGAAAACACCTTGTCACAATTTATGATAGGCAACTAAAGAAGTGTTTAGAGGGAAATGAATAGCCACAAATGCTTGTATTAGGGAAAAAAAAAGTTCTCAAATCACTAATCTGAGTTTCCACCTTTAAAAGATAGAAATAGAAGAGCAAATTAAACTCAAAGTAAATAGAAAGAAGATAATAATAATAAAAGGTAAAATTCAGTGAAATATAAAACAAAAATCATAGCGAAAATAACTGAAACCAAAAGACTTTTCTTGGAAAATGTCAATCAATCCAATAAAGTTCTACCTAGACTGATTAAAAAGAAAGACACAAGGCACCATGTACCAATATTATGAATGAGAGAAGAGACACCAATACAACAATTCTGCAGGTATTAGGTAAACAATTAGGAGTTATTATGAAAAACTCTACGCCAATGCACCTGATAACTTAGACAAACTATACAAATTTCTTTTTTGGAGTGCAGGGGCACGTTCTCGGCTCACTGTAACCTCTGCCTTCTGGGTTCCAGCAATTCTCCCACCTCAGGCTCCCAAGTAGCTGAGATTACAAGCGTACACCACCACACTCGGCTAATTTTGTTGTATTTTTAGCAGAGAGGGGGTTACACCATGTTGGCCAGGATAGTCTCAAACTCCTGATCTCAAGTGATCTGCCCCCATCGGCCTCCCAAATTGTGGATTACAGGCATGAGCCACCACACCCAGCCTGCAAATTTCTTGAAAGATAGTATTATCAAAATAAACTCATTAAGAAATAAAAATATGAATAGTCTTATAGTAATATAAAAATGAATTCTCAATTAAAATCATTCCTGCAATAAAAATTCTAGACATTAATGACTTTGGTGGTGACTTGTATCAAATATTTTAGAAAGAAATAATACCAATTGTATAGAAAATCTTTCAGAAAATAGAGAAAAAGGAAACACTCCCAACTTATTTTATGAGTCCAGTATCGCCCTGATATCAATGCCAAATAAAGACATCAGGAGAGAAAAAGGAGTCTATGAACCAATATTGTGCATGAGCACAGAAGCAAAAATCCTTAGCAAAATATAGATGACCCTTGAACAACCCAGGTTTGAACTGTACAGGTCACTTACCTGTGAATTTTCTTTTGGTTCTGCCACCCCTGAGTCAGCAAGACCAACCCCTCCTTTATTCTCCCCTCCTCAGCCCATTCAACATGGAAATAACAAGGATGAAGACCTTTATGATAAGCTGCTTCCACTTAATGAATAGTGGATATATTTTATTTTTTATGTTATCTTAATAACATTTTCTTTTGCCTGGCTTACATATAACATATGAAATGTGGGTTAATTGACTATGTTATAGTAAGGCTTCTGGTCAAGAGTAGGCTATGGAGTTTTGGAGGAGTCAAAAGTTATATACAAATTTTTGACTGCCTGAGGGTCAGCACCCCTAAGCTCTGCATTGTTTAGGGGTCAATAGTATTATAAAATCAAATGCAGTATAAGAAAATGCACATGTCAGGAATGCAAGGTTGGTTTGTTGTTAGAAAATTAATCGTGAAAAATTACAATATTAATGGAATAAGGAAAAAACCATATGGTTATCTCAACAGAAGCAGAAAAGGCAGATAAAACATGTTCCTGAAAACTCTCTGCAAACCAGGAACAGAATGAAACTTCCTTAAACGGATACAAGGTATTTATGAAAAGCTTATAGCTAATATCATACTAGATAAAATAGTAAACATCTTCCTCTTTGGGATTAGAAATAGGTCAAGGATGTCCACTCTCACCAATTTTATTCAGCTTTGTACTAGAAATCCTAAAGTTTGCAATAGGATAACAAAAAAGTCATACAGATTAGAAAGGAAGAAATAAAACCATTTTTATTTTCAGAAACCATGATTATATACACAAAAAAATCTTAAGGAATCTCCATTAAGTACTAGAACTAATCAATAAATTTAGCAAAATCTCAAAATACAAGGTCAGTATACAAAAGTCAATGATATTTTTATGTACTGGCAATGAACAACTGAAAAATGTAATTTTAAAATACCATTGATAGAAACATCAAAAATACAAAGTATTAACAAAATGTGTGGAAGACCTGAACACTACAAAATATTGATAAGTTTTTAAATATAATGAAAAGAAGAGTTGTAATATGCACAGGGACTGGAAGATTCAATAGCGTGAAGATATGAGTTTTCCTAAAATTGATCTATAGAGTCAAGGTAATTCTGATCAAACTTTTAATACTAGGCCTTTCTTTTTTAAATAGAAATTGACCAGCTGATTCTAAAATTTATATGAAAATTCGAAGGACCTAGAATAGCCAAAAGAATTTTTTAAACAAGAACAAGTTGGAAGACTCAAATTACTGGATTGAAGGCTCACTCCTATAGAGTTGCAGTAATAAGATGGTGTGATGTGATATTGGCATAAGGATAGACATATAGACCAATACTCGTTTATATGGTTAATTGTTTTCCATAAAGAGACCAAGTCAACTCAACATGTAATTTTGGTCTTGTGTGTGTGTGTGTGTGTGTGTGTGTGTCCACTCTGCTGTCCAGGCTGGAGTGCAAGGGCACAATCTCGGCTCACTGCAAACTCTGCTTCCTGGGTTCTGGTGATTCTCCTGCCTCAGATTCTTGAGTAGCTGAGATTACAGACGTGCATCACCACAACTGGCTAATTGCTTTGTATTTTAAGTAGAGATGAGGTTTTACCATGCTGGCCAGACTGGTCTGAACTCCTGAACTCAGGTGATCCACCAGCCTTGGCCTCCCAGAGTCTTGGGATTACAGGCGTGAGCCACAGTGCCTGGCCTGAAATTTTGGTCCTTTGAATTAACTGGTGCTGGAACAATTCCTTAGCCACATAGAAAAAATGAACCTCAACCCTTACCTCCCACTATACATAAAAATTAATTTAAAATAGATTGTAGACCTGACAGTATGAGCTTAAAACTAGAAAACTTCTGTATGTCAACATGAGAGGAAAACTTTGTGACCATCAGCAAAAAAGATTTCTTAAAACACAAAAAATTAAAAACTTCTGCTCTTCAACAGAGTTATGAAAATGAACAGGTAAGCCACAATCTGAGAGGATACATGTATTTATAAAACACATCTCTGACAAAGAGCTGGTGTCCAGAATATATAAAGAAGTCTTAAAATGAAACAAGTCAAAATTAAGACAAACAGTCTAATTTTTTTTTTAAGAAAGAGCAAAAGGTTTGAACAGATACTTCACAAAAGGAGATCTACAAATGACCAAGAAGCAAATGAGAAAATGCTCAAGGAGGCAAATAAAAACCTCAGTGAGATACCGTTAATCAACTATTTGAACGTCAAAACAGCAAACTGATGATATTAACTGGTATTGGTGAGGATAGGGCAAGCGGAACTCTAATATATTGCTGGTGAAAATACAAAATGATACAGCCACTTTGGAAACCAGTTTGAGAGTTTCATTGAAGTTTAACATATACTTGCCATATGACTCTAACAATACCTTTTCTGGGTATCTACATAAGAGAAATGAAATATGTCTACACATAGACTTGTACATGAATGTTCACAGCAGCATTATTCATAATAGCCCAAAACTAGAAAAAACCCAAGTGTCTATCACAGGGTTAAGGTATAAACACATTGTGATTTATTCATTCAATGTGGAATATTACTCAGTGATGGAAAGGAACAAACTATGGATACAGAAAACAACATGGATAAATCTCAAAAACATCATGCTGAATGAAAGAAGACAGGCACAGAAGATTGTATGATGCGTAATTCCATATATGAGATTCTAGGAAAGGCAAACTACAGTGACAAAAGTAGGTGGCCAGGGGCCAGGGTTAGGGGAGAGGATTGGCTGCATCAGAGCATGAGAGGACTTTGGGGTGATGAAGTTTCTATGTCACGATTGGGTGGAGCTTATGCAACTGTGTACCTGTGCCCAAACTCACAGAACCTATGATGGGTGAATTTTATTACATACAAATTATATCTCTATTGTGCCTCCCAAAGGCAAGAATAATTTCTGGACAAACAAGGACTCAGGCAAAGGATATTTGCAAAAAAATTATCCATTCTCCCTTGCTGTACATACACAGCCTATCACCTGGAAAGGGATAGGTGGATTTTGCTTAAGATCAGACGACATGGGTCAGAGTCTATTAATCCCACCATTACTTTGAGATGTCAGAGGGAGATTTCCCCAGGATCTCCCATAATCACGTGTAGCAGTGGTGACTGCTACTTCCTTTCTCCTATCAACAGCTACAACCCTTATAAACCACAGCTGAGACTGGATTGTTTGTAACACAAAGGACAAATGCTTGCAGGGATGGATATCTCATTCTCCATGATGTGATTATTTCTCATTGCATACCTGGATCAAAACATCTCATGTACCCCATAAATATACACACTTATTATGTACCCACAAAAATTAAAAAAAAAATAAACCGTGGCTTAGAATGAGTTGTATACCTGCATCTTTTCCTTTTTGTCTAGCATGACACCCTCAGGCAGGACCAACCCAATAAGACTATTTTATTTTAACAGCATGCAGAGGGACATTTAACTTCCTGTGGTACCCAGTTCCTTTTCTATCCATCATCATCATCTAAGAGCTCCTCCTTATCTAATCCAAATTCCCAATGTCTCTATCTTCCTTCATTCTCTTCTACTTTCCACAAGGTCAATGAAGTGAAGCTCATAACCATCTTCTGTAAAACAACATTTCCTACCCTTGAGAAGAATCATTAAATCATACTCCATCCTTTCACACTGAGATAAATACTCCTCATGTTGGTGAGTTTCCTACTTCCTTACATTTCTCCCCAGAGACATGCTCCCAGGGCCTCTCGATGGGAGCACACTGCAGGAAAAGGCATGGTTTGCTAGGAGCTTAGGATCTGGTGTTCTAGGAAGTAAGAAATAGGTTCAACTTGTGTTTCTATTACTTACTCAATGATAATCTTGGGGAAAGTGGCCTCTGAGTCTCACTCTCTCCATCTGATTATTGGGTGTCCTAATATTTACAAGAAGTGCTGACGATGAGCAGATGCTCACTAATTCCCTCCCCAGCTCCTGCTCCCCAATTCGGAAACCTGGGGATGCTCCTCATCTCTTGGAAAGTGTCGCTTGGAGAATGCTATGATGGAATTCTACTCATTTGGATGATTAAGGTATTGTTTAGACACTGAATTTTTGAAAATTAATGAAGCAAGGTAATAATACCTAGTATTGATAGAGTCTTTGGTCTGTTATCTTAATTATGCTTTATGAAGGTACTATAAAACTGTTAAATAAGATTACTAAAAATTAATTAATATTTATTATACTCCTGGAAGCAAAGTAGTAGAGCCTGTATAAATCAGGTATGGCCAACTAAAGAAAATTCTTCCTGAATTTGCAGGATCCAGTGGCACTGAGGTTGTTGACTTGCAGCTAAATTAACCCTCAATTTTAGCCAATAATGCTGAAATCAGCAGGGATCCTCCAATGAGAAACCTGGCAAGAACTAAGGACTAAGAAGAAATAACTCAGAATTCACTGAGGACCCTTAATCCATTGGAAAGTACAGTACTTCAGATAACGCCTGCAAAATGACAAGAGCTGTCCTTTTCCCTTTTATTTCCCTTTCTTCTAGTCTTGTTACCGGCTTCCTAATTTGTTGTCTGCCCATTAGCACAAACCAATTGTTTCAGGAGAAAGGAGAGGAGGGGGCGGTCAGTGGCAAGGAGGGAACCGCAGATGGGAAAAGTGCTGGACTAAAGGTAGCTGTGACTTATCAACTTTCATTTAGTGCTGCAGCCATGCTCTGTCTTCCTGTCCCTGTTTTACGTTGGGTGGCCTGGTGGTATCTATAATCTGGTGACTTAATAAATGAACAGAGACTTCTCAAAAGAAGACATACACACTGTGGCTCATGCCTGTAATCCCAGCAGTTTGGGAGGCTGAGGCAGGCGTATCACAAGGTCAAGAGATTGAGACCAACCTGGCCAACATGGTGAAACCCTGTCTCTACTAAAAACACAAAAATTAGCTGGGCATGGTGGCACACACTTGGAATCCCAGCTACTCGGGAGGCTAAAGCAGGAGAATTGCTTGAACCTGGGAGGAGGAGGTTGCTGTGAGCTGAGATCACACCACTGCACTGCAGCCTGGGTGACAGAGTGAGACTCTGTCTCAAAAAAATAAAAAAGAAGACACACATAAAGTCAACAAGCAATGAAAAAACGCTCAATATCACTAATCATTAGAGAAATGCAAACCCAAACCACAATGAGATACCATCTCACACCACTCAGAATAGCTATTACTAAAAAGTCAGAAAATAACAGATGTTAACAAAATTGCAGAGAAAAGGAAAGGCTTATATGCTGCTGGTGGGAATGAAAATTAGTTCAGCCACTGTGGAAAGCAATTTGGAGATTTCTCAAATAACTTAAAATAGAACTATCATTTGACTGAGCAATCCCATTCCTGGGTACATTCCCGAAGGAATATAAATCATTCTACAAAAAGGATGCATGTACTCATATATTCATCACAGCACTATTCACAATAGCAAAGACACGGACTCAGTCTAGATGCCTATCAACAGTGGACTGGATAAAGAAAATGTGGTATATATATATGCCATGGAATAGTATGCAGCCATAAAAAAGAACAAAATCCCATCTGTCCTTTGCAGCAGCATGGATGCAGCTTGAGGCCATTATCCTAAACAAATTAATGCAAGAGCAGAAAACCAAATACTGCATGTTCTCACTTTATGAGTGAGAGCTAACCATTGAGTATACATGGACACAAAGTGAGGAACAATAGACAAAGTGGGGAACAATAGACATCAGGGCCTACTTGAGGGTGGCATGTGGGAGGAGAGTGAGGTCAAAAAACTACCTATCAGGGCTGGGCACAGTGGTTCACACCTGTAATCCCAGCACTTTGAGAGGCGAAGGCAGGCAGATCACCTAAGATCAGGAGTTCAAAATTAGCCTGGCCAACATGGTGAAACCATGTCTCTACCAAAAATACAAAAATTAGTTGGGCGTGGTGGTGGGCGCCTGTAATCCCAGCTACTCAAGAGGCTGAGGCACAAGAATCGCTTGAATCTGGGAGGCAGAGGTTGCAGTGAGCAGACATTGCGCCACTGCACTCCAGCCTGGATAACAGAGCGAGACTCCATCTCAAAAAAAAAAGAAAAGAAAAAAAAACTACCTTTCGGGTACTATGCTCACTACCTTGGCGACAAAATCATTTGTACACAAAACGCCTATGACAGGCAATTTACTCAGGTAACAAACTTGCACATGTATCCCCAAACCTAAAAGTTGAAAAATGAAAAACAAAATTTAGTGTGATAATCGTATTGAGCTACCTTTTCTAAAAGTCCTTATTGTTCAGAGACATATGTGGACATTCATATAGGTGAAACCATATGATATCTGGAATCTTATTTAAAAGACTCCAGAAAAGATAAGTAGAATTAAAATTAATGGATGGAGACCAGATGAAAGAAGAATGACAAAGTGCTGATGACGGTAGATGCTAGGAGTTGGGTACAAGAGGGTTTATGACACTGTTCTCTCTGCTTCTGTGTATGTTTGAAAATTTTCACAATAAAAAAATAAAAATTAAGTAGTCGTATTTGGTGTCTGTAGATGCTTTAATTTACTCTATCTTACAGAGATGGCACCGATGAAGCATAAACATACTTTACACATGGCCTCTCCCTCACGTATCATCACAGATGTTCTATTTGAGTTTATTTCAGAATTGGCTTACATGTGATTCTCTGATGGAATATCTTGACCAATGCAGGGAGAGAGAGGTGGCTTATTGCTTTATATCTAAAAGCCTACCCTAGGCCTTGAAGAGGTGTGCATGTGTGTGTGTGTGTGTGTGTACTCATGTGGACACGTAAGTCATATATAAATATTTACATAGTACCATATGTACAAAGCATATTTCTAGGGTCTGTTTAGAGGTTGGGACTTATCTACAGTGTGTTGTAGGGGAAGGAATCTGACAGTCAGTGGAACAGCCGTGAGAATAAATCTTGGCTCTAACGCTTCCTAGGTATATCATGTTGGGAAATTATTGTGAGTTCTTAAAACCTCAGTTTTCTCGTCTTTAAAATGAGAACAATAACAAGAACAATAATTGTCATTCCATCTATCTCTCCAATCCTACACTTCATTGTGTCTTCCAGGTATACAAACCGTACATTTGAAAGTGCTTTGTAAACTGAAATTCCACCCAAGGCTAGCTGTTGTTTATAGATTTTCTGGTAACATGAATATCCAGACTGTACGACTGAAATGGAATGTAATACAGTGTCAATAAAAAAATTATCTAATGATTGTAAACGACATGAATTCCATGCTTTCCCGCAACGAGTTACCACTTCACACCATCAGCATGGTGATGATCAAAACACCCAAGCCGGCACAGTGGCTCATGCCTGTAATGTCAGCACTTTGGGAGGCTGCAGTGGAAGGATCACTTGAGCCCAGGAGTTTAAGACCAGCCTGGGCAACATGGCAATAACAAATAAATAAATAATCATATTTTGTGTCTGTACCATGCTTTAATTTACTCTAGCTTATAGACGCGGCTCCGATGAAGAATAAATATACTTTACTCATGGCCTTTTCCTCATGTAGCATCACAGATACATCTCCACAAAAACTAAAAAAAAAAATTAGCCAAGCATGGTGGTGCACATTTGTAGTACCAGTACTCAGGAAACAGAGGCAGGAGGATTGCTTGAACCCAGGAGGTTGAGGCTGCAATGAGCCATGATGATGCTACCGCACTCTAGCCTGGACAACAGAGTGAGACACTGTCTTAAAAACAAACATCACAACACAAAAAACAAACAGCAGCAGCAACAACAACAACAAAACAGGGCCAGGCACGGTGTCTTACGCCTGTAGTCCCAGCACTTTGGGAGGCCGAGGGAGGGGGATCACTTGAGCCCAAGAGTTTGAGACCAGCCTGGGTAACATGGTGAAACTCTGTCTCTACAAAAAATACAAAAATTAGCCAGGCATGGTGGGGCACACCTGTAGTCCCAGCTACTCCGGAGGCTGAGCTAGGAAGATGGCTTGAGCTCAGGAGACCGAGGCTGCAGTGAGCCATGATCATGCCGCTGCACTCCAGCTTGAGTGACTGAGAGAAACCCTGTCTCAAAAAATAAAATAAAATAATAACAACAACCCCAGGAAACAACAAGGGTTGGCAAGCATGTGGGGAAACTGGAACCCTATGCATTTCTGGTGGGAATGTCAAACGCTGCAGGTGCAAAGTGGAACAGAGGTTACCAGGGGCTAGTGGGAGGGGCAGGAATGGATATTTTTTGATGGGTCAGAATTTCTGTTTGGGATGATGAAGAGTTCTAGAGATGAATCCTGGTGCTGGCTCCATAACATGAATGTACTTAATGCCACTGAATGGTGCACATAAAAATGGTTTAAATGAAATGTGTTTCGAATGTTTTACCAGAAAAAAAAAATTCCAAGCTTTTCTTCCTGTCCTAGCTACTTTGAAACTACTGTCTTTTATATATCAAATTTCAAAGTCACCCAGCTCAAAAGGCATGGTAGAAAACTGGTTGAGAAACTCACTTTGGAGCCGAGGAATCCAGGCTCTCATCTTATGTTCCCCACTTTCTGGTGGAGTGACCTTGGTCATGTAAACTCCTCCTTTCCCAAATGCTTTTGCCCAGAGAGTTGCTCAGCTGTGGTCACTCTGATTTTAAAGCATAACTATGAATTAGAGTAGCTGTAGTCCCAGCTACTCCGGAGCCTGAGGTGGGAGGATTGCTTGAGCTCAGCAGGCCTTACTTCCTGTTCCATACACTTTCAGAAATACGAGAACATAGACACCCTCCCTTCCAACCTCCTCCCTTCGGTCCAGCACATTCTTCATAGTCAGAGACTTCTCACATTTCTTCTCAACTTGGATTCCCTTGTATTTTTCTCTTGCCTCATATGGAGAATTCTTTAGCTTGAGTTGTCCCCTCTGCCTGGAATGTGCCACTCCCTTCCCCTGTCTGGCCCACTCTCCTCATCTCTGACTCTACCTTGGCATCGCTTCCTTCAGAGTCCCCTGTGGCTGCCACTTCCCCTCCTCCGGCCACAGTGGTCACCTGCCTGCCCCTCACACATGGCCCTCCCGCTGCTCTTCCACGTCAGTCTCTGAGGCCCTGTTTGTGTATCTGCCACCACCGCCCACTGCCAGGGGTCAGGAGAGGGTCTGCATCCCCAGTCCCTGTCTGTGCCAGTCCCTCGGGAAACAAGCAATACGTGTGGAGAAACTGAAGGTGGTACCTGTTGGGGGCTCAGAAACAAAAAGTCTGCATTTTAGTGGAATTTCTTCACCTCACAAGGGTGAGAAACCCAGCCTGCCTCAGAGAGGAGAATGGTCATACGGAGAAGGCCTGAGCGTCGGTGCTGGAGTCTCTCAGGGCACGTGGGGTAACATAAAGCATCCTCAGGCTGGAAACAATCAGATGTGAGCCAGAACTAAAAGCAGGCGAGCATTATTGGAGAGTAACATAACGGGACAAGTGCTGAATGGTGGGAGGTGGACAGAAGTCGACCGAATACCAGCTCTACTGTGGATAAAAAAGCTGGAGAACACAGCTTGACCCTCAGCTACAGCCTGGCTCCCTGAAAACCACCCCAAATAAACTTACCTCCCAAAGCTGCAGGCCTCTTCCTTGAGGGTGTCACCTTTCTTGGGAGTGGAACCTGCCCAGTGGGTGCCCTTCCGTCCTTCCCTGTGTGTGTGGGTAGCACAGAGTTCAGCCCTGCCCCCTGCCACCCAGTGTGCAGCAATTTAGACATTGGGAATTCTTGCCTGCTCTTTTCAACCCTGGCTGCCAGGATCTTGGCTGTATCAGCCCACTGCTCTGTATCAGCCCACTTCTGTGGATCAGCCCACTGCTGTGGATCAGCCCACTGCTCTGTATCAGCCCACTGCTCTGTATCAGCCCACTTCTGTGGGTCAGCCCACTGCTCTGTATCAGCCCACTTCTGTGGATCAGCCCACTGCTGTGGATCAGCCCACTGCTGTGGATCAACCCACTGCTCTGTATCAGCCCACTTCTGTGGATCAGCCCACTTCTGTGGATCAACCCACTGCTCTGTATCAGCCCACTGCTGTGGATCAGCCCACTGCTCTGTATTAGCCCACTGCTGTGGATCAGCCCACTTCTGTGGATCAGCCCACTTCTGTGGATCAACCCACTGCTCTGTATCAGCCCACTGCTGTGGATCAGCCCACTTCTGTGGATCAGCCCACTGCTGTGGATAATGCTACTTGGACTAATTTAAGATTCAGAACTGCATGAAGAAAGAAAACCAAAGGATGCACTGAGGTATCATCAAGGCATCTCAGACTCAGGACCCTTCCCCGTGACCAGGTCCCCTTTCCGCATGGCCTGTGTCAGTAGATAGGTGCACCAGCCACTCATGTGCACAAGCAAAGAATTTCAGAGCCATCCTTGACAGTTTCTCTCCTCTCCATCTACTACCAAGCTCTGCCCATCCAGCCCTAAATCCAAGCTGCCATCACCCACCATTTCATTCCTGGACTCCTAAGAAAATCTCCCAACTAGGTTGCCCACCTCCAATCTTGAATTCTCTCAACTTGTTCTCCAGCCAAAGTCTGGGGGACTGTTTTCAAAATAGAAATTTGATCAGGTCTCCACCCACCACCCATCCCTTCTCTGGCTTCCCATGGCATTTAGGATACAGATCTGAATGCTCACCAGGACTGATGGGCCTTGTGTGGTTCCAGCCTCCCCACCTCCCCATTGCCACTTGGTCCCACCCAGCCTTCCCTACCCCTCATGGTCCCCCGACGACTCCTGGGTCTTTGTGCATCTTTTACCTGGGATCTTCTGTACCCACTCCAGGCCTCCAAAGCATCCTCTAAAACTCAGCTCACATGTAATTCCCTCAGGGCGGCCGTCCCTGCCCTCAAGCCTAGGTAGAGTTCTGGGTTAGAAGTTCTTAGAGCTCCCCATTCCTTTCCAGCCCTTACCACGTTTGTTGCTCTTTAGTTTCTGCAATCATTCTCTCTTTCACAAGACCACGGGTTCCCTTAGGAGTGTTTTGGCTCACTCTTATCTCTCCATCGCCTACGATAGTAGTAGAAATGCAATATAAATTAATGAATTCTTCATTATTAATTTAGAAGCCATCAGCAGAGCCCTACCAATGGGCTCCTTTGGTGTGGAATTGTATGCCAAATTCCTATAAAATTTTAAAGAGTTTTTTTACTAAAATTTGGGGAGAAATGTCATAATGAGAGGCACAGGGGGGCTACATTTTGCATATATTTGCAGAAGTAGAGATATATGTAAAATGACATTCTCTGGAAAAACTCCCAGACTATTAATATTAACCCAAGGTTAACACTAAAAGCCATTTCCTCGGGGAGTTGTACTGAACTGCAAAGAAATGCACCAGGGTGTGACATTGCATCAGAGATGCTGAGCTTTGCATGACTTTGGGAGAGGGAACAGCAACTTCCCAAGCAGGAAAGAGTAAGACAGACAATGTGTTTTCAGCAACTGCTCTAGCAAATTCGTTTTCCGTTATAAGATGGTGCAATGCTGCCATGGAATTCATCGTATCTGTCATTAGGGTGCTAATGAGAAAACATCACACACATATCACCTGAAAGCTGCAATTGAAAGAATCACTGTATCAGTGGAAGAAGCTAGAAATGGAGTAATCAACATCAACAAAATCTATTGTTCCCAGGTTGCAAAATTGAGGGATTATTTCTACTGCAAGTCAGAATGAAACCTGTTTGCATTTGTCAGCAAAATGATCACATTTTACACCATTAACATTTGGCAAGACAGAACACCATCCATTAGCTAATCTGCAGATGCCTCAACCACAGATTCAGAAAAACAAAGAGCAGCACAGAGCTGTCTTGTCTGCACCAGGCCAAAGCGATGAGCTAAACCTGCATCCCGATTAAGACTCAGGTACGGTGGGTGAAACGGAATGGTTCATTAAAACATTTCGGGAGCTGGTGGCTGCTGGAAACAATGTCACTAGGATGCATCGAATGTCGGGAGGTACTCAGGCAGGGACTGCTGGCACTTTAAGATATGCATGGGGTGGCCAAGAAAGGCTTAAGACATAGCAGTAAATAAACACCTCTCATAAACTCTGGTCCCCAGGATGATGAACTGGTGTGCATGTGTTTGGCTCTAACATCCTCTCTTGAGCTCCCGGTGCTGACTGCTGTGCTGGGACACATGCCATCGAGAGTAAAGGGAGGAATGGAGGACAGTGCCCCTTGTTCTCTTTCTTGGCTTTCTCCTGGGATGTGGCTTAAGTCCTCTAGTTTCAATCCTTGGCAGAATCCAGCAAATGGCCTTCCCAGCACAACCAGTTGTTCCAACTCCCAGCTATCCTTCCTGGCTTGAAACTAGTCAGTCCAAGACCTAGAATTCACAGGTGCCACCCAACCCCTGGCCACTGGATATTCTCCCCAGAACGTCCAGCCTTCACAAGATGCTGCAAAACCAAACTCGTCTGTACGAGAATTGATGTAGCTCAGCAATGAGCAGTGAAGCCCTGAGCCTAGAGCGTGTTCCTAACCATGTGCTAGAGATGATCTGACCTATCCATCTACAGTGTCAAGATTAAACACCAGCAATTGGCTTCCAAATTTGTCTTGATAAATGGGTTTGTGGAGTTTTATAGATATGAACCCAAGAAAATATTTTAAAGCATAAACACTATAAGATGTATTAAGAGAGAACTGTAATTCAGAATCTGTCCTGGCACATAATAGGTGTTCAAGCCTTTATAGAATGAATGAATGAGTGAATCCTGACCCCAGGAACAAGCACGCCACCGTGGAGTCAAGGGAGGCACTCCAGCTTGATACTCAATGTGTCTTTCTTGGCAGAAATATGGCAAAAACAAGTCTACGAGAAGCAAATAAATATAGGACTCTGAGAGCAGAGCTGCCACAGATAGCTGTTTTTTTGTTTTTTTTGTTTTTTTTTTGAGATGGTGTTTCACTCTTGTTGCCCAGGCTGGAGTGCAATGGCGCAATCTCTGCTCACGGCAACCTCCGCCTCCCAGGTTCAAACTATTCACCTGCCTCAGCCTCCCGAGTAGCTGGCATTACAAGTGTGCACCACCACACCTGGATAATTTTGTATTTTTAGTAGAGACGGGGTTTCTCCACGTTGGTCAGGCTGGTTGGTCTCAAACTCCCAACTTCAGGTAATCCACTCACCTCGGCCTCTCAAAGTGCTGTGATTACAGCTGTGAGCTACCATGCCTGGCCCACAAATATCTGTTTTACGCATAAGATTAGTGACTGCGGAAGCTGAGAACCAACAACATAAACTTCCCTTCATGAGCCAATGGGATCTTATGTACTAGTAGGACAGCTTACAATGGTGAGGGTGAGGCTAACGCCAAACCCCGGAAGACCACACTAATGTGTTCTGTCCTGTGACAGCAGAGCCACAGTGAGCCACCATTTGACCTGAGCTCTAGAGGATGGCAATGCTGTTTTGCGTTTCCGTCATGCTTTGCAAATGTACTCCTAGCCGTTATTTCACTTGCACACACGGTATCCCTGGGAGGAGAGCGGGGCAGATACTGTCCTCTGTTGCAAAGGTGGGAAACTGAAGCTCCAAGAAGCTATACTGCTTGCCTTTGGAAGGCCAGGGCGCAGGGTGAGCGGGACAGGAGCCCCACACCCCCTGTCAGCTCCATCTGAACCCAGCCGGGGATCCAGTTCGGTCACAACACCAAATTCTTCCCACCTCTGGCCACTTGCTTGTGCTGTTCCCTCTGCTTGGAAAGGCACGCTTCCCCGCCTCCACCTTCGTCCTCCTGTTCTCTAGCAGGGCCCTTCACGCTTCACTTCCCATCTCAGCTTGGACAGATGTTTCACAGAGCCCTCCCCAGGTCACCCCATCCAAATCCTTCACACTATTCACATCCTTCTCAGAGCTTATCACAATGTGCAATTACATATTTATCTCCGCGTGTATTTTTCTGTGTCTGCCCATCTCAGTAGCTCTAACCTGCATGAGGGCAGAGACCTTTTCCAGGGTGTTCCCTGCTGTCACCTCGTTCATTGTCTCCATCATTCCCACCCACTGGGCCTGTGATGAAGCTCTGGCTCTAAGCCCCAAACCAGCTTTCCCGACTCTGCAAACTCCATCTCGTCGCCACCAGCTAGTCCCCAGAGGGGGTGCTAGAGGGAGACTGGGCAGGAGGAGCCGGGAGAGATTTTCCCTTTCCTTTTGCTGGCTCTTCCTGCTGGAGTTTCCCCAGCAATGTTTTTGCTTTTTCCTTAATAGTTTCTAGGGTTTGTTTGTTTGTTTTCTTTTCACATTTCCAGAAGTTCTCATTGTGCCCCCTCAGGGCTCAGAGGTCTGAGTTTCGCCTCTGTGGGGTCTCTCCTCCAGAGGTCCAGGTTAAATATATAATAACAATATAGTATAGTAGAGAATAAAAATGGTATATCACACAACACAACACAACAATAAGGTAATATAGAATCATCTTGATGTTCCCCAACCCTGGCTGGATGGCGGCTGCTTCCTGGCAGTTATGTTCCATAAATTTTCCTGTTACCCAATGTTTGTTTAAGCAGTTTCTTGCATTACATTGTTTCTATTTAAAAAAAAAAATGGTTCTGTTTCCCTGACAGAACCCCTGCTGATACAATCACCGCCTCCCCTGTGGTCATGGTTAACACTGACTGAGTGTTTATTATGCCCCAAACTCCACTCCAAGTGTTTCACGTGAATTCATCTAATTCTCCCAACCCTGTGAGGCAGGTACAACCGTTACCCTCAAAAGAAATGAAGAAACAGAGAGATTCAGTAAATTGCCTAAGATTTCACAGCTACTAAATAGCAAAGCCGGGACACTTCTGAATGAACCTGTGAGTCACCCAATGGCGGAAGGAGCCCTTTTGTGTGGACTAGACGCCATGTAGACAAGTGTGCGGCATGCCAGTGTGCAAGGGCCTTTCCTTGAGTCCCTTTTGCGGGCTTAGAAGCTCTTCAGTGTGTTTGAGTCTCCAGTCTGGAGATTTCTCAGGGCTGCTCTTTGGCTCCTTCTCAGAGGCACACCTATCAAACATGAGAAGCACCTTTCCCTGCATCTCAGCACAGCCTCTACCTTCAGCCCAGGGGCTCACCAACCAGCTCGAGAAGGGGATGAAGGTCTGGGAGGACCACAAGCTGTGGTCCGGGAAGGCCTCAGGGTGACACCATAGTGATGTGGACCTCCATCCCATAACCCCCCAAGCTGCTTTCTTTGGCTTCACGAGACCCCAAGGAGCCACCAGGAAAGACGCTTACTGGGGCTGTGGTTTAGAGAGATGAAGCTTCAGCACGTTGGCGAATGCCTAACCCTCAAATGGAGCTAGGATTTTGGAGTAACAGTTATTACAACTGATGAGGCGCGCTCTGTCTGAGGGTGCTCTGGAATTGAAGAAGCTTTCCTCTACTCTGCAAGATAATGACTTCAATTCACTCACAAGGATGTTTAATTTTATAAACATTGCTATTGGGCCCAGAAAAAAACTCCCTCCAGAGCCCATTATTAACATCCCAAAAGTGGAGAGCATAATCTCAGAACAAAGAGCTAGAATAATATTTTGCCAGCGTTTTATTTTTGCATGGTGAAGAAGGAACTCTATGCTGCTATTCCCTTTTTTTTTCCTTTTTATTTGGAGTTGAGGGCGCTAGAACAAAAATGCCTCAGCAACAAAGGCAACTAGCCTGAACGAGGGGGAAGAGATGGGGAGGCTTCCTTCCTTCACAATTTCGAGTTCAGTGATTATACCCTTGGTAGGGAGGGGATGCAGATAGATGCAGAGGTGAGGCCTGTCTCCAAGGAGACCCCTGCCTCCTGCACCTTGCCTAATTGCTTCTGTGTGGTGGTTTGGACCCTGGATTGCCCCCATTCCATTTTACCTCTTGTATCTGCAAGCTCAGAATTTGGCATCTCTCAGTTACTCCCTCAGATAATCAGCCCTCCTAACACTGCACACGATGCCATCGCTGGGCTGAATGCTCTAACCACATCTTCCCATAATCTGGACCTTCAGGCTGGCAAATGGTTTTGGACTCAGTTTTTCAGTCCTCAGCCTGAGAATTTGGATCAGGCCTATTCACGGGCCCGGACAGCCTGGCTCAAACACCATCCTGAAAATAGAGGAAATGACAGTGGCTTTCCTCCTTCCAAATTTCCTCATCTGTGTTGAATCGGTGCCAGCATATCCCATGCACATTGATTTGCAGATCTTCGTGAATTTCTGCTTGGGCTTCCTCTGCCACGTCTTGCTCTGTGGTGTGAGGGTTTGGTGAAGCCATAGCCCCTCGGAGCAAGGCAGGGGAACTTGATACACCACTCACTGGAGGCAACCTGGGCCAGGCAGTTGTCTTGAAGTGATTAATTAAAATGTGATTTTACTAATAAGTGATTATAATAAGGTGGTTTATAAAATACATTTATTTATTCCCTGGTATAGAGAGTCCTCATTTTGAGAGTTATTCAGAAACATGTTTTAAAACTGTCATCTAGAAATACAATTTAAATTTTAAACAAATACACCAAGCAGTGCAATTTGAACAATGTGATGATGTAGTAAATTGAGGACTCGATGCAATGAGGACAGTGCAATTTGAACAATGCGATGATGTAGTAAATTGAGGACATTCCTCTTGGAATTTCAGTTCCCATCCCCAATCCCTGTGGGTTGGAGGAATTGAAGGTGTGTGGGAAGCTTCTGAGGATGCAGAAATCTGGATGTGGAAGCCTTTCCTTGGATGCAGAGGCCAGGAGAAAGAACAGGGAGAAAGAAAGGGGCTGACCCATCCTCGAGCCAGCGCACTAAAGCCGCTGCTCGTTTTAATGATCCTTTCTGCGTTCTATAGGAATACGTTAGGTGCTGAGATACACAGTCCCCTCCAGAGAACTCCCCTCCCTCCTCACCAGGCTCCTCCCACCTCCCACTCTCCCCTCCCCACTGCCTCTTCCACACACACTTCAGGCTTTATTTCACCCACTTAATGCACTCTGCTCTGTGCTCAGGTACTTAAAATCTCCCATTACTATCACTCTGGCTCTTTTACGGCTCTTTTTATTTGCTCCATCATTTCACAGTCCAGTTGTTCTTTTCGGTCAGGTGGACTATAAAATACTCCGATAACAAGTTCACACTAGGAGCCGATGGCGGCCTCAATCTGTAATGACCGCAGACTCTTCCATTACTGGTGTGCCCCAAATCAACACATTCTCAAGCTGCCCACCCTGCTCCTACCCAAAGAGCAGATTTCCTTACTGTTCTGATGGCTGCTCTGAGATCTCCTTTCATGCTCATGATTTTTCTTCTAAATAATCAAGACTTTTTCACCCTTGCTGCTTAATTACTTGTCTTCTCTAAAGGTATTTTAATCTAGTGCTATGCATTTAATATCATTTCTCTCTACATTAGTGTCCATAAACATGAAATAAAATCAGTCTCTGTGGAAAGTCTTCTTTGGCATGCTACCTTCCTCTGTATCTTCAGGGCACATCTTTACAGGCTCTGTACCCAGAGGGGAGGGACACTGGCTGAGGGTGTCACTTTTTTAGTCAAACTGCCCGTAGGCTCACCCCACACTGCCACTCAGCTCTTCTGTGACTCTGAGCCTGTCTGAGCCATTTCATCTGTGATTTGGGAATAATAATAGTTCCTCCCCACTCCCTCGGGAGTTATCCTGAGGATAGAAAGATACTGACTCTTCCTATGTGGGTTAGAGTGGGGTGCTTCTCTCCCCAAGGAGAGGAGAGGATCTCATACAAGAGCAAGGTGCCTTTCCTGTTTGGCTTGTCCCAATCTCCAGTTCAAAACCCACCATTGCTGCTGCCTTTTCTGAGACCAAACCTGCATGAGCCAAAGCCAGCTGGCCCTAAGCAGTCAGCCTCTGCAGAAGGCAGAGTGGGCATTTGATATGGCTTGGCTATGTCCTCACCCAAACCTCGTCTTGAATTGTAGATCTCATGATTCCCATGTGTTGTGGGAGGGACCTGGTGGGAGGTAATTGACTCATGGGGTTGGCTTCCCTCATGCTTTTCTTGTGGTAGTGAATAAGTCTTGCAAGATCTGATGGTTTTATAAGGGGACACCCCTTTTGCTTGACTTTCATTCTCTCTTGTTTGCCACCATGTAAGATGTGCCTTTTGCCTTCTGCCAGATTGTGAGGCCACATGGAACTGTGAGTCCATTAAACCTCTTTTTCGTTATAAACTACTCAGTCTTGAGTATGTCTTTATCTGCGGTGTGAGAACAGACTAATACAGCATTGCTTACCAATTCAGATCCAAGACAACTTTTAGCCTTGCATCAACCCCATAACGATTCAACTTTTCCCTTCACTCTATTGATCCAAATTTGCTTCAGAGCTATTCTCCAAAAATATATTATGGCTTATAATATCATTGATTAGAACTTGGTATCAACTGGGCCAAATTCAAGAATATTAGCATTGCTATTTTAAAAAATAATAATTGATTCCCTATTAACTGTATGCCAGGCTAAGCGCAAGGTGCTCAGTAAATACTGTTAACCTGTAAAGTCCTTTGATGTGGGCACAATTTTCACCCATTTTGCAGATAAGGAAACCGAGGCTGAGAGAAGCTAAAAGTCTTTAAGTTCATGCAGGTAGAAAGTAAGTGGCAGATGGGATGCAAGCCCAGGCTTGCTGGCTGCTACTGTCAGATACTAACTCCCAATCTGCTGTCTGGGAGAGGACTGCATCTTGTAGGCTCTACCTTGTCCCACATGGACTACAATAGGCTGGACCCTCACTTCCCACAGCCTCCTGGGGTCCTGGCACCTGACCACCTCAGGTCAGAATGCACCAGTGGATCGGGGCAAAGTGTTGACAGATCCAGAACTCCATGTGTGAAGAATGGAGAATTTATTCCCTGCAATCGTTCTTCACATTGAACTCTTGCCATGCTGATGACCAGCTGGGATATAATAAGGCAGTATCTAATGACAGCAGTCCATTCATATCTCATAAATCTTCTTTCACATAAAATTTGAGAACTTTTTCTTCTCAATTTGTCCAGCTAAAAATAATAATCCAAAACGGAAATTCTTCTCTCCTCCGTCTTATTTCTCTCCTAGTTTATCCTATTCTGAACAGAAAGCATCTTGAAAATAAGATGAATGGATGAATTTGTCTAGAAGACATGAGTTCCACTTATTATCCCAGATAACTATATTTATTTATAATGTTGTAATGTACCCGCATCCATTTCTAAAGATTATTTCAAATGACTTATGGTAACAAATATACAGGAATCAAGATCATTAAGACACAAACAAAAACTTAAAGACCACAGACATGGAAGGGAACGTATGATATTCAGCCAAGTGAGCGCCTCAGGAAAGCGCAACGTCCAGCAGAGATTAATTATCATCATAGTAATCATTGCGTCTGCCAGTTGTTACCGTATACTCTGTTCCAGCTGCTTCGTAGACACTATCTCATTAAAGCCTCCTGACCCACCTGCAGGTGGGTATCATTGTCCCTGGTTTCGAGATAGAGCAGCAGTCCGGTGGTTATGTTAGTTTGCCAAATGCTCCAGCCTCTGCAGGTCCCCAGCAGCTCTGTCTGCCTGTGAGATCAGTTTGTCCAATGGACACAAAACTCTATCCCCAGACTTCTTGACCTGCTGACGTCTCAGGAAAATTCTCTCTGCAGACTTTGCCTCTCAGACCGCTGGCTCCCGTCCTGCCCCTGTTTTGAGGCTAACCCATGCCCTCAGATCCCTTGCTTGTCTTCTCCCCAACCCTCTGGCCTTGCTATTTTCCAGGTCCATCACTCTTCCTGGACTAGCCCAATCCAAAGATCCTTTGGCCACAGGACAGCTCTGCCTCCCACCTCCCTCCCTGAGCAGTGCTACCTCCCAGCACTCAGGCCACCCTCCTGTCGGTCCCAGTTGGCCCCCACTCAGACCACCCTCCTGTTGGCTCCTGAGTGGGCCTTGATCTAGCCCTTAACCCACTGCCTGGCCATCTCCTGCCAAACCATCCTCTTTTCTTCAGGGGCACTTGCTCTGCACAGTGGCCCCTGAATGATTTGTTTATTGCAAGGGCCCGGTGAATAGCGTATTCAATAATGGGTAAATAAGTGGTAGAAAGATAATGACAACTGGCAGAAGCCATGGGCACATCAGACACCCAAGATCACAGCTCTGTAAGATGCGGAATCTTCCTGTCCGTCACCAAAGCCTGGGTTCTTGGCACGCTGTGAATCCTTGGGCTGTTTTGTGACCATAAACATGCCAGAGCACTGAAAGTATAGCACAGTTTCAGTTCACCATCTCACCATAAAGCTTAGATTCCATGAGGATGGTGCACCCCAGAGTTTTGCAGTGCTGCAGTCCTGTCCTTCCTCTACCATCTCCACATTTAACAAGGCTCCTTAGCAGCAGCAAAGTCTGGTCACCGCGATTCCAGAAGGCTGGTTATACCCTAGTGCTTACAACAAGGTTGTATCTTGCTAAGGCACTGCCAGCCCATCCTTGATGGAAGGCCACAGTGCTTAGAGCAGAACCAAACTTGACTCTCTTCACAAGCTGTAGCAGCTGTCTCTACCCTGGAGAGCAATGACGGAATATTCCATGGAAGTCACACTTGGCTTCTTTATAATGCCCATTCAATAGATTGTTTTGATGGAAACATCACAAATTCATTTTGTGAAAAGCCAATGATATTTGCACCCAGGAATTCAATAATAGGACATGCAACTCAGGGAAAGAAATAATCCAATTGTCCATCCAGAGTGGAGTTAAAATTGTCATAAACATTGATCCTTCATTGCAGGGAACAGAAATAATAAACAGTTGCTGAAATTGCATAGCTGCAGAGATTTCATTCTCTAATTGTCAAAAACCATTAAACATCAACTGTTTATTTTGCAGCAGAGGAAGCAAAAACAGACTTCGGTGCATCCCTTCACCAGAGGTTGTCCCTAATTGTCATGCATAGATTGCAACAGAGGTTACTGAGAAAAATTGTTTGCATTTATTAATCAAAAGGAGTCAAAGGCACACAAAGATATCATCAAGGCTCCCTTGTGCTAGGGGGAGGCTGACAACTAACATTCCTGATGAAGTGTTTGCAGAGTGTTTGCAATCTGTTCAAAGCCTTTTTCTTTGCAGGTGCAAACCTTTCTATCTGAAACCTCAAAGAAACAATTGAAAATTAAACAGAGTAAACATCGAGAAACAGGTTTCAATCTTCCATTTTTTAAGACAATGGGAGAGGTATAATTAATTTCAAAGCAATATTTGTGTTCTTTCAAAACTCATTTGTGCACATTAGCATTTCATTAGTTGCGTATTAAGCACTGTTGCTCCTTTCCCCCTCTTTTTGCTCCTTTTGTTTTGTAAAAATTAGAAAGTTGAACTACTCCTGAGATGTCTTTTACTCGGAAGCATCCATGCATAGATAATTATCTTGCTCAGCCTGTTTGATCAGATCAGTAGAATAAGTCAAAACTGCTTGGGTAAAGTCAGGCAGCAGAAAATAGATGAAGGGAGAGAGAATTCCTTTCTGGTGACGGTAAGACCGTCAGAAGCAAATGCAGCCCCACTAAATTTTGCTAGTGAATAGTGTATTTTAAAAAACTCATTGTAGGCACTTTTAATATGTTAATTTTCTTTAATTGCTTCTCTCCATCCCCACTCCGTTGAGCTTTAAACTCATCTTTACTCAAGATAAATTAAATAAAAATACAACCAGCATATGCTATTTTGTCTCACATCTGAATGTTAGAAGCATGTTTTTTATATTTTGTTTACGAAACTATGTCTGGTTTTTGGACATTATATTCAACCGGCCAGATTTCCTGCATTATCTGAGTTAGACACGAATAACTCTCCCTTAAGGTATATTAATTTTATACATCCTGGACAGGAGATTGACCTTCTCAAGCAGTATACAAGGTCACTCGTGTTCATAAAAATATAGCCCCTTATTGTGTTCCACAAAATGGCACAATTTAACATGAATTCTGTAGTCAGTAATAGTTTTTTAGCAAATAAGAGGAATGCTGAGTGTTCTCACTTTAAGCGGGAGCTAAATGATGAGAACTCGTGGACACATAATAAGGAGCAACACATGCTGAGGCCTCGTGGAGGGTGGAGGGTGGAGGGTGGAGGGTGGGAGGAGGGAGAGGATCAGGAAAAATAACTAATGGGTACTAGGCTTAATTTCTGAGTAATGAAATAACCTGTACAACGAACCCTTATGACATGAATTTACCTATGTAACAAACCTGAACTCGTACCCCTGAACTTAAAAGTTTAAAAAAAAAAAAAATACACCAGGCACGGTGGCTCATACCTGTAATCCCAGCACTTTGGGAGGCCAAGATGGGTGGATCACTTGAGGTCAGGAGTTTGAGACCAGCTTGGCCAATATGTCAAAACCCCATCTCTACTGAAAATACAAAAAATTAGGTGTGTGGTGGTGCGCACCTGTGGTCCCAGCTGCTTGGGAGGCTGAGGCAGGAGAATCGCTTGAACCCAGAAGGCAGCAGTTGCAGTGAGCCAAAATTGTGCAACTACACTCCAGCCTGGGCAACAGAGTGAGAATAATGCTGGAGATTTTGATTGAAAACATTTATTAAGAGATAAGTCACCCCCATAATTTGTCTATTATTCAAGTATAATATACATAATTGTTCTATTTGTGTTTAAAATCCTTAAATTGTGCAGCTCCAGTGGGTGGGGAATATTTGCTAGAGAAAATTCAGCAAGGGAGGCCAACTGAGCCTCCCCTGATGATGAACTGCCTCTGCCCCTCCTCCTGGGAGAGCTGTATTGGATGCTCACTCTGTGCACAGCAGATGCCTCAGGGCAGGTTGTGACCCACTTTCCATCTGATCTTATCAGTGCCAACGCCACAAGTATTTAGGGAGTGCCCACTCTGTCCAGCATCAACCTAGTAACAAGCTGTGATACCATGGGATTCCACAGTATTGAATGTGCTCCTGAATGTCACATCCCCTTTCCTGGTGTAGTACTTCCTTCCAAAACTAAGACTCTTTGAATGATGATTTATTTTTAAATTGCCTTTGGCCGTTACAGAGTGTTTTAGAAGCACTGTAACAGGAAGGCCATAAATATTTTATTTAGGTGACTTTAAAGCAATGGTACAGGATTGCTACTGTGTCCCCTACTCAACACTAAAAACGGTAGGAGGAATTAAGATTGCAAATCACTCTAAAACATGTTATGAAAGAAAGAACCATCAAAATAGCACATAGAGTGCCTGGTGTAGCAGTCACAGCCATGGAGAGACACGGCGGAGGCACAGACAGTTCCTTGACATCCTCTCTTGCATTTGGGGATGCGTTGTTATCATCGTTCTGACTGTGCACCTCCTCTGCTGGGTCTCCAGTACGGGTGTCACAAAAAACAACAGTAGGATTAGTTGGCAACCGGGTGGATTTGTAGTTTAACTTTATAACCAAGGGGAAAAGAAGAAAGACTCAAGGAACGATGAGTTCATCTTGTCTTTGTTTTCAATCTGATCAGTTTCTTTTGATTGAAGATGCTAATTAAACCCAAAGAGAAATAAGTCAACAAGCTTCAGTCCTCAAGCCAAAGTGAGAAGGTTCTGGCTTCTCTACCTTTTGGGGATGAGCAATGAGTAGGAGGAGTTTTCTTTTTATAACCAGAAACAAGGTTTGAGTTTTCCCAAGAGTGGTATGAAAACACTCTATCTTTTCATTACCCCTATTCTTCCTATGTGATCTCAAATGTCAAGTCCCACATGGAGAAAAATCAGCAAAGGCACTGAAGAGTCCTTTAAAAAAAAGACGCTCACTTTATCACCCTATTATAACTTCTGGCCATGAGCAATATTAACTTCTCAGACAAGGAAATCCAGGGTTCTACAAAATCTCAGAAAAACCTTAAAGGCAAATCTTCAGAAGAGTAATTTTCAGTGCCTATGGGGCTCTCTTCGGGTGTGTGTCAACTCCTTGTCACCTGTGATTCCTGTGCCGGCTCCAGGGACACAGGGCTGCTTAGAGCTTCATCTGCTATCATGGTTAAAACATCTGAACGAGGTCACTTGGAAGTGCACCAGTTTAAAACTGTCAGCTTCTCTCAAGCAAGTAGTCGGTAAAGAATACACCAAAGTTCCCAGTAATTGACTTGTTCAAGATGTCCTGGAGGTTGTATTTGACGCTGGAGACAGTAGCCAGAGAAGACAATTCTGCAGATGAAGGAGGCCTGCTCTCTGGAGGACTCACAGCTGGAAGGAGATTTACATCCTGGGAGGCTTTCCAGGCAATAGAGGGTCTGTGCTTCATGTACCCAGTAATAAAGGTTAAGTCTAGGGAAGCTTTGTTTATTTGCGAGGTCAGTAATTTCAATGACTTCTTTTCAAAGACTTCCTTCAGAGAGGAGAGAAACAGTCCCACTCAGATGTGGAGTTACAGTTTCTTCAGTGAGAAACGCCATCTTCTTCTTTTGAGAGCCTAAAGCCACTTACTGATCAAGAAATATGAATTCCATTTAACACGGAGCTCAGTGATTTCCACTATGATGAAAACTCAAAGTTTGTCGCCTCCCAAAATTTCATATGGCTAGGGAGACTTGAAAACCTTTAAACTCTGGGGAGATTAAAATTTTCTATTCTGGTCCAACTGAAAGAACACAGGATTATTTTATTCCTTTTTCACAGTTCTACAGTGACTTGCTGTGTGATCAAAGGAGAAAGCAATCGCTCATTCATTTATTTTATAGGAAATATTTTAGTAAACATGTACTGTGTGGCAAGTCCTGAGCTACTTTCTAGAGGTAAGGATGAAAATGCATGGTTCTTCTTCCAAGGGGCATATGCCTAGTAGGAAGACGAACTTGAAACAATGGAGAAGACCATTCAATGACAACAAGCATCAGCTGAGCTTCAGTCAAGGCCTGGGTGTGCTGGCACTGGGACGCAAAGGGACAAGAGAGGCCATTTCTGGCTTCCTGGGTCACAGGCATCCATCATGGGACAAGGACATGAAACAAAGGATTACACTGTTACTTAGTGGTGATGTGGCCAGTGCCATGGGCCCATGGAACAGGGCAATGACCCACATGCTAGAAGCCAAGGGAAGTGACATCCAGTGCCAGCAAAATCAAGGCCACCAGAGAAAGAAACATGTTCAAGAATTATATTTGAGACTTTTAAAAAAAGCATCAAAGTGGTTATTGTGTGAGAAACCAGAACTTATTGAATGGCTGCACATGGATTGTGTGGTTTAATATTGCCTTTGTGTTTCATCACAATTCTCAGAGAGGACGGTCACCACTTCAGTGCTTTTGCTTCGAAGTCTCACCCTGGTTCTGGGCTGGTTCTAGGCAGGACTTGTTTATTGTTTGTCTTGTCCACCCTGCACTAGGCTATATACTCCAGAGAGTGAAGGTCTGCTTTGTTCTATTCACAGCTAGGTCCCCAGCCCAGAACAGTGCTGGCCTACAGTATGCATCCAGAACGATTTGTTTAATAACAAGTGAGTTCAACAGGAACCTAAATAACAACTATAACTTAACTCTCTGCAACCTGGGGAAGGTACAGCACATAATACATGTCCTGAGATGGAAGAAAAAGATGCCCAGATGTATTTTCGCTCTGAGTTGGAGCTTTAGCTCCATATGAAATTTTGGAGCTAAGCTTTTCGGCTTGGAGCCAGTTGTCTAATATAAGAATTTCGATGACTCTGCAATGCAGATATGGGTATTCCCATGTTACAGATGAGGAAACTGAGGCTCACAGAAATTGAGTGACTTGCCTCAGGTCACATGGGGAACAGGAGAGATAGGCACTGGCCCAAGGATACTGGATGGTTACGGCCCAAATCCAATTCTGACTTGGGACCCAGTACGCAGATATTTGATCAAACATTATTCTGACTTTTTTGGTATAGGTATTTTTTGGATGAGGTTAACATTTTAATGGGTGGACTTTGAGTAAAGCCGATTGTCCTCCATAATGTGGATGGGCCTCGTCCAATCAGCTGAAGACCTGAATAGCACAAAGACTAAACCCCCCTGAGCAGGAAGGAATTCTGCCTGCCAAGAGGCCTCAGGACTCAGCTGCAAGTCTTCCCTGCCTAACCTGTCAGATTTTGAACTCTCTTTTGGTACTGTTTCTCTGGAGAGCCCTAATATAATTTCTGAAAGAAAATAGAATTTAAATTCCAGCTGATAGGGCTTCAAAGTCTATCTTCTTACCACTGGGCCATGGTGCTTCCCAGATAAAAAAGCAAGAAACAGGCACGTTAGGAAGATACAAAGATGTGTAGAGGCTCAAATATGGAGTGAATCGGCCGGTCTCTTGCTTAGTGGCTCAGCCCTTTGGTGATCCCACTAAGCTGGGTCAGGTTCCAAACAACAGAATTTCCGGGCCAGCTGAGGTTGATGGTGACAAGATAGGGACGATGTCTGGCAGAGGTGCAAGTGAATAAAAAAGATCTTGCCCAAACCTTGTATGTTGTAAAACTCCAAGTTACACATTGTCGAGATCTGACATCAAGATACCCTGTGATTACCCAGTCCGTTTTAGGACCCTAATATTCAGATAAAGCCTGATCCCAAGACAGGCATTAAAGGGCTTTGAGAAAATTGTTGTCACTCAACGAGTCTGTGACAATATGGGTAAAAATGTTGAAAAGTTTGGAAAATTTAATCCAATTAAGAGCTCAGGCTCTTAATGTGCTATTATGTCCAAAAATGCTTTTAAATTGCCACGTTTTTAATAGAAAGATGAAAAACAGGGATATTTTATTAAATATTTATCTTATTAATAAACACAAGATAATCATTGCTTTTTATTTTGAATTAACTTTTCCATTTGGGTTCAATGCACATTTCACAGACATAGTCTTTTCTCTTGATGTGAGGGGACTTAATTACAAAAGCACAATTGGACTTCTCCTCTGTATGAAAATGAAGCAAATGAAATTGCTTTTCCCCCAATGGTTGTTGCTATGAAGACACACAATTGAATATGACAGTTTTCTGCTACCCAAGAATTGTTTTTGGATGAAGTTTAGGGATTATATGCAATTATAGAACAGTAAATTTTCTATGACCATTCATGTTCAAGGACTTATTTTAAAAATAAAATGAAAGCCTAAGTACAGAATAAATGGAACCATGATAACAAACGTCCTTTACACCTCTGTTATATTGGTCTAACAAAGACAGAGTTGTAGCAGAAATCAGTACAGTATAAGCTAATTCAGTCCATGGGAAAACCATGTCCACACAGCATGACATCTTTTTATATCTCCTTTTCTATGCCCTAAATATCCACTGTTCTTCCTCTAAATGTAGTTCTTTCTTCTTTATTATATGGCCAGATAAAGTGAAAGCTGAGGAATATGGCGTCCGGCAGATTGGAACTGTGCAGCCCCTGTGGCTGAATAGACATTGCTGTCTCCTCGCCCACTCTCCTGGTTCCTGGCAGTTAGGTTTGCAGATGGGTTTCCCCCAAGAACCAAGGCTCAGGAATGTTGCCCGAAGCCTTACAGACTGTGCACTCTACAGTGGTTAGGGGGTGGGGTGGGAGGGAGAAATGGGCGAAATTCACTAAGCATGCAGTGCAAATGGAGGCCCTGGAGTTACACCATGTGGTGGAACACCCCACTTTCCAAACTGCCTGAGGAGACAGGAAAAGAAAATATTTCCAAACCTAGAGGTAGGGTATGTGCAACCCCTATTTCCTGGCCTCTGGGACCCGCCTTGCAGCTCCTTGCCTCCACTGACCCCATGGCACTAAGGGTCCTTCCTGGAGCCCAGCCCTAGAGCCCTTTGCACCGGGTTGAACTCTGGATTCCTGAGCCACAGCACCCGTTCTCGCAGTCACTTTGGTTGGCTGAGGCTCTCGCATCTGACTTCTCAGTTTTCCCTCCATCGTTGCAGCTCCCACTAGGGTAGAAGGAAGCCCCGCCCATTTGCCCCATCTAGCTCTTGCTAAACTCCTTCCACAGGGGTTGCATCCTGCCGTAATCCTCCCTGGGGCTGATGGTCAGATCTTCTGGAACAATGACTGCTGCCCACTAGACTTCTGATTTGTCTCTGCTGGTTCCCGTCACCCTGGCCAGATACTCACAGCTCCTAGAATCTGAGCTGGGGTGGTTGTCCCCTCAGCCATGCTGTTTGGGGTTGCCTGAAGGTTCTCTTAAAGAATCACCTTTCTCCCCTAGTGGTGACTGGGCTCCTTTGACCCGGCTTCCAACTCATTCAAGGAAGCTAGTGTGCCTCCAGCCAATCTAGTATGCTGTCCCATCTCTGACAAGTATCCCTTGAGAAATATTCCAAGGAAGAATTTTTTTCTGATCACTGCAGGCAATGATCAAAGAAAACTAATTCCACCGTGTTTGTTACAACATCAGTGAGAGAAGTCAAGAATATAGTCTCAGAAGGAGTATAAAGTATGCAATAAAGGCCAATACATAATTAATGAATAGCATGTCACTAACATAGTGTTCTTCAAAACCATGCACACAATGTGTAATTATTCCTCACGTCATCACAGGGAGTGGGCAGATGCTAGCTGCCTCTTACAAATAAGGAAACGGGAGAAAAGCCAGACCATCTTTCCAAAGGAAACCACCACTAGAAAGTAGAATGAATAATCCTGAAACTCAGTTGTGATCCAGTTAAAATGTCAATACAAACGTCCATTTCAAATTTTCACTAATCTGAAATAATCACTGGGCATAATTGTTTTCAGTCACTGAGAATCCCAGTGCTGCCCAAGTTCAAACAGGTTTATGAGTCACGACTTGAGTTATGACAAGAAAACCAGTCCAATTTCTTACAAATGGCAACATGGCCCAGTAGGTGAGAAAGAGTAGAGAACCAGTGACCTGTGACTTCCATTCCAGTCCCAGTGCTGCTACTACTTATCTCACACAGATTCTTTGGAAGCGTTAAGTTAGCAGATAGGTAGATTAATAATTGCCAATGTGTTAATAATACATATGCCTGACATACGCTGAGCACTATGTAAATTGTGCTCTTACTCTTACATTATATTCACATTGCATTTTCACCCCAAAGTGGAATAAGTTACCCATCTTGATTACCCTTGTTATTGATTGCAATTGATTCAAAAGGTGCTTTTTTTTTTTTTTTTTTTTTTAAATCAAATGTATCCTCAAAGTTAGGTAAGTTGAATATATGTAACAGAATGGTTAAACAAGTTCTAAAAGCAACAGGATATTCTGAAAGGGTCATAGACTCAAAGGACTCCACCCAGGTAATAGGAATGTGTTAAGTGGCCTGGTATAAGACAGTAGGAAAAAAAATTGTAAGCAATATTGGCTAAACAAAGCCTGCCTTTAGGTGATGTTCAGTGGGTGCTAGTTCAAGACGAATTCATTCTAATATATTTATTGAAGCATTTTTAGTATCTTTATCAGGTCATTGCTTCTCTCTCACACTCATAAAAGAATGTTTTAAATAATATACACACTAAATTGCATTCTATTTGCAGGCTTTCTTTCATCTTGATATTTCAAAGAGGCCTAAAACAAATTCTAGGTTGCAGGTGAGTTTATAGAATCAATCCCCTTACGTTTCAATGATTCTAGTAATTTCAGTAATTCATCAGCCTGCAACTGGTGAGATGTATTTATGCCTATCTATGTAAATCTAATTTGTGTCTTTGGGAATTTGAGTTTTCGTTTGTTCTCTTTTCTCAATTAGAATGGAAATTTCTCGAGTATAAGAACCATAGTTTCTACTCAGCTTAATAATCAAACATATCTATTAAGCACCTAATTGTATCCGGTGCAGATTGGGAGAGATTTCAAAGCTCAGCCTTGCCTCTCATCCTTGTAGTCTTGGGGAGCTCACACTCTCTGCAAAGCCCCATTGTACGTCACTATGTCTATCGAACGGTGCTCTACAGAACAGTGCTTTACATCTATTGTTTTATTCAGTCCTACAAAAGCCCCATAAGGCCGTTCTATTGCTATCCCCATTTTACAGATGGAAAACAAAGCAGAGAAAGACTGAGATGCCTTGCCATGGTGACAAAGCTGCTAAACGTAGGCTTAGGATAGTAACCATGCTGTGCCCCCTGTGGTCTACCCTCCACGATCACACTGTGTGCAGTAAGCCCTCTGTGGCTGCAGCACTCCCAGAATTCTTGCCCAGACTTCCTGTCTCCCAACACAGATACTTTTCATCATACTAGTTTTTGAACACGTGTAGGAATAATAGAAAGGCAGGGCTAACTAGGCTTACGTACCTATAAAGATTAACGTTATAGTATTGGGAAGAAAAAAAAATGTTAATGGTTTTTTCCTGAGTAAAGGAAAGCAGACAGGAGAGGTTTTATGACAAAACAAGATGGGAGGATTTCATGGCAAGAGGAGACACTTCTGAGAAATCCACAGATTGAGTAGACACAAAAATAAGTGAGACCATGAGACATTGGAATAGCACAGTTTATAAGTTTGAACTAATCATTCTAACAGAATTTTCTGAACCAAAATAGAGAATACATATTCTCTTCAAACATCCATAAAGCATCCACAAAAACAAAACATGGATTATGCAGAAAATAAAAATCTCAATAAAGTCCCCAAAGCAGAAACCTCAGCGGCCACCTTTGCTGTCTGTACTGCATTAAAATTTAAAATTAGCAGTAAAGGGTAGGAAAAGAAAATCTTTGGAAATGGGAGTAAAAATGAATTCTTTTAATTTGTTCTATATTACTTGTGATTGTTATTTAGAGATAAATGAGAAGTGCCACATATACAAATACATGTATTTGTATACCCGTAGCAAAGACATAAAGACAGGCAATTTTACTAGGGAGGTGGTGGAGATGGAAATAACAGAATGGACTTTTAGAAGCAGAACCAACAGAATGAGGGAGTGGAGCTGACTGGTCCTCAACCACCACCCCTGCCCAGCTTCCAGCATTGCCTTATCTGAGCCAGGCAGACAAATGTCTTGCTCACCAGCATGCCCCAGTGCCTAGCACAGACCACGCCCAAGCCAAGTGATGAATAAATTTTTGGTGAAAATCTGTATTTAGGCCTGTCTATTTAGCACGTGATCCCACCCAATGAGGCCACTGAAATTTAGTTCCAGTCCTTTTCCATCTCCAACAAATATTATGCCTGGCCAATCTTTGAGAGATAATGACCATCTTATATTTAAGTATACTCTGCCATTGACAAAACTCTTCAGTGTAAGTTACCGAGCTTTGATTCTGAAGAGAAGATTATTATTCCTATTTTTCAGATGCCAAAACTGGGGCCCAGCTTAGCAGAGCTAAGATTTGGATTCACAACTCTAAATGGAAATTAAAGAGTCTACACAAATAAATAAATGAGCTAACATTTACTGAGTGTCTATGATATGCTAAACACTGTGTTAGGTGCTTTTAAAAAGTCACTATTACCTTATTTTATCCTCAGAAGAACTTTGCAAGGATATTTATAATCTATATCTATTTTCTATACCAATGGGGAAACGGGAATCTGCTCAAGGTCACATGGCTAAGAAGTTGAGGAGCCAGGATTTGAAGCCAGGTCAGAGGTCAAGGCTCATCCTCTTTTCCCAAGGTGGACCACCCCTCATTTGACCCCAGGGCTTCACCTAACCATCATTGGAGCATTGACAAGTAAAAATTTCAATGCAATTTAATTCTGACCTCGATCTTTCCTAGAGGAGGATGCTGCCTCTGTCATTTGAAAGTGATATTTTATGAAACTAACTAAGCTAAGGAACTGTTTGAAAAAGCAAAATGCTATTGATTGCTTAATAGCTGCTGCATAAATCACCCTCGGACACAAATCATCCATTGCTCTTCAAAGAGCAGGAGCCGATATCTGGAAGAACCTGAACATATGACGACACATTGCATATTAGGATTCAGTAGGAAAGACCCACAATAAAGCCGGTTTATAAATATTTCATAAGCTTGATAGTTATTTGTTCTATAGTTCTAATTTCTATAACCATTATAATCAGTTATTTTTAAGGGAATATCCAGAAGAGAATCTTAAATTCTGATAGGTAACTACAATAATATTATAAAAGCACAAATCATGTGGGTTCATTTTATGTGAACTATAGTCTAAAATATATCAATGTATTGATTTAAGAAATAGGTCTGGAGACAGAAGCAATTCTTGGAAACCTCCAGACAGCAAAATAAATAGCTCTAATTATGAATGTGATATCCACTCTGTGTTTGCTGCAAATTTTACAGCTATAAATTTAAAAGCTACTTAGTGCTCCATAGTTTAAGTGTTCTGATATTGGGATCAATTTCTACCCACCCTAGGAAAATTGCCCCAAAAGGATAAACTCCACACTCACTCCCATTCTTCAGAGGAAAACGATAATATTGAGGAATTTATGTTAGGACATAGAATAGGTTGATAAGTGGGTGCATTTGTTCGTTCTTTTACTCACTCACAAGTTCAAGGAGTATTTTTGGAATAGCTACTAGGTACCTTTAGGTTAACTGTTTTGAGGAAGGAGATGACGTGTAGGTAAGCCAGAGGTAGTATAATCCATTGATTAGTATCCCTTTAAAAAACTTTATTTAGGTACAATTGATATACAATAAACTGCACATGGTTTAAAGTGTACAATGTGATAAATTTTGCTCTATGTGTACACCCGGGAATTTATCATCACAATCAAGATAATGAATACATCCATCATCCCCAAAGCTCTCCTCATGCCCCTTCATAATTCTTCTCTCCTTCTCTCCTGCCTCTCTTGGCACACCCTACACCCCAATTCCCCAGGCAACCACTGATCTATTTCTGTCATTATAGATTTTCATTGTAGAATTTCATATAACTGGAATCATACTATGCATACTTTTGTCTAGCTTCTTTGACTCAGCATTATCTTAAGATTCATCTACATTGTTTCCTGTATCAATAGTTTATTGCTTTTATTTCTGAGTAGTATTCCATCGTGAGACTACACCACACTGCCCTGAGCTGAAATTCCATAGCCTCCCACTGTTCCTTCCAAGCCCCAATGGATTAAAAAAAAGAAAGAAAGAAAAGAAAAAAAAGAACACTGAACACACATCTCAATTCATTGTCTGCCTTTGGTCATTTTCTAGAATTATTCTGAAATGATTATTTTTGACCATTAAATCTAGTTTTATGTTGCTCTTTTGGAGAGAAGATTGCTGCTGTTTTTTATCTATCCCATCGGTGCTCAAGTCTCCATGTATTCAGGATAAATTAGAAGCATGGTGCCAGGATGGAAGAATGACGGGTAGAGCCAGCCCAGCAGCGGCAGTGTGAGTGATCATGCCGGACCTTGCCTGGGGAATGGGAAGAGTAATGCAGTTCAGAGGAAGAATTGGCAGCACGCAGGCGCTTGGGTGAGATATTGAGCAGACATTCCTTAAGGACCCACCCGTAAAACATCCAACTGATGACTTTTAAACTAGTTTTTCCCTGTGCCTTTTCTTAATCCACTGATAGGTGGACAGCGATGCCAACCAGCACTTGTGGTGCAAGAGACTTTATTTTCAAGTGAACAGCTCAAATCCAGCATCGCTGAAAATCTGAAGTGTTCCACGTTCCCTGCCAAGTAAAGGCATCACATTAAAAAAAAAAATTAACATTTTCAGAAAGTCTTTTTAGTTTTCTCATTAGGACAAAGATTTCTGAAAAGACAGAGGCAAGCTTCTTTAGATATCACATAAAGGGGAGTCCGCTCCAGGGACAACTGCAAAAACGAACCAGGGGAAACTGCAGCCAAATGAAATGCGAAAAGCAACTGTCATATTCCAAATGGTCAATCAAAAGCTGGAACAATGTGAATGCAACAGAAGTCTATTATGAGGAAAATAATGATCTCCAGACAAGGGACACTTAATGATTTGCAGATTTAAGTACAAAATAAATATTCATCCATGTCCAACGGGTAACTTTTCAAGTTCTAACCATTTTGTGTGGCCGAGAATATTACCTGCAATAGTGGAGCCCCTTTTAAAGTGAAAGGGGAAACAAATAATTCATCTTCATTTAAATTTCAGTACAATTGCAGAATACACAGGTCTGCTAGAAATGTGAATGATACACCGAGGATATCTTTTTTACATTCCAGAGTACCTCACTGTTTGGGCAGAATGGTTCTCTTACTGGAATTGTTCACAAAGCAACCTATTATATGGTGAGAGGTACCCTCTGGGCACCATTGAAATTAATATGAAAGGAAAAATCAAGAATGCCAAGTGTGGTGCATAAAACGCAGGTAGGTGGTGGGAGACAGATAAGCAGCCTAGGAGGTTTAAGTTGTGGAATCTGAAGCTGCAGAAAGATGTGTTATACAATTTACATTACAACCAGTCATGATTTTAGAATAGGTAATGAAAAGCTCATATAGTTAAGTACTGAGTCCATAAAAATACACAAAAAGCTTTGCAGCACAAGGGAACTAAATGATGGGTAAATAGACAAAGAAGGTAATCAGGGAGCAGGAGGAGAAGGCCGGACTTGCTTTCACAAAATTAATCTGGTTTTGGCAACTCCACCTGCACATGGCACATGGCAACGTGTCTACAGTTAAATTCTTTTCCAAGCAGGGCTTGTCAACCCTGGCACCACTGACATTTTGGGTCAGATAAGTCTTTGGGGTGTGCCTGTCCTGTGCAGGGTGGGATGCTCAGCAGCACCCCTGGCCTCCACCCTCTGGATGCCAGTGGTGCACCGTCCCTCCATTGAGAGGGAGACAGATGGTCTCCAGACATTACCAAATGTCTCCTGGAAAGCAAAATTGCCCCCAGTCAAGAACCATTACCTTAAAGGAAAGCAACAATATAAACAACTCCAGTGAATTATTTCTCTTTGCGATCATATGCACTTCCCCATTTGAAGAGCATTAATTACAATAAAATGTTAATTTTGGCCCAAAAGTCCTATTGCACCTTAAATTAATCTGGAGGTAAACAACCAATTTACATGAGTTCTTAAAAACATTTTTGCTGATTTCTGCCCCAATCTGCCTTAAAACAACTGGGAAAGTGTTTGGTCTCCTATTCATTCACGCAGTGAGCAATGCTTTGTCACAAAATGAAACCATATCTAGGCTTTCCCAAGACACGGTGGCAGAATAGTAATTCAAGTTTATTCACGTGAAGACATGTAAAGAGAAAGCCAGGTATATTTAGTAAATGAGAGAGAGAGACAGACAGACAGAGAGAGGGAGAGAGAGAGAGAGAACAGCACATTTATACTTCCTATGAGCCATTAAAGCAGCAGGGATGGGCCGATGGTCACCAGTGGTCAGAGGTATGAAGGAGCCATTTTGATTCCTCCCTAGAAAGTTACTCTTTCCAATTGCATGCCAGCTGCATTGTTATTCCTATAAGTTAAACTAGTTTTTGCTGTGTGTTTTTCCAACCTGGAAATAGAATTCTACTATCAACTCCATGAAGGCAGGGATGATGTCATGTCTGCCTGTTCACCTCTGTATCGGTAACACATAGCCTGGTACCTGGTCTACAGCAATCACGCAACACATGCTTCTTGAATGAATGAATGAGGACAGAAATGTCCATGTACAAGCAAATAGGTTAGAATGTCAGTTCCTTAACAACAGTTCCTTTTCTTATCTCTGTGCCACAGACAGCTCTGTGGTAGGTGCATATTGGGGGTTACCATAGATGTTTGAGGAACTCACCTAGAAATGCGAGGTCTCTGACTATGTTGTCTGGACAACAAAGCCCATCTGGGTGAGTCCGGGGCAGATGTGCTGCTGGGATCCTTTGTTCTAATGCACAGATCATGGTCTGGTGACCACACTCACCCACTGTGCTGTGTGTCCTTTTGCAACAGAGAGACAATAAATATTCTACCATGAAGACCCAAATTAAGACCTCTTGTGTAGAAAGATGCCAATAGATGCTTTGCAAAAAGATATTATCACCTTATCTGAAAGGTGAGGATGCAGATTTTGTCCTCAGCATCATGGTCCTGTTACCAGAGAATGTCTGAAGTGCCACAACGGCCACCCTTACGCAAGGCGTGGCATTATCGACCATGCTACAGTCCAGGCAAAGACTGCAATTAAATCATCTGAGCCACCATGGAGTTTATCCTCATCTTAAACGGCATTATCTCTCAGATTGAAACTTGAACAACTCATCTAAAATGAAAAATCAAAAATATGCCAAGAAGCAGAGCTGCTGGAGGAACGAGAATGTGGCTCTTGGGGAAGGTGCCGAGATTCTCTCTAAGAACAGAGGGCCCGGGGAGTGGCACGCTGGGTTCTGGGAATGACAGTGCCTAGAAGCTACTGTGAATGGTAATGACAGGCAACAAAATACCCCTTTAAAAGTCCAGCAAAAGATAAAGACAGTAGATTGTAACAATGCTGCAGAAACCCACCGTTAGTAGATTAGCACAGGCACAGCAAGAAAACACAACTAAAAATTATTCAATCAGACCAAATGCTTGCAGGGAAACTAGGCCAAGGAAGCAATCAAAATCAAATAGAAGCAAGGTGTGTTTATACAATTCAGCAGCTCAGAAAAATTGAGAAATGCATTGCAAAGATATTTCAAGGGTTTCTAGCCTTCGTTTAAGGGGAAAAAAGTTAACGAAACCTTCATTAACATGAAGAAGGAATAACACAATTCTTTATTCCCTCCCCAAATCCAACCAGTGTTACTAGGAGATGTCATATTTCTGCGAGAATTCCGGGATGCAATCATAAAATACAACATACATTTATACAATTTATGTTAGGTTTGGTTATACAACATATGTGCCAAACCTCTTGAATTAATCGCATTAAATGTTTTCAGTTACAGAAAGAAGATTCATGACTCACAGAGGCCATAAATGAAGCATGGCATACAGATAGTAATTACCTTGAATTGCATTCTTGAGTCTTTGAAGATAAATTAACCAACAATGAGAATTTGATAGCTAATGCTGCAATTAGTTACAGGTATAGTGCAGTGACCTATATAACTTACTATTTTTAAAAATCTAAAATTTACACAGGTTAATAGCATAAAAGATTCTTCACTGTTACTCATGGCAGAAATGCAGTTCTATAAAGGTACCACAGTGGCCTTTTTATAATAATTGTTTAACTCTTCATAAAGAGGTAGAATTACTCATGGTAATTCTTTGGCTATGAATAGGAAAGGCTGAGATGAAGCTAACATTCTCTGAGCAGTGCTGTGTCCTATGCACCTGGATAAATGACACCTCATTCTGCTTTTCCCTTGGTTCTATGTGGTTAGATACCCTCTCACTCCACAAATAAGGGAATGGTGGGGGTTGGGGGAGAAGCGGTGGTGCTGTGGCTTTCTCAAGGTCACATGTATCCACCCTTCATCTCGCTCTCACCACTGGGCAAAGGTTGGATGTGTCTACATGAGATCCTGCCAAAGCATTCTTGGTGAGTTAAGAGGGTAGGGTCAGTCTACTGGATATCTGCTTTTGCTGCCAAACATCTCTTCTTCTGTGGAACAAGCTCTCTCTCAGTCTCTCATAGTCTTGCTGGGCCCATGGGGTTTGAGTGGAGCTGACCTCAGAGTCCAGGATGGAACATATGACCTTGGTTGGCCACTCAGAGCACAAATGAGGCCAGGTTGATCTGTCCCTGGGTTTTCAAGCTCAAAGGAGCACACAGGCCTGAGCTACAGCAGTCACATTGTTCTATGTGGAGTACCTCTGCCTGAGAAAGACCAACATGGGAACATGGGAAATAGAGAGACACAATGACATCAACACCATTTTAATTGTACCCTGAAGCCAACTCTATCTGAAAAAAAGGTTTTTAATTAACTAAACTCTATACACTATTCCTATTTTATAAGTTTTTCCCTAATGTCCCTTTTCTGCTTCAGAATACCATTTAGTCATCAGGTATCCTTAGACCCCTCTGGGCTGTGACAGTTGTTCAGACTTTCCTGGCTTTTGTTGACCTTGACAGTTTTGAAAGGTGCTGGTCCAGCATTCTGTTGAAGTCCCTTGATTCTGGTTTGCATAATCCTTTTCTCATGGTTACACGGGGATTATGGGTCTTGGAGAGGCAGACCACAGAGATTAAGCGGATTCTCATCCCACATGATATCAAAGGTACAGAATTTATCATCACTGCTGTGAATGCCCTTCAGTAGAAGACCCCCAGGGACACACTGTAGGTAAACAAGCTGGGTTTCTTTCTCCTTGCAGTGAGGGAGAACACACACCATGGGGAGCTGTAGGGTGTCTCAGTGGGAGGCTGTTGGAAATAATCTATTATAGGATTTTGGCTTTGGTTGGGTGATTTGGGGGTGGGTCTGAGGAAGCGGAAGTTTCTTCTAGGTTGTATGCTGTCAGAAAGCAGGGCAATTCTATGATTGGGTATCTCAATAAATCTTATCTATCCGGAGGGGAAACTGGTGCAGGTTCCCCCCACTCCCACAATCATCAAAATGTTACTGGAAAACCGACACCAAAATAGGAGATCACTGCTATCTACCTTATGGAATCCAACATAATCACATCATCTTGTTAGATTGACTAGAATTACTGAACTGATAAGGTTTTCTGCAAGAAGCACAAAGTCAGGAAGTTGTGTGGGTGATTCGAGTCGCTTTCTTGTATGAGCATCCTTCTTTTTGTCTGGCTTTTCCCCCTGCAGGCTGGCACAATCCTGCTGAACAGCCTACATAAAGAACTACTGTCTGAGGATGGATGGAAATCCTGCTAATCTTGTAGCAACCTGGACATTTTATATCTATAAAATAGGGATTTGGAGTTTGAACTAGCTGCTTCTTTTTATGTTCTATTCTTATTTATCTTCCAAGGATGGATATAGTAAATCCTCTAGCCAAAGGCATGCAATCCTTATCTCTATCAACCTACCTATATATAGATAGATATAGCTATCAAAATCTTATCTATACGGAGGGGAGACCAGCGCAGGGAAAAAGCTATAATCGGTAAAGAGGTAACAGTCACTTACTTTGGCCAATAGACGGGGTGTTTGGTATTTTCTGGGTAGCATAATAACCTTGTTATTGTCTGTGCTTAGACAAAATTTTATAGTAGCCTTGCTTTGTCTCATTTTATCAGAGTCTCAGAATAACTTTGAGTTTGGTATTCTATGAGATGGTGTCTAATTGGAAAATTGTGTGGTCTATCTAAGAGCTGGACCAGCTTTGGAATGTCAGGGAGTTTTTCTGTCTCAGTGCTAACCTGGATCACCTTTTTTTTGCCAAATTCTTTTCCATTGAGGTACTTTTCCTTCCCTTTCCATTCTCTAGTCTTTGGAAGAAAGTGATAAAGTGTAGCTGATGTTTAAGGGGTGGGGAGTTATGCTCTACCTCTTTGAGGGGTTAGCCCTGAAATTGCAAATCTCTTTTTTGTTTAGGCTGATTTGAGTTGGGCTTTGGGGAACCCCAAACAGTTCTGATGTCTGATCTTAGGCCTCAGTGTCCTCCTTGCTGGATGTCTGTCTTTGTCAGGGCCTGGCCTCCTATCTGGGATTCTGGTTCCTGCAGCCCAGACCCTTCTCTCTGGATCTGTCTCTGCCAAGATACTGTGAGATCCTTACACCCAGCCTCATTATGGAGAGCACTTGGATTAGCTTTTCTTCCTCCTTCTGGTCACCTGGCTCTGTCCTCTGTTACCTGGAGTGACTCTCCCTGTACTACTCCCCTAGCTCCAGGTGAGTGGGGGGGGTCCAGTGGTATGGTTTTCTGCTGGGAAGGGTCAGTCCCATGACTATGCTGTTGAATGAATGACCTTGGGATGCTTCCTCTTGAAAGGATAGGGATCTGGGACTGAAATGAAAGCAGAGTAGACTCAGGGTAGGAGAGGTGGGAACACCTCAGTGACCATTTCTGTGCCTGGCTTCCATGAAGATGCAAGTGGATTTCCAAACTCCAGAAGATGGTTGTACCTTGTAAGCCATCACTGTCCTCCTTTGTGAATCAAGTCAACATCCCACTTTTCTCTCTCCAAGTGCTCTTGAGCCTCAGGGCACTAGAGGGAGTTTCCAATGGCTACTGCTCAGGCAGACTGCAAGGTGTCCCCTCTCAGCCTCAAGCCAGACAGATGTCAGCTGAAGTGCCTGAAAGGTGGCTGGCGCCATGGTTACGAATATGTATGAAGTCCCTCAGACCAAGGTCTGAGTCCTGCCTTTACCAACGGTGACTGTGGAGTGTGCACATTACCTAACCTCTCCAATATTCAAAGTCCTCAGCTGTGACATGGAGACAAAATAAGAATGAAATATCTAAAATTATTATTCTTCACCTATTTTAAATGAAAAAAGCATCCATTTCTTGTGTCAGCCTAACTAGTAGTCTCCACCCCAGGGGACCTGCTGTTGGGAAGATGAGGAGAGAGGCTGGTGCTGGTATCCATTCGCCCATGCTAAGCCCTTAACCTGCATTAGCTATTGGGGCAGCTGTGCTCATTTTAGGTACTTTAGTTTTTTTGAGATGGAGTTTTGCTCTTGTTGCCCAGGCTGTAGTGTAATGGTGCGATCTCAGCTCACCGCAACCTCCGCCTCCCGAGTTCAAGAGATTCTCCTGCCTCAGCCTCCTGAGTAGTTGGAATTACATATGCCACCATGCTTGGCTAATTTAGGCCCTCTTATTAATGAAAACTTTATTACAAAATCACCAAGGACATTTATTTAGAAACAGATTAAGGAAGATGACATGTCCAGACCAATGAACTGGATTCTCAGTTTTTTTTCTAGGTATCATGTTGTGGGCAGTGGTGGTCTCCTGTATCAATTAAGAACCTGTTGGGGGTCCATCCTACATTTCAACTAAGAACCACATGTGCTTCTGGGATGCTAGGTTGTCCACCATGATCCAGGCAAGGACTAAGTCTGAAAATTTGACCTGAACAGAAAACAAAGCACCACTCAATGTGTCTGTCTAGAAACAATAAAATATCATACTAATAGGAGAAGAATACCTAACAAATGAAGGACGCAGCAGCATTCTGGCTCTGAGCTGGGATGATCTAAAGAAAATAGGTTACTCTTTAAAAATAAAACCCCAAGGAAAGAAGGTAGAAGCTTTTGTTCTGCACCAGAAAAGACAGAGTTCTTTCACTTTGGCAGTCACTTGCTGTACACCACAAGCATCCTCCTGTGTAGGAAAATCAATAAAGACAATAAATAAATGGCAATCCCATTGAGGGCTGCTTACTAAGTGATTAAATGTTTCAAACCCCAAATACTTGCATGCTTCAGGGATAAAAATCTGAATGAACATATGTAAATGGAATTAATGCTCAAATAATTTTCTAGTTACTTAGCACAAATGTGCAATTATTAATACTGCCATAATTTATGTTTGAATATTTATCCTCGTTTTCCTAAGCATAAAACCTTTAATCTACTTTTCTGACATGATTTGAAAATAGACGCAGGAATCTTTTTAATCACCTTAGGCTTTTTTGTGGAGGGGGGAGGGAAACCAAAGAAAGTCTTTCAGGGACACTTGTTCCAAGGTGAGGTGGGACAATTTCGGACGTCTCTACTTCCCCCGGGAAGGGGGGCATATGGTCTTTCCAAATCCATGATGAAGTTGGTGCTAGGATATCAGATTTAGATTCCACTTTTTGTTACAAGGACCCTGTATTAGGCTGTTCTTGCACTGCTCTGAAGAAATACCTGAAGCTGGGTAATTTATGAGAAACGTAGTTTCATTGGCTTATGGTTCTGCAGCCTGTATAGGAAGCGTAGTGTCACCTCCTTCCGAGGAGGCCTCAGAAGGCTTCCAATCAATGCAGAAGGCAAAGAGGGAGTAGGTACATCACAAACTGAAAACAGGAGCAAGAGAGAAAGAGTGGGGGCAGAGGTGCCACACACTTTGGAATGACGCTATTTCATGAGAACTCACTCACTACGACGAGAACAGCACCAAGGGAAAGGTGCTAACCCATTGATGAGAAATCTGTCCCAGTGATTTAGTCACCTTCTAATCACCTCCCAGTGATTTAGTCACCAAGTCTCATCTCCAACATTGTTGATTTTGATTTAACATGAGATTTGGGTGGGGATAGATATATAAGCTGTATCAGACCCTGACTGTGCAAATTAGGGTTTTTACAGTTTTTCTCCTCCCGCCCCCTGCCCCAGAGGGAGGCTCACTCTGTTACACAGCCTGGAGTGCAGTGGCACAATCTTGGCTCACCGCAACTTCCACTTTCTAGGTTCAAGCAATTCTCCTGCCTTAGCCTCCCAAGTAGCTGGGATTACAGGCGCCTACCACCACACCCAGCTAATTTTGGTATATTTAGTAGAGATAGGGTTTCACCATGTTGACCAGGCTGGTATGGAACTCTTGACCTCGTGATCTGCCCATCTCAGCCTCTCAAAGTGCTGGGATTACAGGCGCAAGTCACTGTGCCTGGCTGGTTCTGTTATTTTTTGTTGTTGTTGTTTGTTTTGTTTTGTTGTTTTTAATATATAAGAAAAGTCCTTTGAGTTATACTGAGGTGCCTGGTGGACAGAGCCCAGAAACGACCTGAATCTTTCCACACATCAGCACTGAGGAGAAGTACTGCTCCTGAATCCAGATGTTGTTTTCTGTTTGCTCTTGAACTCTCTTGGTAAACACAGGGTGGGCACTCAGGGCTGCCTTCTCCCTGCATCCTGCCTCACTCCAGCAGGGGTTCATGTCCAGTTCATCACTACAGCCTACAGCTACATCACCTTGGCTTGAAATTATTGAGCTTTTAGATGCTTCCCAAGTGTTTTCTAGACTTTGATGCAGCACAGAAATGCCTTCATGTCCAACGTCTTCACCTCTGCTCCCTTCCATTCCCTACCACACACGGGAAATAGCCTCTCACACCTGCATCGCTCTACCAAGACAGGAGGCTTGGGTTTGAATTCCAGCTCTGCCCCTCACTCATTAGTGACCCTGGTGAAAGTTGTTCTCTTTGAAGCTCGGTTTTATCATCTGTTGAAGAGGAGAGGGGAGAGGTGGGGGGAATGGAATGCAGAAGAGGGGAGGGAGAGGAGGAATCAAGAAGGAAAGGTGGGAAAGTGGGAAGAAAGGAGAGGGGAGAAGTGGATGGGGGATGGGGAAGAAGGCGGAGGAAGAGTCACTTGAGTAGTCTCCGAAGCCTCCTTCCAAACTTGAGATTCTATGGCTGGGAAATTCCCTGATCCTCTGATCCCAACTTATGGGAAGTTAGAAGGTTTGCTAAGCCTTCTAACTTCCCATAAACCCTGCCAGCCTCCTCCTGCCCACACACTGGCTGCATTGGGACTATAGTCATTCTGTCTCAGAAAGCCTTACAAGTTAGAATTCGAACGCAGAATTTTCACTGTCTAAGAGCTTACAAAGTCCTGGGCAACTGGACATTGGAGGAGGTGAGCCGGGTTTGAGCACCAATGGCGTAAGTGTATTTCTGGGTCCAGTGAAAATTAAATAATATGGTATCAGGAAATGTAGACATTGATTTTAATAATGGATAATGGAGATCCAAGCAGGAAGAGAAAAACTATTCACAGTTCATTTGGTTATAAAAAGTAATTAACACAGTTATCTATCTTAAACTCTTATTCATATCTCACTGCCACACAGAATCATGATATCTTGAAATATATGCTCAATTGTTTACAATTTTAAAAATATATTTATTATTTATATCAAATTAGGCATTTCATTCACTTCTGTCTTTCTCTTACCCTAACCCTCAGCCATCCAGTCCTCTCCAGAGGTAAACAATATTACTGGTTTCTTATGTGTCTTTGCTTATAAAAGCAAACATATGGATTATTCTTCTTGCCTTTTACACACATAATGACCCACCATAAATTGTGTACATTTCACATCATTTACAAAAAAAAAAAAAAATTAAGTGGTCACATGGGCTTAGCCCTCATAATTGTCTCCTTATTAATTTTAACAAACTTGGGCATATTTAGATTACCATTGAAGCATTATTTACATAATAACCACATACACAGAGCTCACAACATGCCAAGCATTGTTCTAAAGTCTTAACTTGCTTGATGCTCTTCTACCCCATGATCTGACCAATGGATCTATTAAAGATATCCAAAAGGAAGACTCAGTTTATCTAAACTGGTAGTTCTCCAAGGGAGCTGTGCTACCCAGGGGGCCTCTTATAAATTTGCGGTGGTATTTTCTGGTTGTTATAGTGATTGATGGACACACTGGCAGTTAGTTAAGAGATCTGGCAATAGATGGGAGAGTCACATGACAAAGCATTATCCTGTTTGAGCACAGCTTTTAAATGTCCCATTGCACATTCAGGTAGCTAAAAAACCGGCTTGTGATGATCCAATCCTAGTACCTAACTCTGGTCAGCATCTAAGCACAAATATTCCTTGCATGGTTTTCATATGCACCACTGACATTTTCAGGAGGGCAACAATGATGTAAATTGAGGGCAGATGTATTTTGTTTCATTGGGCACTTTCTCACAAGTTCTTCACTATTTCAGAATATCATGTTGTTAACAGCAATTCCTCCTGTGGGATTTGAATCATCAAGACAACAAACACACCTGCATCAGACCCAACCATGTCCCTGCTGACGCATTGCTCTACATGGACAAGAAGCATGGATTCACTTTTTTTTCTTTACCCAGGATTTGGAAACAAGAGACCGAGAGGTGAGTGTCAGGATATGCTTTCAAACACCAGGAACACTTGTTCCAGTCAACCGACCATGACCAATATCCAAAATGAGAGTCACCCAAGATGCAGGATGTGCATGGCTGTCACCTGAGGATGCACAGTGTATCTTTGCATTTTTCTTGAGAATGCCTCACCTCCCCTTTCTGAGCAAGTGGGAAGCTGGGACTTTGTCTAGGTAGGACTTGTAGATGTGGGAGGGCAGAGCTTCTAAAATCTATATCCTGACAGAGGTTGGCCTAGGGAGAAAGAAAGAGCCCAGATGTTCAGAGCAGGCCAATGAATGGGAAGAATGGAAGAAGAGGGAACAAGACCGTAGACTCAGGAAGCAGAGCCAGCAAAGATTCCTAGAGAAAGTGAGGGCAGAGAGACCCCTGTGATAACCTGCAGGGGAGCCAGGGAATAAGAAGGAGCTTGAAGGATCCTGCATTCCCCTCCTGGAACCAGCCTATGGTAACAACCAACTGAAGGGGATGCAGACAGCCTTTTGCCGTAACTCCCAAAGCTAGTGTTAAAGATTTTACAATCTGGTTTTGCAGACTTGATGATGATTCAGTTATCCTCCTCTACTTGGGCCACACTACTGCTTAAATTTGATAAGGCAATGAATACCAAGGAAATGAACTTTTAACATAAAAAGACTTAGATGGAATGTTAATTGACTCTTTAGGGATTTAAGACTGGTTAGTTTAACCTGGGACTAGTTTCCTTTAGCATAAGACTGAAAATGAAGTCAGCTTCCCCTTTTCCCGTTGGTGGGAAGGGCAGGAGGTGGAGAGAACCTGTGGAGTGGGGAAGTCTTGTGGGCCAGCAGCATTTAAGGAGCAGCTGCACCCCGGCTCTCCACCAGGAGGATGCCTTCTTACCTGGCGGGTCTCAGTTTAAATGACAGCATCATCAGAAATACTCACACCCTTAAGGAAATTTACTAAAACAGAATCCCCATGAAACTTAAGATAAACAGGTGATAAAACACAAGACTAACAAAAAAGGGGGATGGGAAATTAAGGAAAGAAATTGAGGGCAAAATAAACCCCAAGGCAGGAATAATCAATTGATTATTAACATAAGAAGAAAAATTGGCTTTGCAGAAAACTGAGTCAGAGGCATAAGGAAGAGATTTGTGAAAGTTGAACAGAAAGCAAAAAGAAACAAGAATAGTGACAGGTAAGGAGGGCACACCACAGAGATCAACATACAAACACCAATATCCTGGCACAGAGAACACACCAAGAGGTACAGAAAGACAGATTGAAAGGATGATGGGAAAACTCTCCTGAGGCGAAAAAGTGGAATCTTCCCAGCAAACGGGCCCAAAAAAGTCAATGAAATCATAATCAACAGTAAGAGGACATATCTTGGGGAATCTACTGAACTTTAGAAATAAAGAAAGCTGCACTAATTGAAGACAGGACAAGTCTCTTCAAATGGTAAAAATTAAGCTCAGCTCAGTCGTATTTAATGTCAACAGGTATTTATAGATTTTGGGAAACAGATAAGTGGTCCAAGACTTTTGATATGCAGTTAAATTGGCCTTCATACATAACAGCAACACAAAGGCATTCGCAAATGTGCAGGGACTAAAGAGAGATATTGCCCTTATACGTGAATCAGCAACATCTGCTAAATAAATGAGCCTGGTGAACTCAGAGAAGATGTAGACTAGGAGCACCAATGTCTAAAAGGATTTGAGGTAAATATCAAATCCACGTCAGTAAAGCTAACTAACTGTGGTGATGATGTTATTAACAGAATGTAAGTTTATGCATGCATGCAAAAAGAAAACATTTTACTGGAAACATTAAACATATTTATAAAACTTTCTATTATAAAGTGAACATAAATGTTTTATATAAAAATTAAAAGATAATAATAATTGACTAGGTTAAAAGATATATACTAAATAAAAATGTCAGAAAATACCAATTAAACTTAGGAAGAAAGAGAGGGGAGCAAGCAAAATGAACGGAAGAGTTGTAATTTCCTCACACTGTTCCATATCCTAAATCCACAGAGAGAGATTTAAGCATATTGTTTAAAGTTGCAAAGGTAGCCATTAGTTAGAAATTAAAACAAATTAAATATATTCCATGCCACCAGGACAATAAACAATCAAAAACATATAGTGAAAGAAAGAGCACAAAGGAAAAATCAAGGAAGCAAAAAACCCCGAAAACATTAAATAGGATTAAAAAATTGAAATGAAACATAGCTATTATAAAAATAAATGTAAATGTGATAAAAGTTAAGTTCTATTTTTAAAAAAAGAACTTACATTTGGGATCAGAAACTAAATCCAGCTAAATGCTGTAAAAGACAAACTTAGAAAGTAAAAGGATGGCCAAAGATACAGCAGGCAGCACATGGAAAGCAGGAGGGTTTACAAAGCAGTGTTACTATTAGACAGAGTTGAATTTAAGGAGAAAACTGTGATAATGCTGAGGTGTAAAACTCACTATGAAAATGTATGTTTGGTTGATCATTATTCACCAAACAATATAACATGAAAATAGATAAAGTGAAAATTTCAGGAAATAAAAAGATAAACTGTTTGAAACAAGGCAGTAATGGGAGAATTTAACCTACCTTTTTTAGTCGCTACTGGCCTCTATAGACTAAAAATAAGTAAGTAAAGAGAGGAAAACAAAAATTAAATACCTCACAAGATCTGACTAATATAATTAACAACAATTTCTTTTCAAGTGTTCATGTGTTTTGTAAAAGTTGAGTAACAAACAAAACTAGTAAATCCTAAGAAAAAAATGGTTCAGATTTTCTGATCATAATACAATAAAATTAAAATTAATAACAAAGGAGGAAAAAAGCCTCCCCTACTAATAAATGTTCAAGCATCTTCTAAACTACTCTCAGGCCAAAGAATTCAAGACCACAAATGCAGAATAACTAAAGACAATGACCAAAAAAACACAACATGTATTAGATACTAAAGCTGTACTCAGAGGAAAAACCAGTTTTACATTCTTTCACTACTAATCATTTGAGAGTGAACCAAATGAATTAGGCACCCAAATCAAGTATTTAGAAAAATAACAAAATAAAAACAGCAAAATTAAGAAATGAATAAAGATAAATGCAGATATAAATAAATTAGCAAACAAAAATGGCAGAATAAAATCAAAAGCTTGTTCTTTAAGAGAAAAGAAAAAAAACCCACAGTAAAATAAATAAACCGCCTGATAGACGAATCAAGAAAAATACAAGAAAGCACAAAAACACAATATTAAAAATAAGAAGAGAAAAATAAACATAGATACAAAGGGAGTTAAAGGAATTCAAGACAATATTTTGCACAACTCTAGCGAATACATTTGAAAATGTAGACGAAAAGGCAGGCTTACATTTCTGTTCCCTGGTTTTCCAGTTCCCTTCCTAAGGAGACAACTGCAGGGGTGGAGTGGGCTTTTGGGAAAATGTCTGGGTTCCTGAAAATGGACAGACACTGCCATATTCCCAGAGCTGCTGCAAGCTTCTTGCAATCAAGAGGGAAGAGCCAGCCGACTCCAATAAATGACATGGCTAAACTGTGGAAGGAACTATAATACACTTCTACTCAGTATTTTTGTGGTTGGAGAGAAGAAACTTTTTATTTGAATTTCTCTGACCCAAGTTTTCTGTTATTAAAACAAAATACATTTCTAATTGGAGGTATACCTTGTTACCACAATAAAGCCAGTCCCTTGCATTCATTTTAAAAATGGGAACAAGTCAAGGATATCTCTCTGGCTAGTTTCATCTGTCATTTGCTGGAAATGTTGGGCAATGCAACCCAACAATAGAACCAAATGAGAAATGGAAACAGAAAAAGGAGAAGGCAGATTGTTGTTATTTTAGATATTGTGACTGATAATTAGAGCACCCAAATGAATAATCTTAAAACTCTTATTAAAAAATGTAACTTAAGGTGGCTGGCTATACAATTAATATTCAAACATAAATAGCTTCACTATATAAAAGAATCACTAATTAGTCTATATGGTAGAAGAAAAGATCCCGCTTGTAACAGCCACACATTGATAAAATAACTAAAAACACATTTGGAAAAACAGGACTTAAACCTATAAAAATTTACTTATTCTTAAAAGGCAATACTTAATATTATGAGTTCTCACCATATGAATTATGAATTCAATAAATCTTAAGAAAGCTAGTGGAAAAATTAAATAAACCAAGATGAAAATCATGAAGAATAATATTAAATGGAGCAGAAATACTTTTTTTTTTTTGAGACAGAGTCTCACTCTGTCACCCAGGGTAGAGTGCAGTGGCGTGATCTCTGCTCACTGCAACCTCCACACCCTGGGTTCAAGCAATTCTCCTGCCTCAGCCTCCTGAGTAGCTGGGCACACGCCATCATGCCCGGTTAATTTTTTTTTTATTTTTAGTAGAGACAGGGTTTCCCCATGATTTCCAGGCTGAACTCCTGACCTCAAGATCCGTTCACCTCTGCCTCCCAAAGTGCTGGGATTACAGGTGTGAACCACTGCGCTGGCCTTCATCATCTTAGAGAAGCAATCTACTAAGAAGATAAAATAGTTACGTTTTTATGTCTAAAATTGTGCAATACAAAAACTGTTAGAAAAATCAAAGCAATACTAGCAAAATAAATAGTGAGATAATTTAATACAACTCTCTCAGAAATTAACCAATAAATGAAGACACAAAGAATGAGTAACATAACAAACAATTCTAACTTAATATATGCAGAAATGTATGGCCAAAAAACAGAAAACAAGCGTTCTATTCAAAACCACATAACCTTTCAAAATGTTAATATATTATGCCACAAAGAAATCTCAGTTTCTAAAGGTAAAAACCATAAATGTCACTTTCTGACTAATTCAATTAAACTAGAAATTAATGACTCTAAAACCTTTAACATTAAAAAATTCTCCTCTAAATAACACTCAAGTTAAAAATAAACTACAAATTAAATTATAGAACATTTAGAAACTGACAAAAATCAAAGTACAACAAAGCAAAATTCTTGGGTTACAGCCAAAATAGTATTTTAATAGAGGAAAATGTATTTCCTTAAGCGCATTTTTTAGAAAACAAAGAAGTCTAAGATTAAATGACTAAGCATTCAACTCTAGAAGTTAGAAAAAGAGAGAACAATAACATCAAATAAAAGGCTAATTCATTCATATCTCATCTCGAGAATAAAATTAGAAAGCAAAAAGGTAAACTTGATAGACAAAAGCAGTAGTTGGTTTTTCAAAATAGCTGATAAAATAGACCCAATCTCTTGGCAGTTTCAACCAAGGAGAAAATGGAGAAAACACATTTAATAGAAAATAAATATAAAATATAGGCAAAGCCATAAAAAAAATACAGGGAGAATAATTACATACTTTCTTCTAAGAAGATGTTTTAAGTCTTATAAATATTATAAAATTATAAGTAAATTTTTAAAATTTTGTTAAAACAAATTTAAAGCACTATAAAAGGACTATATTGTGGCAGTGATCATTCCCTGCACGTGAGTGAACTTGACTTTGTTTAGAAGCTCTCTTCATTCCACTGTCACCCCAATAAAGGTATTAACACTGGTAGCAAGACAAGCAGTTGAAATTTTTACTTTAATTTAGACCCACTGTGATCACATAAAATATCTTCAAAGCTGAGCATAACATAAGGAATCATTGAAGGGAGTGGGGCGGTGTGTTCAGAGATAGCTCAGAAGCCCAAGAAGCTTAGGTCCTCTGCCTCAATACAGAGACTGGAAGACATACCTCAGAGTGGGAGAAAGGACCCCATTTTTGGTTGTTTCCTAGAGGAGTTCACTAAATTGCTGAAAATTTTAGCTATGAAAATAACATAGTTGACAAAGCCAAGGGCAGTAAATTGTTTTAAAGAGAACTGGACTTCACATGTACCCCAAAACCTAAAATGTAAACTAGTGCTCAAACACACCGAAATCCCTCACAATGATGGAGGCTCTCAAAGGGTCCCAGGAACCAATCGAAAGAGCTCCCAAGGGTGGAAAATGGAGCAATATGAGCAATAAAATGAAGTAGTATTAGAAATATATAATAAATATCTATGAGTCCATGCTGATAATAGATTAGGGTAGATTAATAAATAGAGGCATATAGATACATCTCCCTGCAGAAGATTTCCAAATAATTTGTGTGGATACTCTGGTCTCAAACAGTGGACACATAACTCCCCATTCCTTAGGTGTTGGCTAAGGATAGTGACTTCCTTCCAAAGTGTGCACTACGGAAAAGGGGAAAAGAGTAGCTTTACAGCAGGGAAACCTCACAAACACTCTCCCAGCCAGGTCAACAGGGCCAACATGTGAGACCACAAATCCTACACGCAGTACACACTCTTGAGACAATGTGATGAGATTGGCACTCTATCTCTGTAGTCTCCCTCCCAAGAACTCATAACCCCGGTCTTATCATGAAAAAAAAAAAAACTAAAGATAAATTTCAATAGAGCAGCATCCTGCAAAATGCACGATCTCAAAACCATCAAAGCCATTCAACAAAAACAAGACAATCTGAGAAACTGCCACAGCCAAGAGGAGCCTAAGGACACGTGAAGACTAAATGTAATGTGGGATCTTGGATGGGATCCTGGAGCAGAAAAAGGACATTAAGTAAAAACTAAAAGAATCTAAACAAGCTATTGCTCTGGTTTGAATGTCTTCTCCAAAGCTGGTGTGATGGAAACCATCCCCAGCGCAACAGTGTTGAAAGGTGGGACGTTTAAGAGGTGATTAAATCATGAGGGTTCTGCCATCAACGGATGAGTGTCCTTATCATGGGACTAGGTTATCACTCCCCACACACACTCTTGCCACATGGTGGCTTCTGCCATTAGAAGGCCCTTGTCAGATGCAGCCTGTCAATCGTGGACTTCCCAGTCTTCTGAACCCTGAGCCAAATAAACTATTGAATATAAATTACCCAGTCTCAGAAATTCTTTTACAGCAACACCAAACAAATGAAAACAACTCTGTTCTTTAGCTAATGATAATGTATCAATATTGAGTCATTAATTATAACAAATGTATTATACTAACATCTTCATAAGAGAAGAAACTGGAGCAGAGTATGTAGAAACTCTCAATTTTTCTGTAAATCTAAACTGTAATAAAAAATAAAGTCTTGGGCTGGGTGCGGTGGCTCATGCCTGTAATCCTAGCACTTTGGGAGGCTGAGGCAAGAGGATGACTTGAGGTCAGGAGTTTAAGATCGGCCTGGCCAACATGGGAAAACACCATCTTTACTAAAAAAAATACAAAAATTAGCCAGGTGTGGTGGCAGGTGCCTGTAATTTCAGCTACTCAGGAGGCTGAGACAGAATTGCTTGAACCCAGAAGGCGGAGGTTGCAGTGAGCCCAGATTGCTCCACTGTACTCCAGCCTGGGTGACAGAGTGAGACTCCATCTCAAAAAAAAAAAAAGTCTTAAAAAAATACAGTAAGTGGTGAAGTGGTGGTGATAGGATGTGGACAATGTAGCTTGACTCTTTAGCTGTACTCTCAACAAGTAAATAATTTTCTAGGAAGGTAAACAGTATCACTATTTTCTCAACTAACAAAATAACCTAAATAGAGCAAGAGCCTAGATAAATGTAACAGAATGTGTAGAATTGTGTACTGTGCTGCCCTCCCTCCCTAAAAGGTTAACAGTCCCAGATGGCTTAATAAACAAGTTTTGCCAAAAGAACTGACAACTGTGACGTTTAGGCTTTTCCAGAGAATTAAAAAAAATAAAAAGTTGAATTTTTCCTAAATCATTCTGTAGAGCTGGTATAATCCTGACACCAAAATGGGACAAAAAATAGCACGCACACAAATATAAACCAATACCACTGGTGAATGTATGTGCAAAATCCGATATAATAATAAATGTTATGCAGGGGAGAAGCTGGGGTAGCTCAGGTGGGTGAGCAGGGAGGCCTGGGGGCAGCGGCTATTAACCAACTTGTATGGAACTAGATCAGTATTTAACAGCTTTCCTGGTATGTTCTGGCTGTCAGCCCAGTCCTGGTAGAAGCCCATTTATGTTGTTTATCTGTGCACACTTGTGTTTTTAGTCTGTAAATATGTAGGTCAGGGTCTGGAAGGACACGCACCAAGTTGCTAACAGGGCTGAGAGGATTGAGACCAGAATCATGGTTTGTAGTAAAGAGAACTTTGGCTTTTATGGTTCAATTTACAATTTTTCAACTTTAAAATGGTGCAAAAGCTATACGAATTCAGTAGATAAAAACTGCACTTCAGGTACCCATACAACTATTCTGTTTTTCACTTTCACTGCAATATTTGATAACTTACATGAGATATTAAACTCTTCATTATAAAATAGCCTTTGTATTAGATAATTTTGCCCAACTGTAGGCTAATATAAGTGTTCTGAGCATGTTTAAGATAGGCTAAGCTAAGCTGTGATGTTTATAAGAGTATTAAATGCATTTTCAATTTATGATGGGTTTATTGAAACAAAACTCAATTGTAAGTCAAGAAGCATCTGTATATTCACTGCAGTAAGATAAAAATTCCCATGAAAAATTTTTGACTTGAGATATGATACAATAATATGATAAAATGAGTCAAAGACTCATCTGTGAAAATAGGCACATGCAAATGGAGAATCAAGAGCTGGGGGAAAAAAATTTGCCCTCACTAATATTCAAATATTTTGGAAGTTTCAGCATTTTAAAGGGTGCCATACTGACTCAGGAATAGGGAGAAATGCCAATAGGCCAGAATACACTGTCCAGAAAAAGACTCAAGTATATATAGAAGTTTAATGTATGGTAACAATGGCATTTCAAATCAATGGGAAAAGGATGGATAACTGAGATGATTAGCCATTGGGAAAACATGAAGTTAGATCTCTATCACACTGTTTACATGAACTAGATTACAGATGCTTCAAAGATTTAAATGTAACAATCTAAAACTATCAAAGTACTAGAAGAAGACAGGAGTGACTTATGCAATCTTGTCATAGGGAAGGCTTTTCTAATCCAGTGAGAAAGCTAAAAATCACACAAAACTAGGTAATGAGGCTCCCTGGAAATTAAATATGTTTGCACAACCAAAAATATGATAAACAAAGTTACAAGATAAAGAATAAGCTGGGGAAAATGTTTGTCACACATATAGAATAAAAATTCATGTCCTTTGTAAAAAAGAAGAAAATGTGAAAAGTCTCAAGATAAACTTGAATAGGAGGTGATAGAAGAGGAAGGTAAAGTCCTTATAGATTGCCATTGGGCAATACTTTCCCACATATCAAATGTACACACTCCAGCCTAGATGTTCCAGTTCTAAAAACCTATTCTCTAGAAATATTTACAAAAAGTATGGTATTGGTTATAATGTTTAAAATCTGAAAAATCTAACTGTACATTAATAGGATACTAATTAACTAAATTGTGGTATATACATGCAATGGAATACTCCGCAACTGTTCAAAATAAAAAAGTAAATCTATGTGTGTGGATGTGGACGTGTTTAGGATAATTATTTAAGTGGAAAAACATTGCAAAGCAACATGATCACAGTTTTGTAAAATAATTAGAATACATATATTTGTAGAAATGCAGAAAGGATTTTGAAAGAATATATATCAAATATATATCAATCTGTTATGAGGATGATTTCTGAGAAGTAGAAAAAGAAAGTGAAATTATGAGAGGTATCTCTATTTTATATCTTACATTGATATACAGTTTGAATGTTTTTACAGTTTGCATTACACCATCCAGAAAAACAATTAAAGTTCAGAAATAACAATTGTTAAGGTTATTTTCTCACTTCCATATTCATCATGATTAGTGAAATAAAATTTTCCAGAATAAAAAAAGGCAACCAGCTTGACTGATGTGCCAGCTTCAGTGTCACAGGCAATCTCCATTTTCAGTCCAAGTGTGAGTTCATTCACAAAGGACTTCCAAACGTGAGATTTAGAGAAAAGCCCCAGGGAAAACCATCGCAACTCCCCCACAACTTTCTTCCCAGTCCTTCGCTCTTCTAACAGGCTGAGGGTGGCATTAGCCAGGAACAATGAGTGGTGAATAAATGGTTTTGGACAGGAAGTTGCCACTCCAATAGGAAACTTGGCAGCAACACTGAAGCAATGGAAGTTTTGTGAAGTGAAGAAAGCCCACCAGCTGTGGAACAATATGGCCACTGTGGGGTAGTGAAAAAGCACTGGATTTGGGATCATAAAATTGGGGTCAGGGATTCATCCCCCTTGATGATTGAATTTGAAAACCACAGAAGGGCTTTGAGCCTCATTTTCCTCATCTGAGAAGTGGAAGCGTGATACCTATCTCACAGGGTTGCAGCGAAGATTTAACATAACTATGTATATGGAATGCTTTGTTAATAGTAAGACAGCATACATCTGTAAGTGGTCACTCTACTACTTGTGGAATGTGTCAGCTAGCAGAAGCCAGCAGTGGGACCATCAATTTCACTTCATGATGACCATGCACCTCCACAGGGCTAGGGTTGCCAGAGAGAATACAGAATGCCCGGTTACATTTGAATTTTAAATAAGTAAAGATTTTTTTTAGTATGCCCCATGCTAACCGAGCATAGCTAGCATTTGGTTTTAACTATTTCGTATTGTTCTCTCTTCATTTCGGATAAATTAGATGTATCTTAACTATTTTGAAAGCCCCAGGGAAGTACAGATCATAGCATATGTATCTTGGATGCTTCAGATGCCTGAACACTGTCATGCACAGAACAGGTACTAAATAAACAATAATGAAAGCAATGGGTTCATCATGAGCACCTCTAATACTTTCAGTGTTTGGATACACATTCTAGTAACCATGGGGCCCTGTCTCTCATCTAATTACTGCACAATTGTGAATCTGCTGGTGTCCAGGAGCTCAGGTACTTGCCATAACTACGGGAGTTAAGGAAAGAAGGTCTCCAAGACCTAGCATGACACAGACCTGCTTGCTCCTACACCAACACAATCACTCTGGAACGTGACTGAATCTTCCAGAACTTGTCTTAAAACATTAAAAGCCCTCCTATACTTTGAATCCTACTTTATGGTTGTGATTCACTATGAGATAAATAGGAATTTTTAGACTTCATTTATTTAAAAAGAAGAAAGAATGTATGCCTTTAAAACACAGAAAGGAGCTCAAGTTTGGCTGGGTTTGGGGCTACTGGGTTTTGAAAAGAAGGCAGCATTTCCTAAACACTGGTCCCTGTCATTCTTTCTTACTTGGCTCTTTCTTGCTAAACTTTTCAATGAGGATTTGGAGCTGCCACAAATGTCCCTGGGTTAAAAGAACATATTAAATCAGTATTTGGTAAGAAGAGAGGTAAAACCCCCAAAATATAGGAGTCACTCTACCCATGGACTGGATGATAATCTACATACACTATATGTAATCAAGGGTGTGTTTTTTGGGGGAAAGATACAAAGCTTTTTCTGGAATTCTTTGATAAAATATACACTTGAACCACAAAAAAGGAAATGTGACAAGGAAATACTTTGCATATTGAGTTGTGGCCATGGTTATGTAGCAGTGTACACCATTTCCAATTAAACAAAGAAATAGGCAGCAGAAAACACTTTAAAAAAGAAAACCACGGAGTCTCTTTCAAAGAACAGTGGAATTTTCACTCTACCTTATTCATTAAAGTTAGAAACTGCCATCCCTTTAATGAGCAGCCTGAGGGTGGAGAAATTGTCTTGAATAGCTATATTCCAGGGAGCGCTTGGCATCATCACCGAAACATAATGTGGGATTGCAATTGTGTGGAGTTTTTTTCCCAGTGAATAGGAAGCAATCAAAGATAACATTGCCTGAGAAAGAATTAAAATAGTGTAACATTGCATCAAGTTATAGCCAATGCCAATCATTATATGGATGAACGAACAAGATCCTTTAAATAATGGTATAGACGTGCTGTGGTATTCAAAATATAATGACCAACATCGGTGGGGTTCAAATAAAAACGCAAAAGCATGTGCCCACTCATCTTGCCAGAACAGTGAAGTATAAGCACATCTCTTTAAATAGATCTGCAAGCCACATCCTTCATTTACATCATCTATAAAACACTGGACTATAGGAAGTAAATTAATTCACAAAGGCTGCCACAGGAATTTTATATTAGCAAAGGGAAATGCTATCTACAAAGAAACTAGGAAAATTAGAGGCACCATCAGAAAAAAATAAAGTAAAAGGGACTTATATAATTACAGTGTGATCACCTTTCCCTCTGTGAAAGGACAGGAAAGGAAAGTACAATGCAGGAATTGAATTCATCATTGTGTAGATGAGAGTTTCTGGCATATAATGCTAGAGAGAGCTATTTACTGGAAAAAGTGTTGGTTTATTTACATGCTAAACAGCATCACCTTCTAGCTTCAGAAGACTGACAAATAACAGCATAGTAAGGAAGAGAAAGAAAAGGCAATCTTCCCTACTCCAAAGAGAATTGGAACAGGATGGACACAGATTGTCACCAATTCAAACATCTTGACCCCATCGTTACAAAGCGGAATGCCTAGCTTCTCCAAACATCTCTGAAAAGATCATCTTTGCTTTTTTTGGTAACAAGAATTGTAACAAGGAAACTCGACTCTGCATCCAGTAGGAGGGATGAGATAAGGAAAAGAAAATCAGCACCCTACTTAGTCTAGGAAATCTCCATACCACAACTACATCAAAAGATGGAAAAAATAAAATTTAATCTGTGACAGAGAATGCAGAAATGAGTCCAAATGCACCTCCTTGTGCACTTGACAAAACAAAACAAAAAAATCCAATCTAATGAACAAAGAAAGACTGGCTGATGAATGAAGTGAATTGTTTTAATACAGCAAACAGGTGATCTGAATAAAGAGATCAAAGGAGGCCAGAGTGTAATGCACCCACAATCACAGTTGCCCCCCAGGGAGTGACAAGAATAAAATTGGAAGACTTTGCTCCAAGAGATATTGCCACTGGTTCTAATCTAGTTGTCTATGCTAATCAAGGCACAGCCTTTGAGCTTCCTCCAAAAAGTTTTCACTTTTTGATTTAGAAAATAATGCTTGTACTTGTGGTTGGTATTTATACATTCTGACAGATACCAGGAGGGGAAATGAGAGCCCTGTGTGGGAAAACAAATAAAATACCCAGGATATTGTGCTACTCTTTCCCATTCCTAGTTATGAAAGCTTTGGCAAATAATTTTATCTCTGGGCAACCATGTCCAAATTTCATGCATTTACCTTGTCCTGAATAATTGTATTTAATAATAACACCAACAAATTTTTTTTCTTAAACACAAAAAAAACTAGATAGAAGATTTACATGACAACCTGTATTGACAAAATATCCATAGTTTTCATTTCTCATTAGATATTTATTGAGTGAGATGAAGTCTTTAAGATTAAAATTTGTTAACGAGACTACAAATAGTTGATTGGACAGAAATGAACAGTATCTGCACAATTCAGTTTGAATTTTGGTTGAGATGAATTTTGCTGGAGATGGACAGGGGTGGTGAAAAGTTCACACTGGGGAGGGTGGTGATGCAAATGCCTGGTAAGAAAAGAGGGTGGTGGTTCGCTGCCTAGAATCAGCCATGTTTCCTTTGCAGATCCCAGTATATTGGGGGCTCAATCACCAGCTCTGCGGAGGTGGACATTCACCAAGGGTGTGTCCCAGGAGGAAATAAGCCCCACCCATCCCACCTGGCAGCCGACCCAGGCTGCATGTAGGCCACCGAGCAGAGAAGCCATTACCCAGCAGCCATTATGCCATTATCCGGCTGCTGCCCTTGCTTCGTAGTAATTACCCAGTAGCCATCGTCCTGCAGCCATTACCCAGTAATCATTGCCCTGCAGCCATTACCCAGCAGCTATTACCAAACTGCCATCCCCTGGCACCATTACGTGCTGCCATCAGCCATTTTGTGTGGGTCTCCAGTGACCCAATGTGGTACTGCTGCCACCAGTGCCCAAGTTGCACTGCTGCGGGAGTAGCTGGCTGCCGTCTCCCTTCCTGACCCAGAAATCCTTTATAGCCATAGGGCCCAGCATAGAGGCCTGGGCCATGCTCCCAGAGGGAGCCAGGTCATTTGCGGGAGGGATGCTGGACTTGGGGGACGACAGGAGGCCAACAGGAAGTGTCCTTTCATGGTGGGTGGCGAATGAGGCTGATAAAAGCCTGACCATCTGGGCAGTTATCCAAGGTCCAATCTGGAGGAAGCCTAAGGGAGTTCTGGAATCCCTCTGGAGTTCTAAAGGGATTCAGAAACTGTTTTATTTACCACAATACATCTCACTTCTGGGGCTGGACGACTACTCTGAGACACTGATTTGAGTGAGACAAAATGCTTAAGATTCTGCTTTGCCCAAATAGGTGTGCCCTGGGCCTGCCAACCCCCATCTCTGTGCTGGCCCACCTCTACTCTTCCTCCCTGCTCAAAAGTCACCTCTCATCCCCCGACCACCCTACCTCTCTCCTATAGCCCTGTCTTATCGATAAGTAAATGCAAGCCAAAACCTTTGTGGGATGGTGCTCTGTGGTGGAGGAAGAGGACTTGGAGGAGTGTGTCACTCAACTATACCCCAGCCCAGAGCTCTATCACTCTTGTGTGGGTAGGACCAGGACCAGGGTTTGGTCACCTTGGTATCAAAGGTGTCCACCTCTGAGGCTTGGAGTGAAGCAGGGTCTCCGAGCAGTAGGAGACCTCATCCACACAGCAGCTGGAAAGGAAGGGGAGGGACATGATACATATCGCAGGATTTTTCTGACTCCATGGGGGGTAGAATTAGAGGAACCTGTTTTGTGAATGTCATTGTGGCTATTTTCGGCCCAGGCTGTGTGGCCTGGGAAATGTGGATAGCTGAAGCTGCCATGGCACCGCAGAGCTTGGACGTTTGACAGACAAGTACTGGCAAAGAGACTGCGGGCTGTGGGAGCACACTTTGTAAACAGACCCCTGTTTGTGAAAGTGTTTGTGGAAAGTCTTACATTCGGCTTCCTGTGTACAATGAGTGAGTTAGGTTTCAGAACCCTCGACCAAGCCAAGGCACTATACATTCCCAAAGGCTCATTAGGTCTCTGTTTTTCACTGGATTCATCAGTGGCGTGTTGAGTTTTGTTCTGGCTAAAGTGTTCATATAAATGAGGTCACCAGGCATGTTCTAAAGTGGTGGAAAGATTCCTATGAAGAAATCAACACACTGGATTTGTTCCTGTTAATGAAATTTCGAAATCCATGCCAGATCTACACACAAATCATGGACTTGAACTATGTCCTAGAACAGCATAAAAAGGGGAAAGGTTTTAGGTAGAAATATGGCACTTCCATCCTGGATATAGAATTTCATCTCGGAAGCCTTAAAGTTACAAGCTTATCACAATATTTTCAGTAGAATGATTATGCAAATAAAATGGTGAATGTATTGTTTCGTTTGTGAAAGAAATTTTTTACATCATTTATACACCTTAGGTAAGGTCAATTTTGTGTGTGTGTGTGTTTTGTGTCTTTGGGAGAAGGCATTTTGAATGAAAATGAAATTCACAAGGAGAACTCCATAAGCCCGGGTTCCAAGAAAGCTAGTCTATGGGCTGCAACTTTAAAATAGCGTACCTGACAATGTTTTTCAGGTTTGATTACATCCTGTGATCTGCACCGTTGATCTTCAAACAGACAGAAAATGTGGAGAGGCGTGTTGGAATTTCAGCATAAACTCCATAGTGTAGTGAAGAAAGACTGTTAATATACCGACTTATTTTCATAATGCAAATTATAGAAGTTAAAGTTTGAGAAAATCCTTTTGGCTAGTGGGGATATTTGCAAAGGGTAGACAGGAGTAGTGTGAGCTAATTAAAAGAAAAAAGTAAATAAAGGTTGAGAAACTCCCTAAATATTAGATAATTTATCTACTAAAAAAGGAACTTAGGTAAAGAAAAGAAAACAATTATATAAAAGAATAAAATATTATTCAAACTGATGGAAACTTAGCTAACTCATATCTGGTTTTAAAACTCACCAACATTGTGTTAGAAAACTTCTGATAGACTGTGGAACCCAAGATTTCCAAAATTAAGGAACTAAGATAATGAAATTCACATTTTCATCCCTATTTTTAGACCAAAATAAACTTAAATTTGAAAGCAGACAGGTATTCAGAATCTTAAGACTGTGATTTTATTCTGAATAATTGCCTTTTATTTTCAATGCCTATTGTCTCTTTACTGTACCTCGTGTCACAATTTAATCTCTCTTTAAACTTAATTTAATGCCCAATTTAATCTCAATATGACAGCTAATAATTAAGAGACCTCATGTTGTGTAGCTTAATGTTTGGTTGTGTTGGTCATGTATACGTGTCGTGTGATATTGTTTCATACCATGCAATTTAATGAACAGCATCACTTGATATGTTTATTTCCGAAGAATAAAAAAACCAAGCCACCATCTTTTGAGAGTCAAAATGTAGGTTTTCATGGTAATGTTATGAACAACAAGATTTTATATGTAACAGAGGCCTACTTTTAGTATTTGTACAATACATGTACAAATGAACAAATCTCTAGATTACGTGCACCTTACATGTACAAATCTGAATATTAGATACACGAATCTGAAATGGTCATTTTGTAATTACAAGTTAATTGCTTGAATTAATAATTCATGTCAGTAGTTTTTAGCCCTCTTCCCCTTTTTTATTGTCGGTTAAATCTTCCAGAGTAATTCTTCCTTGGAAGCCCAATTTGCAAAACAGATCCAAGATGGCTCTGCTATGAGCCAAGGGTTTGTGGCGCCAGAGATAGGGGTGCAGGGGCTGCAGGCAGCCTTCTAGGTTCACTCTCAATGGCCCTCACGTCCTTTCATGCAGGCCTTAGTATTTCTAGAGCCCAGTGTGGAAACCGTTTGCCAATATCATGTCCTACATGCATAGAGGGCTTCCATATATGTTACAGCATTCCCTTCTCACAACATTGTCCAGTGTCATTCCATTTTACAGATGAGAACACAGGGACTCAGGTCCATTTTCCCATAGCCATGTGGGAAATAGGACCTGAACCCAGGCCTTCTGACGACTGTTTTTCCCTTTATTTCATAGTCTATGACAATAGGAAATATGTTCAGCATCTCCAAAGGAGCTCGAGTAGAGAGATAGGATTTTGATAAAGCATGAATGTTTCTTAATGTCCTACTTCAGCAGACATGACTGATGGTACCAGTCATGTGGGTCACGCTCCTGTGCTTTGCCCAGATTACCAACCGAGGAGTGTTATGAGATGTATGTAAGACCTGTTCTCCCAGCTGTAAGCCTAGCCCTTTCTCTCCCACTCCAGAAAGTGTATTTCAGTACAAGGTTTGAAGGTAATGTTATTATCTTAATCTATTTTTTATTTATGAACAGTTTACAAATTTCAGGACTTCCATTATTAGTGGAAACAATTGCTTTTCATCATCCTAGTTGAGAGACTTTCTGTATAAAGAAGTAGAACTGGTGATAAGCATCTTGTGAAATAATATTAGAATCAAAAATTACCTTGGTAGGAGAAGAGAAGACCCAACAAGAGTCAATGAAAAAAAGGGAAGTTAAGAGAGAAAAATAGGCCAGGCACAGTGGTTCATGCCTGTAATCCCAGTACTTTGGGAGGCCAAGGCGGGTGGATCACTTGAGGTCAGGAGTTCGAGACCAGCCTGACCAACATGGCAAAACCCTGTCTCTACTAAAAATGTCAAAAACTTGCCAGGTATGGTGGTGTGCACCTGTAATCCCAGCTACTTGGGAGGCTGAGGCATGAGAATTGCTTGAACCCTGGAGGCATAGGTTGCATGAGCCGAGATCTCACCACTGTACTCAGCCTGGGTGACAGAGTGAGACTCTATCTCAAATAAAGGAAAGAAGGGAGGGAGGGAGGGAGGAGAAGAGAGAAAGCAAAAAAGAATGAAGAAAGCAGGAAAGCAAGAAAATGAAAGAAAACAAAGTAAGAGAAAGCGAGAAAGGAAGAAAGGGAGGGAGGGAGGAAGGAAGGGAAGAGAAGGGAGAAAAAGAAAGAGAGAAAAGAAGGGAGGAAAGAAGGAAGGAAAGAAGGAAAGAAACTGCCTGGGTACATAATGAGAAGTGTTTGAATGAAAGGAAGACTGCTTGCTTATAAGATAAGAAGTGTTTGATGTAACTGGAATTAACACAGCAACCAGAGTCATAGCATTTAACACTAGTCAGTGATTTAGCACTTAATTTTGCATGTGGCAAATACGTTCAATTGAGCATTCAGTCAATGTTCACCAAATGAGTTTTCCCAGTTCTACCCTCCTTTTCTTCTGCGTATTTAGAAGGATCCTGGAGTGGAGGAAGAAGGAGCCACAACTTAAGACCTTTGAGAAGAAAGCAAAAAGGGAATGTTATGAGTCTGGGGAATAGAAAACGGAAGTTTCAGTTGTACCATTTTGAGGAGAAAGATGACTAATGATGGGTTTGAAACCATCTTTTCTCAGTATTTTAAAGAGTAAGACAAGGCATCTACATGAAATGCACAAGAGAATTTTCTGATGTTGAGAGTGCCAGACAAACTGAGATAAGAGAGCAAGTCAAGCCGAGAAGAGAAAATGTTCATATATCTAAACAATTAAAGTGCGTTCTTGAAGGTAAGAGTATGGACCAATAATCCCCTCTGGAACTCAAAGAAGACTTTGACTCCTATGACCATCAGAATACAAGAGAATTTTTTTCTTTCAACTTTTATTTTAGGTTCAGGGAATACCTGTACAGGTTTGTTACATGGGTAAATTGCATGTTGCAGGGGTTTGGTATATAGATTATTTCGTCACCCAGGGAATCAGCGTAGTACCTGAGAGATAGGTTTTCCTTCCTCAGCCTCCTCCCACCCTCCACCCTCAAGTATGCCCTGGTGTCTCTTGTTCCCTCTTTGTGTCCATGTGTACCCAATGTTTAGCTCCCACTTGTAAGTGAGAACATGTGATATTTGGTTTTCTATTTGTGTGCTAATTCGCTTAGGATGATGGTCTCCAGCTCCATCTGTGTTGTTGCAAAGGACACGATCTTGTTCCTTTTTTTTTTATGGTTGTGTGGTAGAATACAAGAGAATATTTAGCAGAGGAATTTAGTAGACATGCAGCAGTAATAATGCCCCATGAAATGTTAATAAATGCTGTGGGAAACTCGAGTGTGTGTTCAAATCATTTGGGGGAAGTAGTAGGTTCAGGAAAGGTATACAGATGTCTTCAGGGCAGGACTTCTCAGAGCCCTGGATATGTGCTAATGTACCTTGTAAAGCTTCCAGCACAAAGAACCCAAAGCATTTTACAAACCTATTTAAATAAAGAACTTTCCCTGCCTCTTCATACCTCACAGAACACTAGAGCTCTGGGGAACGCATTTTAGGAAACGCTGATATATAGTACTGCTATTAAACAGGGATACATTGTAAGAAAGTTGGCAAATTCCTCCTAATTAAGAAGAAAATGTAGTTTGCCTGGGGCCAATCTTAGTAATTTCACTGTAGTCCTTCCTTACCCAACCCCAAATCACACAGAATGAGAGTTCTAGGGTACGCACTGAGTCCCTTGGGACATACTGTTCTAGCCCAACTGTTTTTGCTCACCCAGTGCCACCTGTGAATTCCCACCTTGCTCCATATATTTGACTTCCTCACTTAGAAAGTCCTTTGCCAAGCACGTGTTAGACACCATCAGACCACAGAGCTGCAGGCAGGGAAGGAACAAATGGAGGGATCCTGTATTAGTCTGTTTTCACGCTGCTGATAAAGACATACCCAAGACTGGGCAATTTAAGAAAGAAAGAGGTTTATTGGACTTACAGTTCCACATGGCTGGGGAGGCTTCACAATCAGGGCAGAAGGCAAGGAGAAGCAAGTCACATCTCCTGTGGATGGCAGCAGGCAAAAAGAGAGTCTGTGCAGGGAAACTCCCCTTTTTAAAACCATCAGATCTCGTGAGACTTATTCACTATCACGAGAACAGTATGGGAAAGACCTGTCCCCATGATTCAATTACCTCTTACAGGGTCCCTCCCACAACACACGGGAATCAAGATGATATTTGGGTGGAGAGAGCCAAACCATATGGAGTTCCCAGTTCAGTATATAGTCTTGACCTGAAGCCTTCTCAATGTTTCCCTGCTATGTTTACACCTCTCATAACTCTTACAGTATTCTCTTTTTGTTCAATAGTTACTTTATTTAATTAATTTATTTATTTGAGACACAGTCTCACTCTGTGGTCCAGGCTGGAGTGCAGTGGCACGATCTTGGCTCACTGCAACATCCCCCTCCCAGGCTCAAGCGATTATCCTGCCTCAGCCTGCAGAGTGAGTAGCTGGGACTACAGGCGTTCACCACCACACCTGGCTAAGCTTTATATTTTCAGTGGAGATGGGGTTTCGCCATTTTGCCCATGCTGGTCTCAAACTCCTGGTCTCAGTGATCCACTGGCCTCGGCCTCCCAAAGTGCTGGGATTAGAGGCATGAGCCACCACGCCTGGCCTCAATAGTTATTTTTAAATTGACATTTATTGAATGTGTACTCCATGCCAGGCACTGTGCTGACTACTATAGGGGCAAGGAAAGGAGTCTTGCCTTCAGAGCAGTTAGCATTTAGGGTGAAAAGTGATCCATCACATAGGTATTGTTGACTGTTAGTGCAAGTCTGAAGCCCTCCTGCTTTAGGAGGAAATGTAAAGGTTTCCCACACATTTTAGACATACAAGTGTACAGACACACCCTCCAATGCTGTAATTCCCTTTGTCTTGCCTCTCTGGACTCCAATCCAGCACAAGAAATGAAAGGCTCCTTCCTGATTAAGCCTCAAATTCATATTCTTTTGTACATAGAAATGGGACCATGTCTAAGGTGCCCTGAACCTATTTTTAAATTAAGTGATTTGGAGAGGTAGGAAATTTAATAATCATATTGTCCAATATTACATTCTTTTTTCTTTATAATCTTTTGAGCTTACCCTTTATTTTTAATTGTTTTTCTTCCTCCATATTTATTTTTTCCATTTAAAGCCAAATAACACAAAATGAAATGAAAGTGGAAATATTTGAAAGAAAACAATTATTCAGTATTACCCCTTGGAATTTTGCTTTATGAAAATATTTTTAAAGCTATTACTCATGTTGAAGATTTAGCATTCATTAATATATGTATTTTGTGCAAAATCAGCAAACTCCACATTTCCAGTTTGGCTGTTATACACACAAATTAATGAATATACTTAAATGAATTTCATTAATATGCAGCAGTTTAAAATCCACTTTGTATTATTAGCACAGAAATTTTCCTCATTGAATGCTGCTGAATCAGAATACTGTGTTTGCTTGCAAAAGCTGTCACACACACATGCACACACCACAAATAATGTAAAGCTAAGATTTTCATAATTGTCATAATTGCCTCATTAAGATATTAGCAAACTGCCCCAACTGCAAAAGATTCTCTATGCATGGAATTTTCCACCTTTTTTGCCTGCATCCAAGATACACGTGCAGTGCCGGTGCCGTAGAGTGTTAAATGGAAACCCCACTACTGCATTTTATTAGCAAATTTTGCAAACTACAAACAGCTTGAATGTTGTATAAATTTATAGTTGTACTTGCATATTTGTGACGGTGGTTTTCAGCATGCAACTTTTATCTAAGAGCTTTTACGTGGAACTGCACAGAGCAATCCCAAAACCTCAAAACTAAAGGAAAATAAAATTGAAGTGCCTTTACAACTGAGTGATTTATACATTAAAGTATTTATTTTAAAACAAGATTAAAAATACTGCACTCCTAGAAACATTCTCTCCCGGTAGAAGCACTCAGATGGAAAATTTCATCTATTTCAAACTGATTTTGTGCCTGAATGACTCTCACATATTTTCCTAAAACCTAGTCATGTCAAATGATTTATTCTACTTTAACAATTCTATGCAAGTAGCCAGGAAGATTCAAGTGTTGAAGTGTTAGAAGGTAGTTGGCCAATTAGATGCTTGACTATGTTTTGATTTTTTATGCTTACACACACTTATTCTTTTCTTACCTTCCCATCTCCAACTCAGGAGTACCTTGTTCTAGATGAGAACATATTTCTGTCCTAGAAGTATTTAGTCAAATTTGAGCAACAGAATGTATTTTACATCAAAATCCCAATAAGGATAAAGTGAGAAAATTCATTACTCATAGTTTAAGAGATAATAGAAGGAGCCCAGGTATGGCATATACAGAATGCACACATGTTTTTAATGTCCCTTCCTGATATACTTGCCACCCCCACACCCTTGCCACAGTGCAATGCCATCTGTGCCCCCGCCATGCTGCCTAGTGATAGTTATGCCCTGCATCTTATTGAAAGTGACGGACCCACCACTGAGCTATGGCTTGCAACACAGGAAGTCATTTTTTAGTCAGATAATTGATGTTCTTTAGATTCTTCTCTTTCTTGCCATACAAGTTATTTTTTTACTTCAACTGTTTTTGTCATTTACTCACCATCTTCTGTGGCAAATACATTCTTTTTTAAAACCTAATTGTATTTATTTAGTTAGTTAATTTATTTTTGAGATGGAGTTTCATTCTGTCACCCAGGCTGGAGTGCAGTGGTGTGATCTTGGCTCACTGCAACCTCCGCCTCCAAGGTTCAAGCGATTCTCCAGCCTCAGTCTCCCGAGTAGCTGGAATTACAAGTATGCACCACCACACCCAGCTAATTTTTCTATTTTTAGTAGAGACGGGGTTTCGTCATGTTGGCCAGGCTGCTATTGAACTCCTGACCTCAGGTGATCTACCTGCCTCAGCCTCTCAAAGTGCTGGGATTACAGGCGTGAGCCACCGCACCTGGCCTGAAAAACTTATTTTAAAGAAAACAAGCAGCATGTAATGCTCTTGAGAAACAATTATGAGGCAGAAAATGTAACAGAAGTCTATTCTTTGGATGGGTTTATGTCATGATCAAGAAACAAAAGGATTAAGAATATGGTATAAGTCTCAATTTATGATCTCATGTTGTATGTGAGAAACCTAAAAAGTAAATTCAAACTTTGAAATTTGGAATTTTCTTTGCTATAGGAAAAAGACTTTGCTACAGGTAATGACAGTAATGGCTGGTGAATTTTTTCTAAGGGTAGACTTTCAGCAATGTTGATGCCACTCAACAAATCCAAAGAACCATCATTATTTTTCTCTAGATAGCAGGACCCAAATCAAACAAACATTCTAGACTAGGTACTTACCTTGACCCATCCACACTGTGGAATAATTCTTTGAGTGAAGGAGTGTGAAGCTTCCTGTGGCAGCATCAGGCAGTCCACAGAGAAAAAGAATGATGGCCAGCTGAGTTCTGTCCAAAGAATCATGTAGCTCTGTGATGATAGAAAACTGACTAAGCTTAAATCTCAAGCTTGTTCCCTTAGAATCCTCCATTTGGAATGAAGGGGTCTTCAAGAAAACATTCTTTCTTACTACCCTGACGCATAGCATCCAGCAGGTGGAAAGAGATAATTTGTCAATACCATTCATCCAATGCAATTGTGACCCTATGTCTTACCCAAAAACTATTTTTATTTTTCCACAATTTTAAGATAGAGGCATACCTTGTCTTATTGTGCATCACTTGATTGTGCTTTCCAGGTACTGCATTCTCTACAGAAGGAAGATCTGTGGCAATGTTGTGTCAAGCCAGTCCAGTTTTCCAACAGCATCTGCTCACTTTGTGTCTCTGTGTCACGTTTTGATCATTCTCACATGATTTCAGACTTTTTCATTATCATTATATCTGTTATGGTGATCTGGGATGAGTCATCTTTGATGTTGCAATTGTCATTGTATTGTTTTGGGGTGCCACACATCGCAGCCATACAAGATGGGAAACTCAATGGACAAATATTGTGTGTGTTCTGACTGTTCCACTCACTGGCCATTCCCCTGTATCTCTCCTTCTCCCTGGGCCTTCCTATTCCCTGGGACACAGCAATATTGAAATTAGACCAAACCATACAGTGGCCTCTAAGTATTCAAGGGAAAGGAAGAGTCACACATCTCTCACTTTAAATCAAGAGCTAGAAATGATGACGCTTAGCCAGGAAATGCATGTCAAAAGTCAAGACAGGCTGAAAGCTAGGCCTCTTGTGCCAAATGGGTAGCCAAGTTGTGAATGCAAGGAAAAACGTCTTAAAGGAATTTGAAAGTGCTACTCCAGTGAATGTATAAATGATAAGAAAGTGAAACAACCTTATTGCTGATATGAAGAAGGTGTTAATGGTCTGGATAGAAGATCAAACCAGCTACAATATTTCCTTAAGCCAAAGTCTAATCCAGAGCAAGACCCTAACTCTCTTCCATTCTATGAAGGCTGAGAGAGGTGAGGAGGCTGCAGAAGAAACATTTCAACCTAACAGAGGTTGGCTCATGAGGTTTGAGAAAAGAAGCTATCTCCATAACATAAAAGTGCAAGGTGAAGCAGCAAGTGCTGATGGGGAACCTACAGCAAGTGATCCAGAAGATCTAGCTAAGACCATTGATGAAGGTGGCTGTGCTACACAATAGATTTTCAATGTAGTTGAAACAGTCTTCTATTGGAAGAAGATACCATCCAGGACTTTTATAGCCAGAGAAGAGAAGTCAATGCCTGACTTCAAAGCTTCCAAGGACAGGCTGATTCTCTGGCTGGAGGCTAATGTAGCTGGTGACATTAAGTTGAGGCCAATGTTCATTCACCATTCTGAAAATCCTAAGGCTCATAAGAATTATGCTAAATCTACTCTGCCTGTGCTCTGTAAATGGAACAACAAAGCCTGGATGACAGCACATCTGTTTACAGCATGGTTTACTGAATATTTTAAGTCCACTGTTGAGATCTACTTCTCAGAAAAAAAGAGATTTCTTTCAAAATATTATCACTCATTTACAATGCACCTGCTCACCCAGCAGCCCTGAAGGAGATGTACAAGGAGATGAATGTTGTTTTCATGCCTGCTAACACAACGTTCATTCTGCAGCCCATGGGTCAAAAAGTAATTTTGACTTTCAACTCTTATTATTTAAGAAATATGTTTTGTAAGGCTATAGCTTCCATAGGTAGTGATTCCACTGATGGATCTGGGCAAAGTAAATTGAAAGCCTTCTGGACAAAACTCACCATTCTAGATGCCATTAAGAAAATTCACAATTCATGGGAGGTTAGAATGTCAACATTAACAGGAGTTTGGAAGAAGTGGATTCCAATCCTCATGGTTGACTTTGAGGGGTTCAAGACTTCAGTGGAGCAAGTAACTGCAGATGTGCTAGAAACAGCATAAAACTAGAATTAGAAGTGGAGCCTGAAGGTGTGACTGAATTGCTGCAATCTCATGATAAAACTTGAATAGATGAGGAGTTGCTTCTTACGGATGAGCAAAGAAAGTGGTTTTTGAAAAGGGATCTGTTCCTGGTGAAGATGCTGTGAACATTCTTAAAATGACAACAAAGGATTTAGAAGAAACTTAATTGATAAGGCAGTGGCAGGGTTTGAGAGGATTCACTCCACTTTTAAAAGGAGTTCTGCTGTAGGACCCAGGTAGCTCAATGTCTGGTCCCACAGTGCTATGAGTGCCATCCCAGGGCCAGCCACTGGGCTAGTGGGCAGCTTGGCTCAAATGCTGCCATTGCTGTTTCCTCTGCTTCCTTCCACCACTGTCACATTCAGGTAATACCAATTAGGGCTTTTCCTGTCTCCTTTCACATATTAGAAAGCTTGACCCAGCCATCACTTGTATGAAAAAACCCAACCTCTGGTCTACAGCTACACATAGGATGCTCCTGTCTAGGTCACGCTACAGGAATAAAATCTTCACCACCCCTGCCTACTGCAGTGCCCAACTCTTTCTGCTTTGTCGCTCTTTTTCTGGTTTCTAGAGATGTTTAGCTCATTTTTTTTTAGCATAGCCATCCTTTTAAATTTATATATTTCACAAATAATTTAATTTGCCAAACACATATGAAATATTTATTGACTGCTGTAGCCATAACAAGGAATGAGATCATGTTCCTTGCAGGGACAGGGATGAAGCTGGAAGCCATCAACCTCAGCAAACTTACGCAGGAACAGAAAACCAAACATCATATGTTCTCACTCATAACTGGGAGTTGAACAATGAGAACACATGGATACAGGGAGGGGAACAACACACACCAGGGCCTGTTGGGGGTTGGGGAGCAAGGGGAGGGAGATTAGAGGGTCAGCTGGTGTAGCAAACCACCATGGTACACATATACATATGTAACAAACCTTCACATTCTGCACATGTATCGCAGAATTTAAAGTAAAATAAAAATAAATAAGTAAATAAAGAAAAAAAAGAAATATTGACTGCATATTTTGCCATTGCTTTGGAGCAGAGGGGAGAAATTTCAAGCACCACCTTGCCTACAAGACCGCCATATGTAGGATGTATATTGAACAATTAATATTTCACAGAACTCTGTGTCCCTGGTTTTCACCATGTTTTCATTGAAGAGATAATGTAGTGAGTGGTTAGATATTTCCATTACTATCAGCGATTTGCTTCCTGCATTCCCAGGGATGTCATTTTCTCCAACAAATAATACCCTTCTGGCAAAGGCTTGGCTGGTTGAAAATTGTAAGAGAAAATTTCATTGTATTGCACCTTAACGTGGTTGTTCTAGAAATTCATCTCAGAATTTGCTATTTCAGGAAGCTTGCTCAGCTCCTCTGTTTTTTTCTGTAGTCCATCAATTCCATAAATTGGCTAGGTGTTACTCAAAGATTATTGTTAAGGTCAGGAGTGGGGAGGAACAGAACACCAGGTGTTACATTTAAAAAAGGTGGCATAAGCCCCTGGTTTAGTTATGTACTTCAAGAGTGTGGGAAATAGCTGTTCACAGTTAACACCAGAAGTGCTCATTAAACTGATTTTCTGTTGGGAATGATTCCTCCAAAATGTCTCAGGCTATCAAGTAGCTAAAATTCTATCAGGATTATGACACTTACCGAGTTACAACTTATAAGAAATGATACTTGAAATAAAGGCTTTGCAGGCAAATTAAAATAGTAATAATTTCAGTTAATGTAATGATACCTTTTTTAAAAAAAATCCCTTAATATCATTCAGCCAAAATTACATATTTGGAAAAAAATGAGCTACTAAAGAAGATTTCCTAATTGTATGTAATATGCCTGCAGGCTTATTGCGGATGTAATTCAGATGCCTGGACACAGAGGAAGAGGGCTCTGATGAGAATATCGTGCAGCAGAAGTACATTTTCGTCACAAACAGCCATCATGTACAACTATTTCCCAGAAAAAGGAAGCAGGGAACACGTTACAGCTTCCATGGTAAACCCTGGAGTCCTGGGTACAGCCCCTGGAGATCCTGTTTCCACGTGTGCAGACTTTTCTATAAGCCCCCAAACCTTTCAGATCAAATTTTGACATGTAACATCTCAGTATTTTGTAAGTGACAGCACTTATTTTCCTGAATTTCAGTTGCATCTTGAGCTTTCTTTGTTTAGTTTCCACCAATGTGGTCTTTTCTCAACAGGCTCATTTTGGCTCCTGTCCCATCCACAGATTAACAAAGCCCTACATTCAATTCTTGAGGTAAAAGAATAACTTAGACTATACATGAATTATCTTTACTACTTACAAGTAGTAATAACTTTTTAAATGCCATTTTTAAAAATTTTACATTGTTGAGTTATGCCTTGTTGTATATCAGTCTCTCCATTAATGTTCTTTACAGTTATCATACTCGAAAACCATAGAATCTTGCATAGAATTTCATAAAATGTGATCTCTACACATGAATAAAAATAAAAACTTTAGGACACTCTATTCTGATTTGTGGTCTAATTCAGGTGAGTCCATTTGAAATGAAATTTTTTTGTTTCATGCTCAGGCCAGATTCACAGCCCAGGTTGGTGAAGGCTCCTATAAAAGCAGGTTTCGCGGTGGCTCTCACTTCCCCGGGCCATCCAACACATCAAGCCATCAGCTGCTAACAACCCATGTTCCCCTCCTTTCCCCAAGTCCTGTGCTTTCTTTTCTTGCCTTTGCTGGCTTGGAGGTCAGAAACCATCGTCTCTACCATATTGATATTATTTGTTCTGCAAAGAAAAACTCCATCTGGCCACACTGTGGTGACCTTGGCTTTCTCACTGGCCTCTGGCCTCACCCTGGTGTCCTTGTCCTTCAATGAGGCTGATTTCCTTTCTGCCTTCCTGTGTTCCCTTTGTACTGGGCTAAATTTAGTCCACTGGTGAGGCACACAATGGATTCCTCTGTTATTCCTGGCGGCTTCTGGGGTAGTCATGCCTTCCAAATAGGTCTCCTGATGGGTGAGTATGAGCGCACCTTCCAGCCTCCCTACTCAGCCTGCAGCCTATTTATGCCTCTCTCCCAAACCCTCGGGGCCGCCTTCACAGACACTTTTCAGTTGTGTCTCCGCAGCACAGAAGCCCAGCTGCAAAGGTTGGCTGCCATTTGGCAGGGGTCGGCACTGGCTTGGACTCAACACATTCAAGGAAGAGCCTAGAGATGAGAGAGCAAAAGGGAAGAAAACAGCAGCTTCTCTGGCCGAGGTCAAAATTCCCTCCAACTGTTTCCAGATAACTTGAAGAGACTCAAGTGTTCAGGACAAGATCAAGGGTCAAGTGTTTCCAGAAGATGAGGAGGAAGGCCCATTCCTAAGTTCAGGGCGGATGTCGTAAGAAGGTCTCCTGGGCAAGGTGCTTCTGAAACAGAAAAGGCCCTCAGCTGTTGTTTCCTAGAAGAGTCCACTGACTATGCACAGTCCCCGCTACTGGGGGGAGATTCCTGACTCTTGCAGTTATCGCTAATGCCAGATGAGGTCTGAAGATTAAGCTGTGGTTTTTCAGATGGCAATGGAAGACTTGGGCCAAAGCGAAGCATGAGGTGAATCTGGGAATGGGCACATACTATCTTGTGTGATCTCTTGGCATTTCTTGATACCAGAGATCTGTCTTCCTGCCTGCCAAACTGTCATTATTTATGAAAGAGAGATGCAGGGTGTAATTTTTTTCTCTCCCCAGGAGAAAGAGTCTGTGTAGGTATCCGTTTAATCTGTCTAACTCTTTGTTTGTCAGCCTATGCATGCATCTTTCCATTTGTAATGGGGAAGGGGGGAAAAAGGCACATTTATTTGGTGCCACAGAAAGCCCCTTGAACTAGGCCTCTGAAGGTCTAGGATTTGGGGTTAGCACTCATGAGATAGCACTCCTAAGTTCTCAAATGTTTTCCTCCTCAAAAAATTTTTTCCTCCCAGTTTCGCTGGGAGAAGATCAGAAGAGGGATGTGCAAGTTCTCAGAAAAGAAATTGACAGGCCAGGCATGCTTGCTCACACCTGTAATCCCAGCACTTTGGGATGTTGAGGCAAGCGGATCACGAGGTCAAGAGATCGAGACCGTCCTGGCCAACATGGTGAAACCCCGTCTCTACTAAAAATACAAAAATTAGCCAGGTGTAGTGGTGTGCACCTCTAATCCCAGCTACATGGGAGGCTGAGGCAGAAGAATTGCTTGAACCCAGGAGGCAGAGGTTGCAGTGGGCCAAGATTGTGCCTCTGCACTCCAGCCTGGGGACGGAGTGAAACTCTCTCTCAAATAAAAGTCTACAGACATTTCAGAAATTTCTAGTGGGCTAGGAACTGGGGCTTAAAAAGGAAGACACTGGCCATGCTGTCATGACACCAACGCTGTTAACCATTAAGAGGTCAAGCCGCAGCTCCTAAAGATATAACATTATTAACACATTATTTTAATAACATTATTTTAATAACACATTATTTTAATGACTTTAATTCTATCTCTGTGCTGCTGCAGGGTTGTTTATTTCCAGGCATTGGTCTACATGTTTCTTTCCCCTCTACCTCTGCCTAACTTCTTCTTACATCTTCCTTTTCCTGCAAAACTGTAGTGCTTGGGGAAAATAAGGGACTGTGAGTACTGGGTAGTATGTCAGAGTTGATGAGCAAAGGGAGAATCCACCTTTGTCCTCAACAACCCTTCTCTTTCTAAAATTCACAGGCGAAGTCCTCAGGCTGTGCCTTTCTGTTTTAAGAAAATGCTAGGACAGGGATGCAGGCAACCTACTCAGTGTACACATCAAGAAGATAATGATATGAGCTCTTACAGGATGATTATGGTTTAGCTGTGCACCCACCCAAATCTCATCTTGAATTGTAACTCCCACAATTCCCATGTGTTGTGGGAGGGACCCAGTAGGAGGTAATTAATCATGGGGGTGGGTCTTTTCCATGCTATTCTTGTGATAGCAAAGAAGTCTTACAAGATCTGATGGTTTTACAGTGGGGAGTTTCCCTGCACAAGCTCTCTCTTCTCGCGTCTGCCACCACGTTGAGACGTGCCTTTCACCCTCCGCCATGATTGCAAGGCCTCCCCAGCCACATGGAATTATGAGTCCATTAAACCTCTTTCTTTTGTAAGTTGCCCAGTGTCAGTTATGTGTTTATAAGCAGTGTGCAAACAAACTAATACAGAAGAACACTTGCTGTAAATAAAAGGCAGTTTTTATAAAATAAATTTCTAAGCGTTTTAGAAAATAAGTCGGGAAAGTTCACTATGATTTCTCTGCCTCTACTCATTATATGATTTATTATTATTTGTTTGGATCCTCTTCACTGAATGGTGAACAAAAAAGGTACTTTTTTATTCTTTTTGGCAATAAGTCAATACAGGAACAAAAAAGTTCCTATGCATTCTAACCTATGTGGTCTCCTACAGTGTCTTTTAATGTGAAAGAAAATGAAGAATTATTATAGAAATGTACCCAAAAACGTTAATGCAAAATGAACAGAGCCATTTTGTTTCTGCTAGTGGTGAAATATTTTCTCACGATTATGTTTTTGAAACATGAGTCTGTGATAGTTTAAGAGCTGAATACATAATTTAACACCGCCCAAGGCCAGCATTAGCGAAAGCAGATGTTTGTGAAAGAGGCGGGTCTTTATTAGAGGGCCGTGCTGGCCTAATTCTGTCCATTTCACTACACCCCCAGACATGGTGCTCAGGTCATCCCTCTCCTCCGCAGGGATGGAGACTGAGAATGCCTCCCTTCGAGGCACATCAGGAGGGTGGCTCTGCAAGCTGTCCATTACATGCATGACAGTAAAACTGCCCTACATGGAGAGGGTGGTCTTCTTTGAGGGCTGTCTTATATATCCTACCGTTGACATGTTGCTCAATCTCGGAATCTCCTAATTGGATGTCCCTCAGAAGTGTACTGATTCTCCTTAATACCTAAATCCTCTGCAACATCCCAGCCAAACGGTTAAATTCCTTCCATGATGGGAAATTTCTAGAGTCACACATTTACTCTGTGACACATAATTCTCAGAAGGAGGCAGCTTGAGGGTGGTGGCTAAGAGCATGATTGCAACTTTGGAGTCATGGTGCTCTGGAACCCCAGTTCTGTCCCTCGCAGTGGTATGACCTTAAGCTGGTTCATTTAACTTCTCTGCATCTGTTTTCTCACAACATTTACCTCCTAGGCTTGTTTTGAGGATCCAGTGATATAATGGGTGTAACCCTTTAACACAGTGTCTGGCATGTCGGAAGGGCTAAGTCAGTGGAAGCCATTACTTTAATTTAATTTTTAGTCAATACCCTCACTGGGATTTCTACGTTCTGATTCTGGTTCTGGCCCCTGAACCAGCTGGCTGCACAGGCAAACCTAATCTCTCTTCCACATGACTGTCTCTCAGGTATTTGAAAATATGTTTCACTTTAACCTCTTTTTCCTCCATTCTTTGAACTTCTGTTGCAATCACCCCTGAGTAGTTCATTCCGCCAAGTGTCCAGGATTTCCTCTCCTCCCTAGACTTTTGCACATGCCGTTTTCTCTCAGCCTGGCCTTCTTCCCCATCACTTCCAGCCCCACTGCTGCTGGGTTAAGTCCAACTTATCCTTCAGGTCTCAACTAAGAGGCCCCTTCTGCCTGGAAGCCTTCTCTGATCCCCTAAGCCTGGGTTAGATACCCTTGTTTGTGCTCCTGCCCCTGTAACCCTTCTTGTCTCAATGTTGTTGTCCCTTGTCTATTCTCCACCAGATTATAAACTCCACAGGGACAGGAACTGGGTCAGTGTTGATAATGGCTAACCCTCCAATGCCTACCATAGCGTTTCACCCACAATGGGTGCTCAGTAAATATTTATTGAATTTTTTAAAAAGACATATTCATTGGTCCTGTGTCTATTGACCATAGTGGAGTTTCCATTGGATACTTTTCTTTTTTTTGGAGACACAGTCTCACTGTCACCCAAGCTGGAGTGCAGTGGTGTGATCATGGCTCACTGCAGCCTTGACCTCCTGGGCTCAAGCAATCCTCCCACTTCAGCCTCCCAAGTAGCTGGGACTCCAGGCACCCACCACCACACCTGGCTAATTTTTGTATAGAGACAAGGGTTTTTTTTGTTTTTGTTTTTTGTAGGCACAAAGTTTCGCTATGTTGCCTAGGCTGGTCTCAAACTCCTGAGCCCAAGTAATCTGCCCACTTCAGCCTCCCAAAGTGCTGGGATTACAGATGTGAACCACTGTTCCTGGCCTTACTTAATACATTTAAATTCATAATTTTCGGTGATTAGGAGTCAGAAAATAGTGTTTGCATTTGACCAAAACATGTATGTCTCCAAAACTCCAATAAAATAAAACATGAAGAGTCATCCACAAAAGTGTCCTTTGAGTTGGCAGCCCACTTACTTGTAAGCTCCTGGAGGATGTTTTCCATAGTGATAACAAGCACAGCAACCTCCTTGAGCAAAACTCAAAAGAGTTGATTCTCTCCTTTTAGCTGTGATGAGATATTTTCATTCTCTGCCTCTTTCCTCTTTCTCCAAAAACATGATAGGTCTCATATCATGAGTGCTTGCTCAGTTAAAGCCTGGCATTCTGGATTCTTCTCTCTTTAATGAAGCAGGGGGAAAATATCTCTGTTCTTATATGTGTATCAGTAGTATATGCAGAGTATACACCCTTAATTGTGGCAAACTGAATTTTTGAAAATTACATTCGAAAACGTTACTTTTGCAACAATAATTACCTACTTTACCCTTTTCATGAATTGTAAAATAACTTTTTAGATCATTGTTTAAAGAAAGATATGCCAGTCACCTTATATAAAAGAATATTTCTGGCAACTTGAAAGGGTAGTTATTTACAACAAATAGATAGTAAAGACTTTATAATCAGGGCTCTGCAAGTAACAAAATGTTTCAGCTGGAATAATCATGTCAAGAAGTGGGCAGGTGGGCAGGTGATTTTTCTTGAATTGAATTCCACCCACACCAGCTGGGATCTGAATGTGGGAGCGGCTGAGACTCATGGCCAGGAAGACAGAGTTGTCCAGAGACCATCAGAGCTGTGGACAACCGAAAACATCTCTGCTTATTTCCTCTCCGGTCGAAAGCACACGGAAGAGGCATTGATCTTTGCCAGCTGGACCCAAACACATTCTGTAAGAGGAAGATGAATTAAACTCAGCAAAAACTGGCTTGCTCCGGCAGCTGCAGAAAGAGCAGGGAGGATGTTGATGTGGGGGCTAGTGGGACTGATGGTACCTGCTATGGGGGCAGGTGGAGGTTTCAACCCAGGTGGAGGTTTGTATCCATCAGAGGCTGGACTTCGGGCCGAACCTGGCCCCTGCCATCCCAGCAGCTGATGACACCTTGATGACTCTGTACCACGGACTGAGTGGCTGGAGAAGGAGATGTAGAAACCAATTCAAGGCTCCTTTTTGACAATGACTTTGCTCTTTAAGGTGTTCAGCTGGTCAAAGTGATTCTCACTGTCTTTGTGCAGCATCAGTGAGGTCAAGCTGTCCAAACCCACACCAGTGTCTCCTCATGCATTTGATTCCTCACAAGTCTGCACAAAATTTGCGATCTGCGGTATGCACTGCCAATATTTTCTTTCCTTTTTTCCTCCAAAAGCCTTTTTTTTTCAGGTTGTGTATATGTGTGTTTTAAAGCTAAAAGACATCTGTCAAAAACTGTTTCATTTAAAGTAGTTTTTGTGTTTGTCTTTTCATGGATAGGAAGATGCTTTATTTTACTTGACTGTCTTCCTTCATCTGGCAAAGACCAGGCTGTCCCCTGCACCCCCAGTGATTTAGAACAGAGGGGAAATTAATATCAGGGCCTTTGTTTAACAGCAACGACTACATCTGCCATTAGACAACTTTTACTTCCTCTCTGAGTAGCAAAGAAACTGTCGTTCCTCAACCAAAATGTCAAATGAACACCGTCCTTAAATAAGAACATGAATTTGACCTTTCCCAGATGTCTTTATTCTTTAACATTATTTAAAGACACACACTTGAAAAAGTTAGTGCTTATAATACCCAGCATGGATGCCTTCTTATCTGTTATTTCCAAGCTTCCAGAGGCTTTCCGATGTGAATAAAATGACTATTTCCATCATAATGGAGCACAATTATTTATTCCACCTAGCAGAGTAGAGGAAATGATTGTAAAACTGAAAACACAAAATGGTTTGTTTCTATCACCAGCTTCCTACAAAAGCAGAAATCTTCCTTCCTAAGTAGAACCAGACCCTCACTCCACTCTTTGCCCAGCAGAAAAATTACATGGCTTTTAGCTTTAATGGCCTTTCAGGCTTGTCGCCAGACGAAGTTCCAAAAAAACTTTTCTGGTCCCAATTTGCCCTCTCAGCCCAGTTCTTCCGTGAGCAGGGAGGAGATGGCTGGAGAGTGGCCAAAGCCTGGAGGCCAAAAAACCATGCCACACAATTAGGAGGAGAGGAAGAGGAGCCCCAAGGCCACCGTGCCTCTGAGTACAGCCAGGCGGGCACAGTCTCACTGCGGTGCGCCTCAGTGTGCCTGTTATCCACGTCCCACGGTTCACAGTCACCTCCGAGGTGGGGCTGGAAGGGTGCTGGGTCGAGTGTGTAGATGTGGCCCGGGCTCTCTGTCATCATCATGCTGCATTCTCTTCTGTTCCCCAGTCAAGTCGGTTCCTGGGGAAGCTGCAAAATGCCTTAGCGATGACAGTGGCTGTGCTCTATGTACTGGCTTCCCTGCAGCCATCCAGGTTAAAACATTTTTTTAAAAGCTGAAGCAAATAGATAAAAATAAAACACAAGCTTAAAGTGATCTGGATTTTACATATATATATATATATATTTAAGGCTGGGCAAAGTGGCTCATGCCTGGAATCCCAGCACTTTGGGAGGCGGGTGGATTATCTGAGGTTGGGAGTTCAAGACCAGCCTGGCCAACATGATGAAACACCTTCTATACTAAAAACACAAAACTTAGCTGGGCATGGTGGCACATGTCTGTAGTCTCAGCTACTTGGGAGGCTGAGGCAGGAGAATTGCTTGAACCCAGGAGGTGGAGGTTGCAGTGAGCCAAGATCACGCCATTGTACTCCAGCCTGGGTGACAGAGTGAGACTCTTGTCTCAAAAAAATTTTTTTAAATAAATAAATAAAACAAAGAGGGGAATGCTCTGCATTTTCATGCCTCATTAGCCGGCGTTCTAAACAGTGCTTAGCTGCTCTCTGGGCCCCACCTTGGAATTGCCGGAATATTCTGTGCATGTGGGAGATTCTCAGAAACAACAGGACAGCTAGAGCCCTGTTGGCCTCCAGAGATGGACCTTGGGTGACTGTGATCAAAATGAAAGATGATTCCTGAGAAACAGAGACCTGCAAATGCTATGACAACCTTACATCTTGGGTTTCTTATGAACACATCTGAACCTGTGACTGGAATGTTCTCACAGTTATTTAAGTTCCCCAAGTACAGTCAGTTTTCCTCCTCACCGTATCATTATTGTTGAAATGTAAAAAAAAGAAAACTGAGAAATTATATCCTTCCAAATAAGTGTCAGAGAGCCAAAAATGTAATCATCCAAGTACAAACATTTCCAAACCTCTCAGATATAAGACAACACAGTTAAATCATTTTTATTATAGGCATAACATAAAAATTATAAAATATTAAATGTTTATGAGTACAGACAATGCTTTTAACCATTTCCAGTGTAGATGAAATGACTTAGCCATCAAAATTATCTCGTAACTATTTCCATGATACATTAAGTTCACTCAGTTTCACCTTCAGGCATTGAGTGGCAAAAGACAATGGCATCTTTATCATATTCGAAATATCAGATCTACAGTCAAGAATGTTGCCACTGAGGCCTTTCCCTTCTTTGTTTCCTAGTCTCTGAATGGTGCACAGCAAGACAGCAGGATGGTTCAATCCCTTGGGGAGGTGGGCAGTGGGTGGAGGGCTCCATTCCATCTCATGTCACCTGGGACAGCTACACCCGGCAAGTTCTGCCTCCAGCCAGACTTAAGAAGGAGTAGCTCAGGAAAAGGCATCATTTTCTGTGGAAAGTGTTAAAAGGTGGCAAACGCCATTTTGCTGCAAGGGCCCTTCATCCAGGCTTTGTAGTGTGTGGGTCACAGCTGGACCTACACATTTGTGTTATGTCTGAGCCCAATGACAGCTTTCATTCAGGCTGGCTAGGTGGGGCAGAGGAAGTGACTGCCTCTCTCAGGCCCCATCGGAGGCTTCCTTAAACCATACCCTCAGTTTTCTGAGACTATGCAGCCCCAAGAAAGTCCACTTAGGTTATAATATCTTACTAAGCCAGTAGAGACTGGTAAAGAGGTTGAGAGAAATTCAATACAATGCCCACAGGTAGGGTTGAATATGGTAGACATCTGTGCAAGGGACGGAACTGGCAGAGCTACAGGAGCCCAGAGCAGGGACATGGCACCAAGTGGAGGGAGGTGAGTGCCCACACTCAGGGGAAGGCAGCTGCCCAGTGCAGGATGTTGAATGGGTAAAGAAGGATATCTTCATGGGGTGGGGGATGGAGGCAGGTTTATGAGGGCTGTCAGGGCCTGTGTGCATGAGGAGGGCATTCCCATTGGGCTCTGATTAAATAAATACTTAGTGTTAAGGATAATGGGAGCTAGGTTTCTTGTTGTCAGACAAAAGAGTTGCAACTGTGGAGAAGAATAAAGCTAAAACCTTGTGAGTGTTGGTGTGAACACATGGTTTTCAATGTATATAGATAGAGAAATAAATGTCAATGTTAACGTGTGTATGCATGTGTACATATATTCCCTAGTTCTGTTCACCAAAAGAACCTGGAAGCAGAGATGTGCCAATAGCATTGAGCACAGCCAGCACCTAGATATTGGTTTCTAAATCTCATTCTTGCTGAAAGAAACCTGAGCTCCCTGGAGAGATGGCTGCTTTCATGGCTGGCACAAAGAAAGAACAAAATGAGCTTGGAATTTCTTGTTGTGCCCAAAAATAAGAAAGTACTTAAGAAATAATGGGATTATGCCAAAAAGACATAGGAGCCAGGTTGAAGGGGTTCTCACTGCCAAATCTAGGACAATTTGAGGGTCAAACTAAACCATTTTAGTAATGAATTATAACCCACTGGATAAAGTAGGAAACCATGAGTCCACATTGATATAAACAAATGAATAAACTGAAAGTATGATGAGGGGTAGGATGTTTACATAGTCTCAAATTACCTCCCCACAAAAAACTTGTTAATTACAAAGAGGAAAAAAACAAAAACAAATAGAAAAGTTAATTACAAAGAGATTTTTTTAAAAAGTCTAGCAATCCCACCTTAAGTGATCAAAGTAAGCAAAATCAGTAATGGGACAAATTGAGATTTTTGTGCTCCCAAGAGGAGGCAGTCTCATGTCTATGGCATTCCTGCCACAGATACATACCATGAATCTAATCATGAGGCAATATCCAACCCAAATTGAGGGAATTTCCACAAAATAGCCTGTAAACTTTAAAATTTGAAGTTCATCATAGTAAAGGAAAAACTGAGGAGATTAAAGAGAAATGACAACTATTACATGTGACTCTGAACTGGATCTTTTGCCCTAAAGGACATTCTTGGGACAATTAGAAAAACTTGAATGCAGTCTGGGAATCAGACAGTAGTGTTATATCAGTGTTAATTTCCTGAGTGTATGGTTGAATTTTATTTATGTAGAATATCCTTGTTTGTAGAAATACACAATACATAGCAAATATTCATATTGGCAACTTTCTCTGGCTCCTAAAAATAGTTCTTGGCACTATACTTGGAATTTTTTTCAAAAATTTGATATTTTTTTAAAAAGTAATTGATAATTACTTGTCTCTTCAATAGACATTGACTCTTCTGGGAAAATTGGCCGTGGTCAGTGTCATCAGGTTTTGCACAATCTGACATTCTAAAATACACACATTGATGAGGAGATGGAGTTTGGGAAAATTAAAAATAGCCGACTATAAAGACAATTCCATTTTTGTTCTTATTACTACAAATAGATTCTTCATTTTCTTTGCTAATCACATTCTCTGTTTATCAGGGATCTCTACATTGCAGTTTTAAGCTAACGATTATGTCCAAATGAATGTATCCTATCTTACTGAATATGATTTTTTCAGTCGTTGCAGCCTCACGATTTCATGAAAGATTATATCCTAATGATACAAATTATTTAATTATATCATTACAAAATGAGTCTTTCACTTTGATTTATATAAATTCCAGTATACTTTCTCCTAATTCATGAAACCTATGTATCTGAGCCTTTGAGGCTGATATGCCCAGTAAGTAAAAACCTTTCAGCAAGCAAATTTGCCATCTCTTTACTTCCTTGACCTAAATCTTCATTTCTCTTAAAACCATAGCTTATCTTCTCAAAAAAGCCTTTGAGTTACCCCTTCTTTGGAATTTTCCCACATTTCTAGTCTGTTATGTAATCATTTTGTAACACTATAAGAAAATAAACAGTGTTTTTGTATGAATCATCAATGAAGTAACATCTTTTTTGTATGGAACAATTGTTTTTAATTCCCTGGTATGTTTGCACTATTTCTCAGTACATTGTATGCACCCATTTTATGTTGTTGGCAGACAACAGTTTTTAATGCTAATAATTTTATTCTATTAAATATTTTTAATACTTATACATACAAATGATCATATTATGCACATATTTCTGCATCTTGCTTTTAAAACTCAACCACATGGATATCCCTCCAAAACTAGAGGAACTTTAATTTATTTTAAAGTGCTGCTTAATATTTTATAATGTGGATGTACCATAAGTTTCTCAGTCATTCTCCTACTGACAGAGGATATTTAATTTCCTTAAATGTTTTTTTCCTAAACATTGCACAAATAAACATCCTTTTATATATGTCTTTATGTCCTGCTTTTATTTCAATAGTTTAGATTCACAGCATTGGGTGATACATGCATGTTTAATTTTGATAGATGTTTCCAGGTAGAATTTTTAAAGGGCTGTAACAATTTCTTATATATATATGTATATATATATATATATATATATATATGTGTGTGTGTGTGTGTGTGTGTGTGTGTACATATTCTTTTATGCTTCTCCCTAAAAATACCAGGTGTTAATATTGAGTTATTTAAACTTGTTTCTAGTCAGCTGCTTATAAAGTGATTCACTCATTCAGTAAGAGCGGCTTACTGAACACCTTCTGCCTATCAGGCACTGTTGCTGGTACTGAGGATGGGACAGTGAGTCAAGCTGGTCAAGTCCCCACACTGGCAGAGCTCACATCCTAGGAGGGAATCAGATGATAAACAAACACATAAATATTTGGCAAGTCAGAGGAGGCATGAAGAAAAGGGAATAGGGAATGAAAGAGGCATGGAGCAGGTAGTGCTATTTGAGGTAAGGTGCTCAGGAAAGATGTCTCAGAGGTGATGTTTGAGCCGAGACCTGAAGCAAGTGTTTGCACCCACCAAGGGGAAGAGGCCCTGAGCCTGGTACATGTGTTGGGTGCAGGAGGAACAGGAAGTGGGTCAGTGCGACTGGAGCAGAACTTCCGGCAGTGCCATGGCAGAGGAAGTACCACTGCTGCCCCCTGGGGTCGCACTGCCAGGGGTCCCACAGGCCCCATAGGCCCCATGCGCACCAGCTGAGAAGATGCGCCAGGAGTGGAACTTCCGTCAGCGCCGAGGCAGAGGAGGTACCACAGCTTCCCAAGGGGGGTCGCACTGCCAGGGGTCCCACAGGCCCCTTGCGTTCCAGCTGAGAAGACCTCTTCCTCCTGGGGCCAGGAAGAAGAATCTCTTTCTGCTCCAGTTTCCCTCCCGTGCCTCCCCTGCAAAACTGGCACCTAATTCTAGTTTGGCTGCATGACAAATAATTGTTTCCAAAATGACCATTTGTTTGTTGTTGAATCTATATAGAGCCCAATTTGTCTTCTAAAAGTTTGAAAACTGCATGTACCATTATTTTTAATCTATAACTTCTAGGTTTCTAGTGGTAAAGAAGGCCTCTTCGGCCCCTAGATGGTACATGTAGACCCACAGATTTTATTGAAATGTTTAGAGTTTTGGTTTTTTTGCATACAAGTCTTTAGTCAATCCAGATCATATTTTTTAATGCAATGTGAGATAGAGATCCAATTCTCTTTTCTTTCTGGCAGCCATTGTGCTGCCACTGTTTATTAAATAATCCATCTTTTTTCCACTGAAATGAATCTTTTTCATATAGTATATTTTTTGTATTTGTCAAGATCTATTTTTGGATTCTCTCTTCAGTTCCACTGATCTGTTTGTCTATTCCTAGCTGATACCACAGTGACTTGATGGCAGGCCCTTATGCACGATCTGTTCTTTTGTAAGGCAAGTGTACTCACTGTTCTTTTCCATAACTTTCTCAGCTGTTCTGGGGGCATTTATTCTTCCATATAAGCTTTAACGTCATTCCATTCAATAAAAAAATAACAATGAGATTTTAATCAAAATTAGATTCCTTTTATATATTAATTTGGGAGAATTGATATTTGATGATACTGTCTTCTAATCCAAGAAGTATATTTTTTCAGATCTCCTTTTAGATCATTCAGTAAGTCTTTGGTGTTCTTCTTTTAGATACTGCCCTTTTTTGTTGAATTCATTTTTAAGTATCTGCGGCTTCTGTTACTATTGCAAATCAAATCTATTTTCCAGTTTCTTCTTCCAGGTGCTGTGTCAGTTTCCTGGCAGGAAACAAATGGTGCACTCGAGTAGGGTACTGAGGAGAGTTTAAATTCAAAATATTGATTAAGGCGGGGGCATGAATAAGGGACCTCAACAAGTAGAAGAGAAGCACCCCAGGATGCCAGCACAGTGGGGCAAGGTTTTCAAAGGTAGGATCTGGAAAAAAACACTGTCGCTGAGGCTGTCACTGTAGTAGAGGATGTCTGGCGAGGAGCTTAGCCTTTGGTAGAGGAGCCAGGCCTCGCCAGTTCTCAGTCCAGCAGAAAGGAAGACACCCCTCTTTCATCCTCCTCCAGCCAGCCACACTCCTCACAATGCTTCCCATAAGATGAACCCAGCTGTGAGCTTTGTATTAAGACACTTCAGGTGTTAAAGCATTAATTTTAATAACAAAAAACCCAAATCCCTTGGGTCTTCTAAGTATTCAATTGTATCATTTTTAAAAATAGGTAATTCTCTCTTTTCCAATGTTTATATCTATTATTTCATTTTCCTGTTGTATTAGTTTGCTAGGGTTTCTATAACAAAATATCACAAACCAAGTGGTTTAAGCAGCAGAAATTTATCGTCTTACATTTCTGAGGCTGGAAGTTCGAGATCAAGGTATCATCAGAGTTGGCTTCTTCTGAGGGCTCTGGGGGAGCATTCATTCCATGCCTCTCTCCTAGGTTCTGGTGGTTTGCTGGCCCATCCATCACCCCAGCAGAGTGATCTTGGCTTGTGAAAGCATCACCCCACTCTGTTTTCATGGTGTTCTTCCTGTGCGTGTTTTGTGTCTATTAGAGTGGGCCATTTGTATGTCTTCTTTGGAAAAATGTCTACTTGCATCTTTGCTCATTTTTAAATTGGGTTCCTATTGTTATTGAATTGTATGAGTTCCTTATGTATTTTGAATATTAATCTCTTATCAGACAGATGGTTTGCAGATATTTTCTCCAAATCTATAGGTTGCCTTTTCATTTTGCTGATTGTTACTATACTGTGCCAAAACGTTTTGGTTAGATGTAGGTCCACTTGTTTATTTTTGCTTTTGTCGCTGTGCTTTTGGTGTCATTGCCCAAAAATCATTGCCAAGATCCGTGTTGAGGAGCTTTGCCCTATGTTTTCTTCTAGGGTTTTCAGGTTTTACCTTTAAATATTTAATCCATTTTGAGTTGATTTTGGGGTATGGTGCAATGCAAGGGTCCAATTTCACTGTTTTGCATGTGGATATTAATAATTAAATAAATTAATAAATTATAATTATAATAATTTATATTACAATTTGATAATTTAATTTCCTTAATTTTTTAATAAAGAAATTAATTATAAAGAAATTAATAAAATAACTGTTTATTGATTCCATAAACAGTTTTCCCAGAACTGTTTATTGAACCAGTCCTCTCCCCATGGTGTGTTCTCGGCACCGCGGTTGAAGATCCATCGACTGTATACTCATGGGTTTAGTTCTGAGTTCTCCATTCTGTGCCATAGGTTTGTAGACTGAATTATTCTCTTCATTATTATCTAAGTCGTTTTCTATTTACCTTTTAATTTTCTCTTTAACCCAATGATTAGGTGGAATTGTGGTTCTTAATTCAGATTTTTGGGTGAATTATTTATTTATAATTTTAAATTTTTTGAATATAATAACCTTTAAATATCAGCTTTTTTATTTCATTAAGATGTTTTAATGTCACCAAGTGGGACATGAGTGATTTTTGTCAATGATTGACGTACACGGGGGGAAATGTGTACTCGCTATTTGAGATATATAAAGCTCAATGTGTGTCAGTGAGGTCAAGTTTATTGATGGTATTAGTGAATCCCTTTACATCCTTACTTATATCTAGTAGATCTATCACCTTTCATGTTGATATTTTTAAAATTAAGTCTTACTTGCATTTTAACAACTTTAGCTTAAGGTGTTTAGTTGCTACATTGTTGGTGCACACAGATTTATGACTGTTACCTCTTCTAGGTAAATTTTGCCTTTATCATTACACAATGTACCTCATTATTCTATTTAGCTCTATGAACCTAAAATTTTATTTTGTGACATTGATATTGTCATGCCAACTTTCTTCTTATATGCTTTTATCTGATAGCTCTTTGACTACTCATATTTTCAACCTTTTCATGAAAGTTGGCTTTCATTTCTATAAATGGCATAGAACTGGGTTTTGCTTCTTCACTCAATCTGATTCTCTGTTTTTTAATAGGCTCATTCAACATTTTATATTTATTGTAAAAACTGATATTTTTGATTCTGATTCTTTTGTGTCCATGTTGATTTTTCATTTTTGTATCCTCTTTTTCCTTTTCTAATTTTTTTATTTAGTCAAGTTGCTATTGCTTCATTTTCCCCTAGTTAATGAGGAACTTCTACCAAACATTTCTTTTTTTTTTGTGACAGACTCTCGCTCTGTTGCCAGGTGCCAGGCTGGAGTGCAGTGGTGCGATCTCTGCTCACTGCAACCCCCGCCTCCCGGGTTCAAGCAATTCTCCTGCCTCAGCCTCCCAAGTAGCTGAGACTGCAGGTGCATGCCGCTATGCCCAGCAAAGTTTTGTATTTTTTAGTAGAGACGTGGTTTCACCATGTTGGCCAGGATGGTCTTGATCTCCTGACCTTGTGATCCACCTGCCTCGGCCTCCCAAAGTGCTGGGATTACAGGCACGAGCCACTGCGCCCTGCCATATTTCTATTCAATTAATAGTCATTGGCCTTTCCCCAGAACACTTAAGCAGAAACATATTAATATTTCTAAATTATTATTTGAAATCAAGATACCAAGGCTATTTCCCTAACCAGGATATACTCTTTCCCTTTTTGCTGTAGCTCAGTAAGGTGAAATCACTTCAAAGATGTTCTTGGTTATTCTTGAAATTTTATTTTGTTAAAATTTAGGGTTGATTTAAGGGAAAAAAATCAACAAACACAAAAACTAAAAAGGAAATTGGGATTGTGGTGAAAATGTCATTAAATAGGTTTTGAGGAGTAGTGGCATCTTTAGAACATTGAGTTTCCTCATCTGAAAACATTGTGTGTCTCTATCTATTCGGGTATATATAATAGCCTTCTATAAACCTTTGTCAGTACTTTCTATACCAAGGTTACGCATTTATCAAATTAACTCCCCAAATTTTTTACTTTTAATTGCTATTGTGAATGGGATCTCTGTTTCCTTTATATTTTCTAGCTGGTTATTAATGTTATAAAGGAAAGCAATTAAATTTTGTATATTTATCTTGTATCTAGTTAGAAAATAGCCAGCACACTAAATATTAAAATTGATTATAATATTCTGTTGATTCTTTTAGGTTTTCAGGATAGACAATCGTATAATCTGTTATTAATGATTTCCAACGTTTCTATCTTTAACTTTCTTTCTTGTCCTATTGCACTAGCTACGCCTCCAGCAAGGTGTACAATAATAGTATTTAGAGGAGGCATTCTTGTCTCATGCCTAACTTCTGTCCAAATATCTTTAGTGCAATACTATTGTGTATTAATTTGTTGTATTCTAAGATATACTGTATATTATTTTAATAAAATTTTTATTTGATGGCTATTTTCTAAAAGTTGTTTCTTTTTTGAAAATCCAGAATAAATCTGAAGTTTTGTAGAATGTCTTTTGTTTGTTTGTTTGTTTTCTTGAGACAGTCTTGCCCTGTCAACCAGGCTGGAGTGCAGTGGCACAAGCTTGGCTCACTGCAGCCTACGCCTCCTGGGCTCAAGTGATTCTCTTGCTTCAGCCTCCAGAGTAGCTGGAATTACAGCTCCCTGCCACCACAGCCAGCTAAGTTTTGTATTTTTAGTAGAGACAGGGTTTCACCATGTTGGCCAGGCTGGTCTCAAACTCCTGACCTCAGGCGATCCACCTGCCTCTGCCTCCTGAAGTGCTGGGATTACAGACGTGAGCTACCACACCCGGATGGAAATTTTGTAGAATGTCCTGATGTCCCTCGAGATGATCACATAAGATTTTCTTCCTTAACCTTTTGATTTAATAATTTGCATTAATAAGCCTCCTAAGAGTGAATGATCTTTGCATTCTTAACCTACCATATACTGTTGTAACTGAATCGCTATATTTTATTTTGGATTTTTGCATTTTTGTTCATGAGTGACAGTGACCTATAGTTTTCCATGTCAAGCTGCATTTGTCTGATTTCAATATTAGGGATATGTTAGTCATTTAAAATGTGTCTGGGCCAGGCGTGGTGGCTCATGAGCACTTTAGGAGTCAGAGGCAGGGGAGTCGCTTGAGCCCAGGAGTTTGGGACCAGCCTGCACAACACAGAGAGACCCCCATCTCAGCCGGGTGCAGTGGTTCATGCCTGTAATCCCAGCACCTTGGGAGGCCGAGGCAGGCAGATCACAAGGTCAGGAGCCTGACCAATATGGTGAAATCCCATCTCTACTAAAAATACAAAAATTAGCCAGGTGTGGTGGTGCGTGCCTGTAGTCCCAGCTACTCAGGAGGCTGAGGCAGAAGAATCACTTGAACCTGGGAGGCGGAGGTTGCAGTGAGCCAATATCACACCACTGTATTCCAGCCTGGGTGACAGAACGAGACTCTGTTTCAAAAAAGAGAGAGAGAGACCCCATCTCTACAAAAAATAAAAATAAATTAGCCAGGCCTGGAGGATTAGGTCTGTAGTTCTAGCTACTTGAGAGGCTGAAATGGGAAGATCACTTGAGCCTGGGAGGTTGAGGCTGCAGTGAGCTGTGATCATGCCACTGTCACCACTGCCAAAAACAAACAAACAAATAAATTTAAAAAATGTGTCTGAAAGAAACTTTGATTGTGTTTTTTGGAAAAAATAAATACATCTTCATTCTATTGAAAAGTATCAGTCATGCTAATAAATTCTCCCTGTATGGAAAGGATTTTGTGCCAACAGGTCTGGGAAATGTATTCCTCTGTTAGGGCTTCACAGTATACCACGTACAAAGGCTCTGAAAACTCCCACAGGGAAGAGGTCCATTTTTTCAAGCCAGCTTCGTTTAACTTAGCTGTTCCCAAACTAATTTGGGCACAGAACACTTCTCTTTTTTGAAGCTTACCTATCAAAACATCCTATAGGATATCTTTTAAAAGATATTAGTTTTGGAAATGCTTTTTATTTTATTTGAGATGGTGTCTCGCTCTGTCACCCAGGCTGGAATGCAATAGCATGATCTCGGCTCACTGCAACCTCCACCATCCAGATTCAAGTGATTCTCCTGCCTCAGCCTCCTGAGTAGCTGGGATTACAGATGTGTGCCACTGCACACAACTTTTGTATTTTTAGTAGAGATGGCATTTCACCATGTTGGCCAGGCTGGTCTTGAACTCCTGACCTCAGGTGATCCACCCCCACCTCAGCCTCCCAAAGTGCTGAGATTACAGGCGTAAGCCACCATGCCTGGTCAGAAATGCTCTTTAAGTGCAAAATTGTTTCTTGCAAATTATTTACAACAGCAGCTAGTAGGAAATGACCTTAACAAAAAGGGAATGTTTAGTTAAATTATAACAGAATGGACCATTATGCAGTCATAAGCTGATGTGTACAAATATTTCATAAAGGCATGAAAATGCATCTGTTTTAATGTTAAGTGAAAAACCTAGATAAAAATATACTGTGTAGTCACACCTACATTAAAACCAAACAAACAACAGAGAAAAAAATTAGGAATAAATTCACCAAGATACCGAAATTATTTTGGATGGTTTTTTCTTTAATTTTCTTCTTTCTGCATTTTTATAAGCATACAGTGCTTTCTGTTTTGGGGAAAATTGGGTTAGTTAGTTTGTTTGTTTGTTTGTTTTGAGATGGAGTCTCACTCTTTCACCCAGGCTGGAGTCCAGTGATGCGATCTCGGCCCACTACAATTTCCACCTCCTGTGTTTAAGCCATTCTCATGCCTCAGCCTCCCAAGTAGCTAGGATCAAACCCATGCGCCACTACACCTGGTAAATTTTTGTATTTTTAGTAGAGATGGGGTTTCACCATGTTGGTCAGGCTGGTCTTGACCCCCTGACCTCAAGTGCAGGTGTGAGAATTATAATGCCAAAATAATAGAAACCTCACATTTCCACCCAAAGGGAGCATGGGGGTTGGAGTTTGTTGAAGAGGAAGGGATGGCAGGAGAAGGCGGGGGCGCTGGGGCCTCTACCTAATATTCTTTCCTGCCTGGTCCTGCGGTAGAGCCCCTGTCGTGGATTGCAGTGGGAGGGGCCTCTCCTATAGCCCAGCACCAGGTTCTTAGCACCACAGGCTGCTGCTGCACATTACCCTTTCCATCCAATTCCCTTCCTAGTCCACCCTCTCACTCTCTAGGCATGACTCCTTCCCATTTGACCATAGGCTTCTCCAAGGCTGAGGATCCTGTCTGATAGACCTCCGAGTCCCTCTGGCCATTAGCACAGGACTTTATTCATGACACATGTCAACAACTGTTTGTTCATACTCCAAAATAACACAAGTCATGTCATTCTCTTTAGATCCCCCTGAATCAACCCTGCTCAGCATAGAGGAGTTGGGGAAGCAGCAAGATCCTGTAGCTTCAGGAAGGACAACCAGCCCCAGAGGGACAGTCAGCACTCTAGGTCACTGTGGCCACTCACGTTCTCCTCCTCCAAATCCTGCTTCTCTGTTCTTGAACCTTGATCCCCCTCGCCCTCAAAGTAGGGATGTTCTATTCTGCGTAATGGAATTTTAATTGGTTACATATGATTATTACCCAATTTCAGAGTAACGATGATGTTTTGCATATTGCGCAGTTATCCAGGCACATCTTTTCTCATTACAGGGGCAGAGAATTGGTGTATGTAATCAACTCTTGACATGTTTATTAATGGTGTCCCAGTTCTAAGTAATTCCACAAAAGTTTATATAATTCTTGACCCCTTCAACACAGGGAGCATTTTGTTATGCAATTTTTGAAGGTTAAAGGTTCGGAATCTCCTGTAAGGGCTGAATCCACACCAAAAAAGGTGAAGAGCTCATTTTTCAAGGAGTAGTCTCTTTCCTACCTCCACATTTCACATGCACAAACCAGAATGTTTCTGGCCACTTCATCACTCTCTATTATTTTTATGCCATCTGTCAAATAAGACAAAGCCTAGTTTTCCTAGTATATTAACATATTTTGATGAGCAATAACTACTTAATGCTGAGAATGGCATGATCATAATCACTTTTCTGGACAGAGCTCTCCCTGTGTGCCAGGCACCAGTTATCTGTTGTACATACCTCACGGCACTTCATCCTCATTACTCCCCCCAGCCCCCAACCCTGGGTGGTGGGTTCCGCCATTAAAGATAAGCAAACCAAGGCTCAGGGAAGTGAAATCACTGTGCAAGGTGACACAGCTGGTGCATCTTTGGCAGATCAGGATTCGGGCACAGGTCTAACTTTCTCCAAAGTCAATTTACTTGTAACTGCTACATGGAAAAATTAGAATTGGCCTGTGAAATAAACAATGCTCATTCAGAATGACGAACACAGAAGGAAAACTCCAATCAGCTAACCTCTAAGCATCACTTCATCAGCACCAGGCACTGTTGTAAGCACTTGTCAACTAGGAACTCTATGATCTCAGAGTGACCCTATGGGGTAGGAACTATGATGATTTCCAGTTTATAGGTGAAGCAGTTACAGCACTGAGAGGTTAGATCAATTGCCCAAGGCCATGCCCCTGTCAGCAGCAGGACAGAATTTGGAGCCCGAAGAGTGCAGCCCAGATCTGGGGATGAAGCCGACCCTTTATCCCACTTGAGAACAACAGACCCTTGGGACTCTCCTGGGCTGTCCGTCATCTCCATTAAAACCAACACGGTCAACGTTTCCTCCACCATTCTCGGCGTGGAGAGGTTTGAGGTTATCTTTGGAAATCAGCAGGCTGCGTTTGTTCTGGATCAGTCAAGCTAGCTCAGATTTCTTTTAGCTGAATACGTAATTTCAAGCCCCTTTGGGGGGGGGGGAAAAAAAGCAGTGGAGAAAATCTGGTTCTTGAGTCAGTATTTGCGAAATCTGCATGTTCCCTTGGTATAAATTAGGGTCTGGACTGACTTTTTGGTTTAATCAAACATCTACTTCCTGGGCTGTGTGAGCGTGCGTGTGTGTTGCATAAAAAGACCTTCCTTCAGCTTTTCCTGAATCCAGAAAATAATACGATGGTGGAAATGAGAAAGTTTTGTTATTTCACATCTTCACATTCTGGGCCACCAGCTGCCTTAGAACCACGTTGGCGACACTGGTGACGTACTGTTTTCCTGAGAGATTTTTAGCATCGGAAGAGTGCCTCAGGTTCACATTTTCCAAGAGCTTCCATCCTCCTCATAACCATTATTTGGCTTCAAATTACCTCAGTCAATAAAATTACTATCATTGGTTCACACCTTTCAGAAAATGTGTGTGCATTAAACACTTTGGCAATATTTATTTATTCTGCCATCTGTCCCACTATCTACACATTCTCAACAGTCTGGCCTAGAAAGTGCCCAAAATCACCTGAGCATCGTAAAATTAGTTCATGGCTGTCAGAGAAACGCGTGGAGAACACAGCTGCTGCCCTACCGCCTGATTTAATGAGGTTCCGAAAGTATGTGGACAAGGATGCTTTCCCTTAGTTACCATGGAAACAGGACGGGGTGCTTAGAGCAGGTGTCAGCAGCATCGAAATCAAGATGAATCAGCTGATGGCTCGTCATCTGGGAGAGGCGCTGACCGAGCCCCAGTGGCTCCAGAACTCACACAATTGCACCATCCTGATCCTTTCTTCCAAGGAACAGGAGAACAGAGATCCAAACTCTTTCCAGACTTTCTTCTGAACATATTGTGTTGCCATATAAACTCTGTGAGCCTAGAAGGACTTATACATTAAGGATTTCAAAATTAGAAATGCGGAGTACTTCTGTTCTTTCAGATCCTAATTAATTGGTGATCTGTTGTTTTACTGAAAAAGAAAGAAACAATACGGGATCCACCCCCATACCATCACCCACTCCTCCCGCCTGGCTTTATCTGATTTTATTCGAAGCCAAACTTGCCTCCGGAAGAAACTTTTTGTTGTAATGAACGGAATGGGATATTGGATGTTTCTGGTGAAACTCCCCATTTGTAGGGTCAGAGGCTTTTTACACAAAGCTGGTTTTCATCCTAAATTATAGTGTCAAAAGTGAAGCAGCGTAATTTATAAACTTGAATGTTAGACCTATGAGTGACTTCTCAGACTCCACATCACTTGGAAAGACTAGAAAACTTTAAATAAATTTTTTCGAGACAAGATCTGGCTCCGTTAGCCAGGGTGGAATGCGTGATACGATCATGGCTCACTGCAACCTTGACTTCCAGGCTCCAGTGATCCTCCCACCTCAGCCTTCTGAGTAGCTAGGCTGGGACCACAGGTGCACGCCACAACACCTGGCTAATGTTTGTGTATTTGGTAGAGACGGGGTTTCGCCATGTTGACCAGGCTGGTCTCGAACTCCTGAGCTCAAGCAATTCACCCACCTCGGCCTCCCAATATTGGGATTACAGGTGTGAGTAACCATGCCTGGCCAGAAAACTTCTATATAAAATAAAAGCTCTCAATAGTTCATTTTACTAATGATTCCATGATATGGAATCATTTTCAGGTGAAAAGTTAAGAACGGAGAGTGGGGCTAACTGAAATGTTACTGAAGAAATAAGAAAATTCTTGAGTTCTATTCTTCAGAAAGTTCCAATTTGACACCAGGAACTTAAAGCAAATGACCTTTGGTAAATACAGATCTCTCCGACTTTTGCAAAGCGAAAGAATCTTTAACTTTCTGGCTTCGTCTTCTTAAGCTTTTTCAGGGTCAAACAGAATTCATTAGCCAATTAGCTCAGAGAAAAAATAAGGTGGCATATATGCTATTTCATGTAGAAAAAGAGCAAAGTGTTCAATTTTTCTGCTTTTCGGCTGAACTGACAGATATTCTTTGTTCTCTGGGAATGTGATGATTTAGGCCAAAATTCTGCTTCCTGAATAATTCACATAATTGCCACAACTCCACACTTTGCTTGAGTCTAAGAGTTATGACTTCAAAAGGCAGGTGATCAAATTAGAATCATGTTTTGATGACCTTTGTTTTAGGCTCTTTTTGAAGGAAAGGGATGGATATTTACTGCTTAATTAAACATTTTGGTGTATTTTGAAAACACAGATGAACCACGCAGACCCTGAGCATTATTAGTGTATTATTAAGTGTGAAGCAGTGGACCATGTGTTTGATATACTAGACTTTGTTCCATAAGAATCATCCAATCAGACATTTTTGTCAAGCAGATGTTACAGTTTAGATGCTCAAGGAGACAAAGCTTTCCTCCTGGACCTCAGGAGCTGTGTGCACAAGCGATGCTTATTATGCGGCTCCATAGCTGTCAGTCTATGTCACGTCACTCAGTGCCATCGTTCTGTGCTATAAACAGAAGAGAGAAGTCTGAGGGCTAAACTTACATTAGGCGTTCTTCAGGTCTTATTGACATAGGAGCATCTAACGTGCACATGGAATTTTACTACATAAAAAGAAATTTAATTCAAAGATTTGATTGAAAGCAAAGTCACTACTGCCAGACTTGCCCCCTGTAATAGAAGGTGGTCTTCTGTTTGATAACACAATGTGATTGTTTACCCACTTTGTGGACATGTTCTCAAGCCCTTGGGTAATACTGCCAACTTAGAGCAGCTCCTCATGCCCATGGGGTTTGAGCTGTTTGCCTGGCAGGGTCCATAATTTAGCCTGAGCCACCTGCATGCCTTGTCCCAGGTGACCAAAATGCAGGTTTGCTGCCTGGGGTGGACGTGTGCCCCTGTAGCTGCAGAGCCATCGGGAGTCATGCAGTCCTGGCAAGTTGAGCCTTCAGAGCAGTAATGACTCCACAGTCCAGGAAAGAGGTGATGGGGCCTGAATCAAGAGATATTTTGCAAGTAGAGGCAACAGCTGGTGGGTGACTGGGTGTGGGGATGAGGGAGAGGAAGCACACACAGCTCAAGGCATCTGGCTGGGGGCCCTGAAAACAGACAGATTTCTTTTCCTGGAAACAGCCTGAGAGCCCAGCTGGCCGGCAGACCCTTCTTTCATGTGACGTTTGTGCTTAAATTCAGGCTATAAACAGATCAAGTGGAGTGACCCTGGCAGATGAAGAAGCTAGGGGCAAGATGCTCAGGTCTTGCCCTAGCTTCCTTCTCTCCTGCTGTGGGCACCCCTGAGCACCTCCAGAGAAGCTGCAGGCAGGGCCCTGAGCTTGAGGGCAGATGTCACAGCAAAGCCATGAAGAGCACATGCTCAGAAACTCGGCTTCTCCTGTGGGGCACTGGGCAGGTGGCTTAGACTCTGCCAGGGCTCTGTGGTCTCATCTGTAAGCTGGTGATCAGGATGGCCGGGCAGCCTGGCTGCGAGCATGCCAGGAGATATGGACAGTGTATTAGCCCATTTTCACGCTGCTGATAAAGACATACCTAAGAGTGGGTAATTTATAAGAAAAAAAGGTGTAATGGACTCATGATCATGGCAGAAGGTGAAAGGCATGTCTCACATGACAGCAGGCAAGAGAGAATGAGAGACTAACTGCTCTTGCCTTTTACAGACCAGGAGCCTTCCCAGGGCACACAGGCATCCGTGTAGAGACAGCACTGGAATCAAGCTGCCCAGAGTCCTTGCATATCCTCACTCAGTGGTCGGCAAGCTTCTGCAGCACGTATTTCTGTGTGTAGTACATATTTGAGGCTCTAGGGACCATATGGTCTCTATCCCCACAAGTCTACTGCACCTTGGAGAGGAAGCAGCCACAGACAACATGGCAGTGAATGGGCATGACTCAGCCAACACAGCTCTGCAGGAATAGGGGGCGGGTGGTCCTCTGTGAGCCCCTGTTCTGAATTGCCGTGGATGAACCATGGCATCTTTGGTAACTGAGTTCTGAGATGCCGGACTGTCCACAATTGGGACTAATTTGGCTCTGTGCCATGACTCAGGCTTCCTTGGTCACATGAGCGGCTGTCACCTCGGGATGTCTAGTTCATGCTGTGTCCTCCTGACGCCTGCCCAGGGCCTCACTCCTGCTCTGCCAGGAGTGACCACTCTTTAACCACTGTGCTAAGTCGGAGGTCGGCTCTTCATCTCTGGCCAGTCCCTCCCACAGGCTCTGGACCCTGTATTATTCCACCTTCTGGACTCGCTGTGGGGCCATCTCTGCTTTCTCCTGGGCCATCAGCCTCACCCCTCCTACTGGCCCCTTCCCGTCAACAGTTAACACACGCAAGGCCACTGCCCAGCTGCCATCTCTAAAGCATTCTGATCCCTCTTCTGTCTCCCTTCCTCCCTCTTGTTCTTCCTCTCTGCTCTCTTCTCTCCTCTTCCTCTCTCTCTCCTCTCTCATCTCCTCTCTCTCACTCTTATTCTCTCACACACTCTCCCCACTCTCCTCCCTTCGCAGCCGAGCTTCGTATAAGCATCACCAGCACCCAGGGGCTCCATTTCCTCACCTCCCACTCACTCAGCCCACGGCAATCTGCCTTCTGCCCTCGTCACCCCCCAGAAACCTCTCTTAGCTTGCCAGTGACCTCCAATGGGCTGTTTCAGTCTCTATCTTGCCATGTATTGACTTTAAATAGATGTTTATATAAAATAAATGAATAAAGGGATAAACAAATAAATGAACATATGAAATCTTACAAGAAAAACTCCACTCATTTCCTACCACCCTGTTCCACATCCCTCTAACGAGCTTAGCTCTAGAGAGCCCCAGATCAGCACACCCTGATATCATGGCTTCTCCATCTGAGGTCCTGGGAAACTCATGCCCCATCCTCACCCCACCCAGGTCCACTGAGTCAGCGTCTCTGGGCATGGGTCTGGGACCTGGACTGTGAACAGGTACTTGAGATGAAGCTTAGGCACGTTACAATTGGAGGACCTCTGCCCCACACCTGCTCTTCTGTGAATTTTTCTAATCCAGTAATCTCTTTGTAATCAATCGGATTGAAAACAATGAGTGGGGATTCTGCCTTTAAAAACATCCACAGAAACGAAGGGAAAATAAGTGTTTTCTCTGGCATGCAATAGAGCTTGCCGCCTGATGGGTCCTCGGTTTGCTCATGACACTTGCCCTTCCCACCAAGGCTGTTACTAAAGGTTGCTACCACAGGACAACACCCTGGGCACTCCGGCGCAGAGACCCACACTCTCATCAGCTTCCGCCCACATCTTGGAGATGGATGATCTGTTTTCTCTGCTTCCGATTTTTGGAACAAGCAAGTCTTATTTAGGAGGCAGAACTGCTTCTCAGAAAAATGCAAATGAGAGAACACCTCCCCCCTTATGTGGAGTGCTCAACTGTTCTCGGTCCTTGTGATTAATAACTCCAGTCCTTTCTGTTTGTTAATTTCCATTTACACAACACTGCATGGACTTCAGCACATTTGACTCTAACGACAATAACAGAGAGGTGGGCGAGGCATTCACCGCATCGTTCCTTCCATAGATGCCTGTTATGTGCCCGGCGCCAGCCCTGGGTGCCATGGGAACACTGGAGAGAGACTGACATGGATGCTGCTGCCTCGGTTACCTTCCAGGCTGCTGGAGAAGATAAGCCATGGACACCGCCACTAGCATCACTTGCAAAGTGCTGAGTGCCGGGGACTGGATTGTAAGTTTCTCAAAACCAAGAATGGAGATGACCACTCGTATCTTCTGTGTCTTGCACAGGGCCTGGTGGGAGTCAATTTTCACTAAACCTGGTCAAATGAATGAGACCAGTCAAGTGCTTCAGAAATTCAGACTTGGGTTGGGATGAGTGGGCTCACTTCCTGATGGGGTGCACCAGTAGATTTGGGGCTCCCTGAAGGAGGGGACAGTTGGACCCAGCAGCTCTCACCAGCCTGTAGAGCTTCACATGATCTCTTTGCTCAAACCTTTACAGATTAAATGTAAATTCGTGGTATCCTTGGAAAGTCAAGTATATTTCTTAGAACATCAACCTGCATTTACAACTTGTACTTGGAGGAAACGTTTTCTTCACCCCTAAGGCCCATTTTCCTTCAGTATTCTCTCAGTTAGTATTAATTAAAAGAGTTTTCTCCTTTTCGTTTTTACTTTATTTATTTTCTGATTAAAAATGTAATATAGTGTCATTATAAATAATTGGAAAGTAGAAAAAAGTTTGAAGAATTAGGAAAAAAGTATCATCCCATTACCTAGAGGTTATTCTGATTATCATTTTTGTCCTTATGTCCTTATAGTATGTTTGTATGTGGGTAATTTTAACATTGATAAGCCCATAATAAATACACAATTTAGAGTTCTTTTCCACTGTCATTAAAAACTCTTAAAACCTTTAAGAAACACTACAGAATGTGACATTGTTTCCGCTAGAACTTAAATTTTCATCATGTTTGACATTTGGATGGTTCTAATTTAATGTTAATATAAACAAAAGATGTGGAAAATGTTGTCTATATTTTGGGTTATTTGCTTAGAATGGATTCCTCAGAAGGGAATTACGGAACTAGCGGCAACGAACATTTAGGATTTGAGATACATATTACCAAATTGCTTTCTAGAAAGTGTGCCCCAGAATGCACTGCCCCATTGGGTTTGAGAGTGCTGCAACACTTCAGCTTCCCAGCTCTTTTAGTTACACACGACTGCAGAACAAACTAGCCCCGAACCAAGAGACTTTGAGGAACAGTCATTTTATTTTCTCTTACAATGTTATGGGGCAGGGATTCAGGCAGGGCTCAGCCAGTCAGTTCTTCCACCCTTCACGGCATTGACTGAGGTTTCCTGGTGGTGCTGAGTTGGCAGCTGGTCAGAGGGTCCAAGCTGTCCTCCCCATATGCCTGCAGTCCGGCAGGAATGGCTGAAAGGCTGGGCTTGTAGCTCCCTTCCCCTGCTCATGCACTCTCAGGGCCTCTTCAAAAGGTCTCTCCCACTGGGCAGTCAGACTCTGGGTGCCACAAGTAAGCCAGTGCTCCCAGAGATGGGAAGTAGAACCTGCCAGTCTCTTAAGGCACAACATCACTTCCACTGTATTCTGTTGGTCAAAGCAGCCATAGAGCTCACTGAGGATCAAGGGAAGGGCCCAAGACCCTGTTTCTTAGGAGTGTCAAAGAATATTTTTGGTCCTGCCCTTTGGTTCTTTTCCAGCTCTGCCACTTACAACTGTGAGATGTCAGACAGGTGAGTGGAACTTTCTGCGTCTTCAGTGCTTCCTCCATAGCATGGGGATAATCATCTTACCGCTTTGCAAATCTTCAAGGGTTACTGTGAAGCTCAAATGAGAGAGAACATGTAAAGGGTGTATTCAATACCATGCTTGACCTATGACGAATGCTCAGTACCCACTATTGCTAATAGTGTCATCTGTTCAGAGTCTTGTCTTAATACTCAGGTGCCAGGTTAGTGGAAGCACGTGTGGAGAGGACGCAAGGTGCCTGGATTGCAGGGGCACCCAGCGACTGCAGGAGAAGGAAAAGCCGAGCATCCTCCATGTGCCACTTGGTGCCAGTTTAAAGCCACAATTCCCTGGCACCTCTGCCCAAGGGCAGGGAGCTGCCGGCTTGTGAGTGGGCACAATGCCATCCTACGAGATGGGAATGAGAACAGGCAGCCAGGGGATCATGTGTGTCCTGCTGTATTTGTTAAACAAACCGTTCCCAGCCGGAGAGCACTAAAACAGCTGTCAATCCTGGTCTTACAAGCCTGTGGTAATAGGAGACATGCAATCATTAATCCAGCTCTGAGAAGAACTACCTTTCCAACTTTTTTTTTTAAAGAAACAGTACAGCACGTATACAGACAGAGGTGGGCATCGAAGTTGATTTATGTCTCAGCCATCAAAGTGAAATAAATGTTATTCCATGGAAATGAAACCAACACATGGAGATTGGAGATAGTAAATTCCCTGGCTGAACCCTGACTGAGGGGTACCTCCATTTGTCACTCCCTCCTCTTGTCTGAAGGTGACACTCTGCACCCTGCCACCAGCAGCGTAAGTGCCTTTAGTGGCTCTTCCTCCCCATGAGTGATCAACGGTCAGGTATGGCTAGCCAATTGTTTTCTTCTTGATTCATCTCAACACCTGGTCACAGCTGGCAGCCCCTTCCGGTGACATCTTGGACCACAAGTGGATCAAGATGCAGCCTTGTCAGCATCCACATCCCAGGATGCTCCAGCGGGGGATGGACCTGGAGAAAGAACGGGCAGGTGCCAGATGTGGCAGGGAGGGAAGGCATGCGCTCTCCCAGCACCTAAAAACCATGTGACTCAGGCTTCCAGGGCCTCCGTTTCTACGTCTGCTAAGTGGGGACACAAATGCCCACCTTGCCTACTTCACAAGAATGTGAAACCACACAAAACAAAGGCCTCATGACTGCATGAGATGCGACCATCGCTGAGGCAAACCTTATGCATTCTTTCTGTACTGTTCTTTTAAATAGGTTTTCATGTCTAATATATATTTTAACAGGTTTGGAAGGGTTTCATAAATATTATTTTCCGCTTCCCAGAGTAGAAAACCGAGGTGTGTTGAGAGTAAGTGACTCTTCAAGGTCCTGGAGTGGAACCCTGGTCTCCTGCTTCTCAGTGGTTCCCACTGGACCACAATGTCCCCCAAGCTGAAGGAGAATAAGATGCCTGAATATCTTTCCAGGGCTTTGTTTCCAGGTCAGTTCCAGCTGTGCCTTGGTGAGCATACAGATGCTTATAGCAGCACAATTAGCAATTGCAAAAATATGGAACCAGCCCAAATGCCCATCCATCAAGGAGTGGATAAAGAAAATGTGGTATATATATGCCGTGGAATACTACTCAGCCATAAATAGGAATGAAATAATAGCATTTGCAGCAACCTGGATAGAATTGGAGACCATTATTCTAAGTGAAGTAACTCAGGAAAGGAAAACCAAACATTGTGTATTCTCACTTACAACTGGGAGAAAAGCTATGAGGACATAAAGGCATAAGAATGATACTGGACTTGGGGACTTAGGGGAAGAGTGGGAAGGAGGTGAAAGATAAAAGACTACATACACGTTGGGTACAGTGTATACTGCTCAGGTGAGGAGTGCACCAAAATCTCACAAATCACCACAAAAGAACTTGTCTGTGTAATCAAACACCACCTAGTTCCCCAAAACTATTGAAATAATAAATCAATAAACCTTTTTGCCTTCTTTTTTTTTCTCTCCAGTTTTTACCAATCCCTATGGGAGTTCTCAAATTCTAAACACTTCACTCTCAACATTCTGCCCCCGAGAGTCCCAGAAGCCCTAGCCCGTGTGCTTTTGAGTCTCTCCCCTGCTTCACTCCTCTCCCTCACCTCCCCATCCCTGTCTCTGTCCACTCAGTCTTCCAGTTTTCTGTCTCAAAAGTCTGGAAAGTGTGTAGGAAAAGACAGAACTCTCCTCAGAGGACAGCAGAAGAGGAGATGGGACAAGGAGAGATGGGGCCTGGGGGTGGCAGGTGACAGGGTGGGAGTATCACACTTGAGTATTCCATTCCCATCCCCTGCCTGTGGACCAGCAAAGCTCCCAGCATGTGCTGCTCCGGAAAGCCAAGATGATGGAGCAGAAACAGGACTTGGCGTTCTCCTGGTATTTCCCCAGTAATATTTCTCTAGGGAACGGCAGGCAAGGGTCCTGTGTGCATAGCAGGGTTTCAGGGAGATCCCCGGGACTACAGAGATAGACACAAATTCTTTTAAATCCCTTCCTTTTGGGTAAAAGTACTAGGTGATTTTAAAATGATCCGTGTTACCAGGAATACATTTTGTAAATTTCTCTAAGATTTAGATACTAGGTTTCCATCCCAAAGACATTTTTGTATATCCCTGAATAGAATAAAGTTAAATCAAGGCTTATCCTATTCCAGGCCATAAGGAAGCCTCTCATATCCTGGATGACTTGTCATCTCACCTGGTTCTATGCCATGTACTTGACAACATCAGTGCCTTTCCAAACCGTTGCCTTCGGCTTGATTTTACCGCCTTGCATTGTTGCACTCCGCATCACTGAGCTCAGCTGCAAGAACAGAAAGAACAGTGGCTTGTAACGTCCCTGCGCTTCCTTTCAGCTTGATGGTCAATGAGCCTAGGGACAAGGGATCCCTTCTGAAGGGCGGGAGGATATTATGGGCACTACTGAATATTTTTAGAATGATATTTTTTTTTGGAATGCGGACTTTTTGATACAGGCTGAGCATCCCAAATCTGAAATCTACAATGCTCCAAAATCTGAAACTTTTTGAGCACTGACATCACACTCAAAGGAAATGCTCATTGGAGCATTTTGGGTTTCAGATCTCAGGATTCGGTATGTTCCACCAATAAGTATAATGCAAATATCCCAAAATTGGAAAAAATTCAAATTCTAAAACACTTCTGGTTCCAAGCATTTCAGAAAAGGAATATTCTACCTGTGCTAACTATGCCACGTAAGTAACATTGTATATTGTGTGCGCATGTATGTGAGTGCATATGCACGTGTGTGTGTGTGTGCACGTGTTTCAACTGGCTGGAAGAATGAGGTTGGGAAGCCAGCCTTCTAAGCTACCCAAGTTGCTGTTTTATCAGCAACACCGTTACTACTAGCAGTGACATCTTCCATTGCTAGGGCACTTTGTTTTAAACTGCTTGACCTGCATTACCCTATTTGGTTTCCACAAAAGCCCTGAGGTCTTTCTGCTGATGTTTTCCTTTGCAGAAGTTGCTATGTTTAACGTTGTGAGCTACAGAGGAGGAGGCTGTACCTCACGGTCCAGGCAGATGTGCCCTCAAAAGTTCCAAGCAAGCTACCAACTTTTCCTGCCAGAAGGGGTGCGTTATACTGTGGTGCTTCCATATCCGGGCCAGGCAGCTGCTTCTACCCTGAACTGTCCCTAGTCCCTCTGCCCTGTTTCTTCCCTGAGAATTGTGGGTTTTGAACTAGATCCTGGAGTGTCACAGCCACAAGTGACTTTAAGGCTCACTCAATCCAAAGCCCAAGAGATCACGTGACTTGCCCAAAGTCACGCTGAAGGTCGGTGACAAGACTGGGACGGGACTCCTGGCCTCCTGGTTCCTACTGCCCTGGGTGTCTTCATGACCTCAACACAGAAGGCACCTTTTCTTTTTTTTTTTTTTTTGGAGATGGAGTTTCACTCTTGTTGCCCAGGCTGGAGTGCAGTGGCATGATCTCTGCTCACTGCAACCTCCACCTCCCAGATTCAAATGATTCTGCTGCCTCAGCCTCCCAAATAGCTGAAATTACAGGCATGTGCCACCATGCCCAGCTAATTTTGTATTTTTAGTAGAGATGGGGTTTCACCATGTAGGCCAGGCTGGTCTCGAACTCCTGACCTCAGGTGATCCACCGGCTTGGCCTCCCAAAGTGCTGGGATTATAGGCGTGAGCCACCACACTCAGCTGAAGGCACCTTCTCAAAGGCATGAATTTGCACACCTCTGGAAATGCACACATCGCCCTTTCCCAAGGGTCCCCACCTCTGCACTGGAGACATCGTGCTTTCTAAAGATGCAGTTTTAAGTACTGACTCTGGAGAGTGTGTGTGGGGGGAGGGTGTTTCCTCTCTGTTACTGTTCCCCCCAAAATCAGCCTGCCAAGCTAGAAGAAAACCTCAGCTTATAACACCCTGTGCCCCTCCTGCCCCCCCGGAGCTCCAGGACAGTTCACACCAGAGAGATGCCAGCTGTCTTCAGCTCCCAGGGCCTCGCTGTGCCTCTTCTGCAGCCGATGGCCTCATCCCCAGCAGGGCTGCACCCAGGAGGTGGAGGGGGAGCTGTGCCCCAGGGTTCTCTCATCCTGAACAGCTCTGTTCTGATGGCAGAAGAGCCATCATGAGAGTGCCACAATCTCTTCTGGCTGGCATTTCCTAAACATCCTCACATCTGTCCAGTTCCCCCCTCCCCAGCCTGGAAACCTGGAATTCTGGCTGAGCGATGTCTGATCCCCACTTCTCCTATGTCAATCCACAGCCACAGGGCTCTTGCTAGTCACATTCCTCCCCTGCTAACGGCCCATTCATAGCATCAGCTGCAAACCTGAGGGCTCCCCACACTCGGTGGGGTCTTTGCTCCTCCTTCCACCTTGTCCCCAGCTGCTCCCTCTCACAGGTATGACGGTTTCCTTCTGAAAGGCAGTAGTAGGATATTATTGGTATGAATACAGGAGTTCTGCGCCACCTGCGTTGCTCAAGCCAGACTGGGCCTTCCTAAGACATTCCATGACATACTGTTTCGTATGACTAGGACACTGTTCCCTCACCTTTCTTCACCCAACCACAGCCGATGCAGCTCAGATACCAACTCCTCCAGGAAGCCTGCCTAACTGCTCTCATCCCATCCTTGCCCCACATTGTCCACACAGGGAACCCCTCCTTTGTGCTTTCCTTCGTTCAGTAAACACCTGATGGCTGTCTCCCGTGTGCTGGGCCTGTGTTGGGTCCTGGGGATGCAAAGGCACAGAAGACATAGTCCCTGCCTGCAGGGAGCGCACAGTCTACTGCCCAGGAGCCAGAGATGGGAGAAAACACAACAGTCCTGCTTCCAGAACTTTCTGTGCCTGTGCTGTTCCTGTGTTGTTGTTTTTATCTCCCCCACTGTGCACTTGTGGCAACCTGGGGAGGGGCTGAGCCCCGTTTGTATCCTTACAGCAAGCCCCGCTTCTAGCATAAATCACCCTATGCCCTCAATGAACACACAAGGGCTGAATCAACAAATGGTCTTAGCTGTGGGTTCCCTGCAGGTTAGTGCCACCACTGTCCTCTTGAAGAGGTTGCTGATGTACCTGTCAAGCATGTGTGTTGAAAGGAGAAGTCCCTTATTTGGAGTTCCCTGAGGAAACCCTCCAGGGAAAAACCAAGGGGTCTCTCTTCTGAACAGATGCTGTTGAAATACGTGCTTTCTTCTAGCCAGCACTTTTCATGCAAACTTGAGTCTTAGGTTAGGTTCCTCCAAGGCAAGAATTCCTGTGAAAGAGATTTGTGAAGGAAGTGCTCCTGGGACACGGGTGGGAGTGGGAGCAGGGAAAGGGAAGAAGCCATGCCAGGGTGCAATTTCAGGAAACCTCCTGGCCTCAGCCTGCTCCTGTGGAAGCCTGAAGCATGAGTTATGCCTCAGCCTTGAGGCTAGCAGTGGGGTCTTTGCCCTGTGCTGTCATTGGCTCTGAGCCCCGGGGTAACACAATTTCTCAGGTCTTTTGGGCTCTTGGACACGTGGGCAAAGTGATTTTAGCAGCCCTTGGACAGGCCTCCGAAGGGGCCACAGGTGCAGGGGTGGACAGGAGAGACACAGCTGACACAGCTGGGGGCCTGAGAGGGGTATAACAGTGTCCTCTGCAGCTTATGGGGACAAAGCTGAAGGGCCTTGGGGGTGAAGGAGCCCCTTTTTCTATTTTTACTTCAAGATCTGTGTTTAACTGACAAATGCACTCCGCAGGAGCCTGGTCTGTGGCCCGTCCTCCTGCTTGGACATGCGAAGTAATGTGCAGAGCACAGTCTAAGCCAAAGGTGGGGCTTTTTTGTCCAGCACTAGGAGAGATTCAGCTCTTAGCTTCAAGTTCTCTGCTGAGGTGAACGTTATTTATTACGTTGAGTGGGAATAGACGGTAACCCTGTACCTCATCCAGAAGAACAGAGAAAGATCTTTCTCAAGATGAAAGCATGTCCCTCAGATGTCTGGCAAATGAGTGGAGATTATAAATGAGAAGGTAGCCAGATGGGCATGGTGGCTCATGCCTGTAATCCCAGCACTTTGGGAGGCCGAGGCAGGTGGACCACAGAGATAGGAATTTGAGACCAGCCTGACAAACATGGCGAAACCCCATCTCTACTAAAAACAGCAAAAAATACTAAAAATTTTAAAAAGGTGGCGTACACCTGCACTCCCAGCTACTCAAGAGGCTGAGGCAGGAGAATCCCTTGAACCCAGGAGCTGGAGGTTGCAGTGAGCGGAGATTGCACCATTGTACTCCAGCTTGGGCGACAGAGCAAGACTTGTCTCAAAAAAAAAAAAAAATAGCCAAGGATGCCTCGGGGGCTGAGCACAGAGTGATCAGAATATGTATTCTGCCTTTGTCATGAGTTTATTTCTAGAAAAAGATTATTTTTTAAAACAATCATTAAAAGCTCTCATAGATGCCATGGCCAAACTATTTTAGTAAGACTTACTATTACCACCTCACTGCCTACTGCCGCCAATTCTTAGGAATAAAATTTTTTTCAGAGAAATGAAGACTAATGTTAGAAAGAAGCACTTGGGGAATTATACCACTTAACTGATTTCATAAGTGTTTACAGCAGACACAGCCTTGGTGGAAACTTTGGCAGGGAAAAGGCAGCCTCCCAAAGTCTTTATGAAAGGTAGCAGTGCCCTGTGACACAGAGCGGAAGGGGAGCCACAGTTAAGAGCGTCAGACTCAAGAGGAAGAAAGGGTGGTTGGAGAGGGTGAGGGGAGGCAGAGAATGCATGAAAAGATATTGTTCCCTCTACTGCTGATTACAGGGATCAACCAAATCCTCCCACGATGGAAAGAACAAAGCACTCGTTTTTAACAACCCAAGAACAGAAGAAGGGGATATTGGCGGAACCTCTTCATATTAAAGACCAATTAAGTTATTAGGAAATCTCAGAGAAGTTCCAACAGAACAGAGGCTTTCTCTTACACTGCAAAATACCCTGAGCCCTATACGAAATCAGAAGACACAACACGGTTGTGTTACTCGTTATTTCTTTGGCCGTCACATTCACTCATTCCTCCCACAAATATTTAGCAAGTGACCTCCATGTGCAAGCCATGGAAAACGATTTGATGGACACAAAATCCTACAGAAGAAAGAATCTAAGATCTGGTGTTAGAAAACCTCAGTTTGAGTCACCACTTTGCTGCACACGGGATTTTTAACATGCCACTTAAATGCCAGTTTCTGGGTCTTAGTTTTGTCAACTGTAAAACGATGATCAGATACTGCTTCACACAGTATGGGAAACATCTCTGTAAATGCTGCAGTCCTTTACAGAGGTCAATTGCTGTTATTTTTGTAAGTTTCCTAGCAGGGTAGGGTGGCCCCACTCCTGGTTTACCTACAACAGTCTCGGTTGCACCTGCTCTCCCAGCCCCTTTTTATTCTTACAGAAGTCCAAGTTCAGCAAATAATTGGTATGATCCCCTACTGATAGGGTCATCTGTGTAGGAGAAGAGCACGCAAGAAGGACCGAGTTCCAATGTTATCGTTCAGTTGCAGTCAATTTCCATCTCTTACTCTCTGTTCATGGAAGTTTCTCGCTGCCTAACAATACTTTGTTTGCTCTTTTTGAAAGTGCAGCCAACTCAGCTGTGAAAATTCAGCGTGTGCACAGAAGTGGGTACTCTGCTGTGCATTTGCACAGAGGTTCCACATAAAAAGAAACAATTTGTGGAGCACCTGTCGTAAATGCAGAATTGGGGCATAAAGAAATGTTCTCCTGCATAATGGTATTCTTCAATTCAGAAATGCAAATGCTATATTTCAAGGCAACAGTGTTGTGGGCCTTTATAATAAGCACAAAACACTACCCTAGTCTGGCAATAACTGAAAACCAGGGACATTTTGGTCTTACCAAGCAGAATTGGGCTGCTAAATTGTGGCTGAGTGGGTGACACTGGCCGTCGGTTGGATCTTGAACTTCAAGAGCCCTGTTCCCAGAGCCCTGGGCTGTGTTTCTCAATCTCACCCTGCTCTGTTTCTTGACTAGGGGGAGGGGGGCAGATATGATTCTCGTACCTGCTTCCTGGTGCTGCTTTGAGGGTTGCAAAGCTGATGCATAGAGTATTTAGCACAGCACCAGACACATGATGCATAAAGTATTTAGCACAGCACCAGACACATGCAGATTGTCTGTAAGTTGCAGAAAGGCTTATCATTCTCCGCTGTACTACTCCCAACAGAGCACTCTGCAATGGTTAACTTGAGGGGACCAGCCCCTGCTATACCCTCTTTTCTTTGGCCTTGTTTCCAAATATTTATAGGAGGTGTCTAGACCAAAGACTTTCAAATGTGGGCAGTGAGTTGCAGCCCTGTCTGTATCAGTTAGCCATTGCTACAATGATGCTGGGTAACAAATTACCCCCAAAACTTGGTGGCTTAAAACAACAATGATCCATTCTCAGCAATGTGTGGGGCAGCTGGTATCCATTAATCTAGGCTGAGCTCTACTGCGACGTGCTCTGCTTGACGACATTTTGGCAGCAGCTCTACCAGTACATGGCTCTCACCTTGCTCCTGCAACCAGGGGCCTCTCCAGGGCATGCGCTTCCGATGACCATAGCAAGAAGCACTGGAGGGCCCATGGAAACACTCCAGGTCACCTAAGGTATAGGCTCAAATCTAGTCACTGCCACTTCTGCCCAGATATATCATTAACCAGAGCAGGACATGTGGCCAACCCCAAGGCCAAAGATGGCAGCTCTCCCTTAAAAGGGTCATGGCAAGCTGTGCTGTAGAGAGGTGGGAAGAACTGGCACCAGTAATTCAGCCAACTGCACACTCTATCTCGTCTTTCACAGAAAAAGGATGGAATAGATTTGGGGCATCTACTGTGGGCCAGGACTCATTTAAGCTTCAAGAATCCTATGAGGCAGGCAATTTCTCACCATCTTACAGGTGAAAAGACTGAGGGTGAATACTGAATTGATTCACTTTTGCTACATAACAAAGTCCTCCCAGAGTTTCCTAAGGTCAGTATTTCTTTCACTCGCAGTGCTATAGGTAAGCAGTTCAGGCTGGACTCAGGTGGACGCCCTTCTGATGATTTCAGCGAGACACTACCCACTCCTGGTCGGCTAGGAATGGAGTGGAGGCTGACTGGTCTCACCCACCTGTCTGGTAGTTGATGGCTGTGGCAACAGGAATGGCCGGGCCATGTGCTGTCATTAGCCCTGCTTCCCAGGGCAGCAAGAGAGCCAGCTCCAATGTGTGAATGCTTTTTCAAGCCTTTGGTGGCTTGTTTGCTAATGTCCCAGTAGCCATGTAAGACATAAGGCCAGTTCGGGGCTGTGTAGGAGGGGACTATCCAAGGGGGCAGATAGAGGAAGTTAAACAAATTATGGCCATTTTTGTAATCTGCAACAAGAACCCCGCTCAAGGCACACACTTAATGCATGGCAGAGCTTCCTCTTTGATCCTCTAAGCTGACAGGCATGTGGTGAGCACAGCCTTATGTGTCCCTAATGTGTTCCAGACACACTTAGCACTTCCCACAACTGCCATGTAAACTGCCCAGTCCTCGTTGAACTTTCCGCTCCTACTGATCTCAAGAGGCTTATGTCTCCGGAGTTAACTAGAAATGAACAAATAAATGTATTTACACAGCCTTTGGAAAAACAATGCGAATGTCTAAGAAGCAAGATTTATTTTCAGGGGAAGAAATCTTCTTTATGTGATTCTAGATGAATTCTCAGAAAGCGTTTTTATAACAGAAGCAGGGAATTCTATAGGTCTCTGACCTCATGCCCATGGCAGTGCCTCAACCTCTCAGTGGCATTGCTGGGCGTGGGTTCCAAAGAAGTGCCAAGGCGTCACTGAGGGTGCCCAGGTCTTAGTAAGTGAGCTTGGACTCTGTAGCTGTGTTTAAACAAATTTGCCCATTTTGTAGCATGTATCTGGAAAAGGGCAAAATCATTTTCCAAATTGGAGAGGATGGAGAAGAGGGGAAATGTGTTCGGTGTTACTGCAATTAGTCACGCTTTGGAATATCCTGGGGAAAGTCAACTCTCGAGTTATTATTGACATAGTGAAGTGGAGGAGGTTAAAAAGAAGTCTGCAGGCACCGTTAATTAACCTCGCCATTATTTTTATTTCCCTGTGCATTTTTCTGATGGACAGAAGATCAAGGGGTCAAACCCTGTTAGAGCTTCAGGCATCCCGGCATTCACGAAGCCCAAGCCTCTTGCTTCCCAGAGATGAGAGGAATTGTTGGCATTCTTCACAATCACAGCAGGCTTTCAGGTGGGCACAGACCCTGGGCCCAGAGGATTTGTGAGGCGGGTGCCCTCCTCCACATTCTACCATTTCTCCAAAGGCTGCTCATACATTGCTAATCCTCCTTCAGGAAGCCTTCAGGATGGATTTCTACTTCCTCTGTAAACCTCAGCCTTTCTGGATGCCTCCTTGTAGTGGATTCTGGGGTACTCTGCCATGTTCCCCTCTTTAGGACCAAAGCATACATCTCCTAGCTGTTCCCAGCTGTAGCCGTCACCGGCAATTGCATTTAGCCACAGGGAATAGCCCAGCCCAAGGCTATGGCTCTTGCAGGGGCAGCCTACGGCCGGTGACTGGCTGAAGCAGGGAGACTGAGCCCAGCCCATGTCCCTCAATTTGGGGACAATGCTGAAGGGCCACCCTGGCTTAGGAGCTCCCATTGAAGCAGCTGGGCCTCTGTCGTGTCTGTGCTGGAGATGCACTTCTTCTGCCCAATCCTTACTGCCTTACGGGTCCATCACTCAAAAAACCTGCATGCGCTGTCCACCTCAGAATCCATTCCAGGGAACTCAGCCTGGGACACTCCTTCATGGCATTCCACGTCTCATTTTATGTTTGCTAACTGGATGCTCTGACACTGGGCTCACCCCGATACATATATTTAAAACCCTTGATGGCCATAAAGGAGGGAAACTGTAACGGTAACGTTTCCCACAATTTGCTCCTTCGCTTTAGGTGGAGGCCAACTTTGTCTCTGGGGGACGACTGCACCCCTGTCTATTGGAGGGTAGGAAGGACACTTCAATGTCCTTGTGCTCACGTGGAGAAGATCCCGAGCCTGCACTGGCATGGAGAGGATGAAGCCACAGTGCAATCCATCGAGCACTGTGTATTAATGCCCAAGGTTGTCTGCACCAGGCAAGTGGTTCCTTCTCAGCCCAGATCACCATGATGCTGATGGGAAACCAGTCATGGGGGAAATGTGGGTTTCTTTACTCCTCTGAGCTGAATCCACTGGGGGTTAGAAAAATATGATGAAAGTTGTCCCCTCATTCCTGTGGGAACCTGGCCAGCCCTGTTAAGAATGGTGTCTGGAATGGACACCTAAGGAGAGCCAAAAGGGAAGCCCATGAAGGCCATGACCAATATCCTCTAGATATTGGTTCAAGAGGTGAAGAGGTGATTTAAAAATTGCCTTCAACTGCACTGTAAACCCTGATGCTACCCCCAGACCCCCATGGCCATCAGCATGGTTTGGTCTTTGCTAAACTTTGTGGAATTCAGTTTAAGTGCCTGTGTTCACACTTGGGATGTATAAGGAGAGCCCTGGCAGCCGAGATCACGACTGTGGCCTGAAGGAGTGGACACACACAGCTGACGTGCTCAGCTTCAGTTCAGCTGGGCTCACCGAGCCGGTGCATTTCCCAGAGACTTTCGGAAACTCTTGGAGTGGGATGAGGGTTCTGACAAAAACAGATGTCCTGAGTTGCAAGACGCCCTGGGACTCGCTGGCTGGGTACTGAAGGAAAGCTGCATCCTGGAAACGGTGGGTCTTTTGGACTCTGGTTAGTTGGGCTGTTTCCTTGCTTGAGTGTGTAAGCTCCCTGCAAACAGGAACCACGCCTCACTCCTTTCTTGGGTTGTCTATAGTGCCCAGTACAGCGTTTGCACAGTGTGGGGCCTAAAGCAATCTTCAATTTTGGGCCCCAAACCTGTTAAAGGAGAGCACAGTGATGCCTCAGAGAGAATGTGGCCTGGCAGGGTCCCAGAGCAAGCGAGGGGCCGGATCCCCAGCCCCCAGGGGCCATGCTGACTCCAGCCACCTTTTACTCCTCAGGAAGCTTGGATGCCCTGAGAAGAACTAGAGTCAGCTTCAGCTTCCTGCGAGGAAGGATTTGGTGTGTTCCCTCCAACCAAGGATCCCCTGCTGAGCACCTAAGAGCCAGCAATTCCAAGCCCATGATCTCTGTAGTGGGCAGAGTTCTAAGATGGCCCTCAGTCTTGTGTAAGTCCCTCTCATGTGTGTATGACAGCACTCCTCTGATTATGTTACCTGATGTGGCAAAGGGATTTTGCAGCTGTAATTAAGGTTGCTAATCAGTTAACCCTAAGATGGAGATATTATCTGGATGGGTGTAACACAACCAGAGAGTTTTCTCCATGGTGGTAGAAAGGGAAATCTGTGAGGGTGAAGAACACACACACACACACACACACACATCAACATACTGTTGTTGACTTTGAAGATGCAGGAAGCCACATGTCAAAGCTGGAGAGCTGCCTGCAGGAGTTGAGAACAAACTTCATCCAACAGTCAGTAGAGTCAGGGGACCTCAGTCTTACAACCCCAAGGAACTGATTCTGCAACAACCTGGATAAGCTCGGAAGCTGATTTTCCCCCAGGGCTTCCTGATAAAAGCCCAGCAGCTGGTCCTTTGATTTCAGTCTTGTGAGGTCCTAAGCAGAGCCCAGGTGAGTCCAGTGGATTTCTGGCCTATAGAATTGTGAGGTGATAAATGGGTGTTGTTTTAAGCCACTGCAATTGTGAAAGTGCGTTGCCTAGCAATAGAATGCTGACACAGTCTTTGAAAGGTCTTCACAGAATGGAGCATGGACTGGGTTTGAATTCCTACTACACTGCCCATTAGTTGCACAACCCCCGAGTCTCAGTTTTCTCATCTATCAAGTGACAGAACACCTGCATCTCATGGTTGTCCCAGCGACTGCAGTCTGAGGACTTGAAGTTCATGGACTTCCTTCTTCCCAAGGTGGCTGCTCTTGGGATAGTCACTTCTGCACCTTAGCCGTCTCCTCTGTGAAGTGGGTCACATGAACCATCATCTTCTTGTTGTTCTAAAAATTGTATCAAATGAGATAATGGATGTATAAGGCATGACACCAACGTTTATTATTTACACCCCAGTCTGAGCACAAACCACAGACTTCCTACACCCAAGAACAGGCCATCAGTGACCATTTTCTGCAAGCACCACCATTTTTATATAGTTCAGAGCTCTCTCATTAAGAAATTTATTTAATGTTTAAGGAAAATTGCCTAAATACTGTGTTAACCCTTTGAGCAGTGTTGTTGTACCTTATGCAATATTTCATTTGCTCAAAAAATAAGACATCATGGCGCTCAGAGGACGTCCTGAGCTCTGAGCTCACTCTCAGGAGTGAGCATGACTGACTTGGTTATTTTGACAGGAAAGAACCTTCTCCAAAGAACTCTGTGCACAAAAAAGTTTTTGCTCTAAGAAGTTGTCAAATCATAAACTATATTGTCATTCATCCTTTCATGCAGATCCCCTCCTGCCTTGTCCCACAAGGAAAGCTCCTGATTAAGATGTTGGGGCTGTAAATCAGGAGAAGGCGCCGGGGCGTTCTGCATGAGGGAGCCAGATGGCTGGCTGCGTGGACTGCTGGGGATGTGACCATCGCCCATTCACTGCGCCATATCTGAGTGCCCGCATCCTCTATGGTGATTCATGGGCGCCCCGATCACAGGCCCCATGTTATCTAATAGATTTCTGAAGTTTTCCACCAAGCATTTTATTTTAAATGACAGTTATTTCTATTAATGGGTGGGCTCTGTCAGTTTCCTGACCCCGGTCGGGAAGGATGTCTTTCTGTTCAAATGGCAGTCATCATTTCTGTGAAGCCATGCATGTAAAGGAGGCAGCCAGAGCAAGGCACCTCGCACAGGGCTGTCACTCAAGTTGACATCTCCATGTTGGAGCATTTTCGCAAAGTTTTCTCCATGTGACCTGCAAGTTAAAGATCAGGGGGCTCCCTTCATCCAAGCCATCCATATGCCAATCATCCTTACCTAAAAATGAAAGTTACAAATAAGCCAGCGCTGCTATTTATACCCTCCTGCCTGGCCCATCTTCCTCCTGTCAATCTTGGTCTTTCATTATGGATACATACGCAGCACCTCTTCTCCGTTGAGATCACAGATTAGCTGCTCCCACTTCTCCACTGTTTGTTTGCCTCTTACCTTTTGTGATGTTTTATAAAATAACCATGTTCTCCTGGCATTCAGGGTTTTTTCTATTAATAGAAATGGAAGTTTTCCCCTCTCCTCTGTCCTTTCTTTCTTCCCTTCCTTCCTTCTTCCTTCCTTCCTTTTCTTTTCTTCCTCCCTTCATTATTTCCTACCTTCTATCTTCTTCTGTCCATCTTTCCTCTCTTGCCCTTCTTCCTTCCTTCCTTCCTCATTCCTTCCTTCCCTCCTTCCTTTCTTCCATCCTTCTTTCCTTCCTTCCTCCTTCCTTCTTTCCCTCCTTCCTTTCTTCCATCCTTCTTTCCTTCCTTCCTCCTTCCTTCCTTCCCTCCTTCCTTTCTTCCATCCTACTTTCCTTCCTTCCTCCTTCCTTCCCTCCCTCCCTCCTTCCTTCCTTCCTCCTTTCTTTCTTCCATCCTTCTTTCCTTCCTTTCTACTTCCTTTTCTCCCTCCCTCCCTCTCTCCCTCCCTCCCTCCCTCCCTCCCTCCCTCCTTCCTTCCTTCCTTCTTCTGTGTCCTCCTCATCCTCTTTCCCTTTCACTCCTTCTCGGTCCTTTTCCTTTTTCTGTGTTCCTCTTCTACTCCTCCCTTTCCCTGATGTCTTCAAGCAGGAAGTTAGGAGATGGCCTGCCCTTCCCCAGCCGCTTCCTGTAGACCTGCTTGCTGCCAGCCTTACGTGGAAGGCCCTGTCTCCCAACACATGCCATCCCTAGCCTCTCACCCAGCTGCCAGTCTGAACCCTGGGCACAACTGACACCGTTCCACTCGCCCTTGACTGAGTCACCCACTTCTGACGGATTCATTTCCCCGACTGGACTTTCTCTGCCTCTCCCCTCGGGCCCCCATCCCCTCTCTACCTTGGAGCCTTTGCTTCATCACCACAGGGGATCTTTCCTAGCTCATCCAATAGAAGCCACCCTGCATAAATACCTTGTTTATTCACTCAACCAGTATTCACTGAGCACCTTCTACATGCCAGGCTCTGCAGAGGCACTGCGGAGAGTCAGGCAGTCACAGATCCTACTCACAAGAAGTGTGATGTTTCCTAGGGAAAATAGGCAGTAAGCAAATATTTACCCAGACTGATTTAATTACAACTGTGATGCATGTCACAGAGGGAGAGTCTATCATCAATCATATATGTCCTTGTGTGCCCCGTTCCCCACACGGCCTCCAGGGTGCTGATGGTCATTAGAGCTGCCTGTCCTTGAAAAATGTACTCTGTGGGGCACGTGGGGGGAAGGTTTAAGACCTCTTTTATGGGACCCCTCCACTGTGCCCAGACATCTCCCGAGTGCTGATCAGGATGCCAGGAGACAGAATGGGTAAAGATCTGCCGTACCCGTGTGGTCCTTCCTGAAGAGCTCAGGCCTGTTTCCTGGCCACGTCTAAAGTGTTTCGTGCAGTCCCAAGTGTATTCTCAAGTGTGTTGTTCTGAAGTGAAGCATGAATGCATTTTCTCAACCTCCCCTTCCACGTGGGGACTGCTGCTTGCCGCACATGCTCACCAGCCATTTGCACTCACATGGGGCAAAGCTTAACTATGGATTTTTATACAAGAATGTGAGTAGTGAGCTGTGAGAGCCCAGAGGTGCCTGTACAACTACAGAAAGGAGAAGAAGAAAAAAACACGAGAGTTTTAAAAAGCACAAAAAAAGCAGGAAAGAAATTCATGTATTAACTTCATCAGCCTCAGTGTTTCCATGTGCAAAATGAGGGTGATGATTGTACAAGAGATACTTCTAAAGCATTGCACATATCATGTGCCCCACTAAATGTCAATCTTGTTTCCCTGATATTTGCAGTTAAAAATCCCGATGGGGAATGTGGCTATAACTGTGGGAACTGTACAGAAAGTCTCAGCATTCGTCGGGAAGGGCTCTGGAGGTCACCACTGCTAGGGAAATCTGTAAAAAGATCCTCAACATTCAAACAGGACAGAGAGAAGGTCAAGGGAGCATGCACACATTCCTGTTTCTACTTCATCCTCTACTCGGTGGCTGTCACAGTGAAAAGAGGTGCATGGTGGTAAACTGAGGAAGTGGGGCACTGTGGGAAGCTGGGTTTGCACTTTGCAAGCCAGCCTTGATGTCTTCCACACAGGTAATGGCAAACTGAGATGCACAACAACCTTCTGGACTTTTCTGTGAGGGGTTTCTCCTCATAACTACAGAAATTTGCTAACTGCACAAAACTGAACGGAGGCAGGCATTGCTAACCTAATTGATGCGAGGTCATGAGGAAATCACAACACTTTACCTGGAAGACTGGTTCCAAAAACTGAAGAGTTAAAACACAGAAAGAAAGAAAAAGGGAAGCTACGATTAACTTTTAAACTCAAACAGCAACCAGAAGTCAGACAATTAAATGGGGAAGCCATGCACAAATGTCACACACAGAAGAAGAGATCAAAGGAAACAGAAATCCCTGATAAAGATCAAGAGGGACAACTTGGGTTTTTACAGCATCTGCTGACAAATGGCTCAAGTGGAAAAAATACCCCGTAGCTTGATTTCTCAATCTACTGCAGAATGGCCTGTGATTCCACAGAGATCAAAGGCTAGCCTCGGAAACAAAATGCCACAAGAAATGGCACACTCTTTGTTTTTTATTATTATTTTAGGGGGGCACTTTGTATTTCAGACCCATGACTCAAGGAGTTGGAAATTTATGAGCCAGTGTGGAGAGAGGTCAGTGAGCTGGCTGAACGGCAAGGAATAAAAATTATGCACTTAGAAATTGATTCTGTTCCTTCTCAGCTTACCCCTCTAGAGTAAAGAAGGTGATAAAAGACCTTTGTAAATTACATGTCACCTCCATTAAACCTTCACAGGTCTGAGGAAACACTGTGTTTTCGGAGTGTGATACTGTGTAACTGTGTGTGCACGTGTCAGCTGGTCCATCATTGCCATTCCTGGCATTTGATTCTCTCCTAATGTATCCCTATCCCCTGGATTTTCCCCCTTCAGGTTTCTCTTCAACATCATCTTTTTCATCATCTAAGTCTGGTCTTCTTTGAATTGCCCATAGTGGCATCTGTGTCCACAGCACTGAAAACCATCCATCTCCCTGATCTGTCCAAATGTGTAGACATTTGGCAGCAGGTAAATAAAAGACCCAGATGTGCAACTCCTTTGGTTTTCATCTGGAATTCTGGCATAATGTAAGATATCTTGAATGAAAGCTAGCCTATACTCTTTTGATTTTCCACATGCGGTTATCGTTATATTATTATTTATTGTGATTTTTGTATAATTTACCAATCATCTAGGTAGCCATCAACAGGCATAATAATATGGTTAGTATTTGTACAAACAATTATTCTTCAAATGTAAGTTAGTAAATGGATTACAAATGAATCCAAGAATATTTTGGCAAATATCCCTGGGAAGCTGTGTTGGGATTTAAGCCATGTAAAGCACAGGATTCTGGCTGGGGGATTGATGATGTGTTTGAAAAGCTTAATAAAACATTAAGATGGCTGATACTGTGGATTCCGGGAAGGCATGTAGAGAAGTTTGATCAGCTACCAGGTGACATAGAGAATATAAATGAAATCTATCAGAAATGTATTTAGTAAATTTGCATCTCAAGAATAGAAAATTACAACACAGAATAATGCTCTGATTTTTCTAGCATGTCAGAGGAACCTGAGAAAAAGAAACAGTGCCGTCTACTATTGTAGACAATGTTCCCAACAGATGTGGTCTGGATTCTGGCAGGAAGCACAGAGCTGTCCTCTTCCTCTGCAATGCCAGAAGTGACCCCTGTGCAAATGTGCATTTCAGTCCAAGCTCATACAGTCTCAATCCTGAGTTTTTGGGTGTTTCAGAAATCTAGATCCTTGCTGGCTGAATCTTTCTCGATGTGGATTCAGTTAAAAAGAATTGTGTTCTCTTAGTTACTTTTACTTTTTTGAGATAGAGTCTCACTTTGTTACCCAGTCTGGAGTGCAGTGGCATGATCTCAGCTCATTGCAACCTCTGCCTCCTTGGCTCAAGCAATCCTCCCACCTTAGCGCCCCAAGTAGCTGGGACTATAGGCTTGCACCATCACGCCAGGCTAATTTTTGTATTTTTTGTAGAGACAGAGTTTCACCATGTTGCCCAGGCTGGTCTCGATCTTGGACTCAAGTGGTCCACCTCCCTTGGCCTCCCAAAGTGCTGGGATTACAGGCGTGAGCCACCATGCCTGGCTCTTGATTACTTTTTATTACAGAAATTTTCAAGCATAAATTTTACTGAGTTTGCTAAATTCCCATCACCCTTCACAGATATTGCATATTTTTACCAATTGAAGGTCTGTGGCAACCCTGTGTTGAGTGACTCTATCAGCACCATTTTTCCAACAGCTTGTGCTCACTTTGTCACATTTTGGTAATTCTGGAAACTTTTTCATTATTATTACACCTGTTACAGCAATCTATGATTAGTGATTTTTGCTGTTATTATTGTAATTTTTAGGGGGCACTGTGAACCACACCTATATAAGACAGTAAACTTAATAGAAAAACTTTGTGTGTGTTCTGACTACCCACCAGCTGTTCCCTTGTCTCTCTCCCTCTTCTTTGGCCTCCCTGTTGTCTGAGACACAACAGTATTGAAATTAGGCCAATTAATAACCATACAGTAACCTCTCAGTGTTCAAACCAAAGGAAGAGCCAAATGTCTCTCACTTCAAATCAAAAGCTAGAAATGAATTAGCTTGGTCAGGGGATGCATGACAAAAGTGAGACAGTCTGAAAGCTACGCCTCCTACCCCAAACAGGCAGCCAAGTTGTGAATGCAAAGGAGACGTTCTTGAGGGAACTAAAGTGCTTCTCCAGTGACCACATGAATGATATGAACACGAAACAGCTTTTATTGCTGAGATGGAGATGTTAGTGATCTGGATAGAAGAGCCAACCAGCCAAAATATTCCCTTAATCCAAAGCCTAATCCACAGCAAGGCCCTAACTTTCATCCATTCTTTGAAGGCTGAGAGAGGTGAGGAAACTGCAAAAGAAAAGTTTCAAGCTACAGATGTTGGTTCATGAGGTCCAAGGAAAGTTGTCTTCAAAACATAAAAGTCCAAGATGAAGCAGTGAGTGCTGATGGAGAAGTTGCAGTAAGTTATCCAGAAGATCTTGCTGAGACCATTGATGAAGGTGGTGATGCTAAACAAAAGACTTTCAGTGTAGATTAATTAGCTTCTAGTGGAAGAAGATACCATCTATGACTCCCATAGCTAGACAGAAGAAGTCAATGTCTGACTTCAAAGCTTCAAAGAACAGGCTGCCTTTCTTGTTAGGGACTAATATAGCTGTTGTCTTTAAATTGAAGCCAATGCTCATTCACCACTCAGAAAATCCTGGGGCTCTAAAAAATTATAGCAAATTAACTCTGCCTGTGTTCTATAAATGGAACAACAAAGCCTGGATGGCAGCACATCTGTTTACAGCATGGTTTACTGAATATTTTAAGCCCACTGTTGAGACCTACCTCTTAGAAAAAATATTCCTTTCAAAATCTTACTGCTCACTGACAATGAATCTGGCCACCCTAAAGCTCTGATGGAGATGCACAAGGAGATGAATGTTGTTTTCATTCCTACTAACACAACATCCATTCTGTAGCCCATGGATCAAGGAGTAATTTCAACTGTCAAGTCTTATGATTTAAGAAATACATTTCATAAGGCCACAGCTGCCATAAATAGTGATTCTTCTGATGGAGCTGGGCAAAATAAATTGAAAACCTTCTGGAAATGATTTACTATTGTAGATGCCATTAAAAACATTTGAAATTCATTGGAGGAAATAAAAATATCATCATTAACAGGAGTTTGGAAGAAGTTGATTCCAATTCTCATGAATGACTTTGAGGGGTTCAAGACTTCAGTGTTGGAGATAGCTGCAGATGTAGTGGAAGTAGTAATCAAACTAGAATTAGAAGTGGAGCGTAAATACATGACTGAATTGCTGCAATTTCATGATAAACCTTGAATGGCTGAGGAGTTGTTTTGTATGCGTGAGCAAAGAAAGTGGTTACTTGAAGTGGAATCTACTCCTGGTAAAGATGCCGTGAGCATTGTAGAAATGACAACAAAGGACTTAGAAAACCCCATAAACTTAGTTGATAATGCAATGGCAGGGCTTGAAGGATTGACTTCACTGCTGAAAAAGGTTCTAACGTTGGTAAAATGCTACAAAACAGCATGCTACAGAGAAATCGTTTGTAAGAATAAGAGTCAGTGGAGTGGCAAACTTCGTTGTTGTTCTGTTTTAAGAAAGTGTTGGCCGGATGCAGTAGCTCAAGCCTGTAATCCCAGCACTTTGGAAGGTGGAGGTGGGCAGATTGCCTGAGCTCAGGAGTTTGAAACCAGCGTGGGCAACATGGTGAAACCCCATCTCTACTAAAAATACAAAAAATTAGCCAGGCATGGTGGTGGATGCCTGTAATCCCAGTTACTCGGGAGGCTGAAGCAGGAGAATCACTTAGACCCGGGAGGCGGAGGTTGCCATGAGCCGAGATCACGCCACTGCACTCCAACCAGGGTGACAGAGCGAAACTCTGTGAAAGAAAGAAAGAAAGAAAGAAGAAAGAAAGAAGAAAGAAAGAAAGAAAAATTGCCAAGAAAGAAAGAAATTGCCACAGCCACCCCAACCTTCAGCAAGCATCACCCTAAACAGTCAGCAGCTATCCACACTGAGGCAAGACCCTCCAACAGCAAAAAGATCGTGACTCATTGAAGGCTCAGATGATCGTTAGCATTTATTAGTATTTTAAATAAATGTATGTACTTTTTTAAGATATAATACTATTGCACATTTAACAGGCTACAGTATAGTGTAAATGTAACTTTTATATGCACTGGGAAACCAAGAAATTTGTGTGATTCACTTTATTGTGATATTTGTTTTATTGCAGTGATTGGGAACCAAATCCACAATATGTCTGAGGTGTTCCTATACCAAATTTATTTTAATAAATTTTAGAGAATTCTATGCTATAAAAATAGAGAGAGCAGAATAATGAACTTCAGTGTACTCACCACTCAGCTTCAACATTTCACATTATACCAATCATAGAGCTGATTTCTTCCCTTCTTTTGTATGTTAAAAAATATGACATAAAATTTACTGTCTTCACCATTTTTAAGTGTTACACTTCGGTAGTGTTAAGCATATTCACACATTGTAGAAGAGATCTTCAGAAGTTTTTCATCTCGCAAATCTGAAACTCTATACCCATTATACACTAACTCCTCATTCCCTTCTCCCAACTGCCCCTAGCAAACACCATTTGATTTTCTGTTAATTTGACTCCTATCTAAATGAGTCAAATTCTTGTGCAAGTAGAATCTTACATATTTATCTTTCTGTGACTGCTTGTTTCACTTAGCATAGTGTCCTCAAGGTCCATCCATGTTGTAGCACGAGGCAGGATTTCCTTCCTTTTCAGGGCTGAATAATATTCCATTATATGGGTAGGCCACCTTTTGTTAATTTATTCATCCCTGGGTGGATAGGTCACTTCCACCTCTTGCCTATTGTGAACAGCCAAGAACATGGGTGTACAAATATCTCTTTGAGACCCTGATATCAATTCTTTTGCATACATACCCAGAGCTGGGATTGCTGGATTATATGGGAGTTCTACTTTTAATTCTTTGAGGTATATCCATACTGTTTTCCATAGGGTTTGCCACATTTTACAGTGTTGCATCCAACCAACAGTGCAAAGGGGTTCTAATTCTCATTCTTTTCTAGGTTTTTTTAATAGTAGCCATCCAGCAGGTGTGAGGTTTGGTTTTGCATTTATCTCCTGCTTAGGGATTGAGCGTCTTTTCCTACGCTTCTTGGCCATTTGGCATGTCTTTGAAGAAATGTCTATTTAAGTCCTTTATTCACTTTTTAATTGTTATTTGATTTTTTGTTATTAAGTTGTGATTTCGTCTTCTGTAGAGATGTAAAGATACTTACACAGACATGATTTCCAACGTAAGCCAGATAGAATTAACGGGTGAATTTGAACTATCAACACGGTCACTGTGAATCATCATTCAGACAATGAACATCTCCTGGCAACTTTCTCAGCCAGCCCTCCTGATGGCACTGGGATATGAATGTGGAAAAGGCGAGGCCTCTGCCTTCAAGGAGCTCACAACAATTCAGAAGAAAGGCAGGGGTTTTTGTCTGATTTTTAAAAACCACCTTTATTGAGACATACTTCACATACCATATAATCCAACCATGTAAAGTATACAATTCAATAGGTTTTGTATATAACGTTATTAATTTTTAAATTTATGGTAAAATATAAATAGCATAACATTTACCATTTTAACCATTTTAAAGTGTTGTTTGTTTATTCTTTTAATCAAAGGATTGTTTTGCTGTGTCAGGGTGCCTGCTGCCTACTAAGCCTATGGAGTCGTCTAAGAGGAGCTTCCCTCTGCTGATGGGATGATGGCTGGATGTAGGCAGATGGCCACGTCTTTACCACACAAGCCAGTCTTGTCCTGTCTGCTTCATTCAAAGCCATACACAGGTGCCGCAGCTAGGGGGAGCTGTGGAGCACAAGACTTTTGGATGTGCTCCATTGGTGGCTGGCCAGCAGTCTTCAAGGTGGTTGAGTTCTTCCTGCTGCACAGGCTGGACGGTCAAGTGCTACTCTTGGGTGGCTCGTGAGAAAAGGTAAATGCATTAGTCCTTATTCCTGCCTCACCCATTTCCTTCAGTTAAAGGATAAATACTAGAGGGAAGCTGGTGGGGTATCTGAACATGCCCCTCCATCATTTAGTCACTAATCACCAATTACTTTTTAAAATTAAATAATTATTTGGGTTATTGGCCAAATTACTCATTCACATGAATGAGTTTATTTGTTCAAGTATCCAAAAAATCCCAAAAAGCACCCAGTGGAAAGCCTTCTTCCCATTCCTAACTCCTATCTGCCAACTCCTCATCCCTCTCAGCTGGGGGCCAGGGTTATTAGATTTCTCTTTTGCTTTTATTACTTTTTCCTTTAGACATTTTAAAGGCTTTACAAGCCAATACAAATGTATATTCTTCTCCTCTCTTCTTTTATCATAAATGGTACCATAATATATACATTCTTCTGCATCTTGCATTTTTCATTTAATATATTTGGAGAGCTTTCATGCTACTTCTTTATTATCACAAATAACAAGAAATTAAGACTCCTTATGGGAAGAATTTCTGCAAAGTATTCAATTAGTACCTCATATTTAATATGTGAGTTTTTAAAAATCAGTGTCTACAGAGTACACTGAAATTTACACCTAGGTAATTTACAGCCTAAATTACCTAGGCCATTTAAATGGAAAAAGACCCTATTTCTACCTGAATTATCTAGGCAGTTGAGGTTGATTAGAGTGGATTTAAAAACACATGAATCTTCCCCATTTCCCATCAGCAACAAACTCTGAGTCTTGATCCAAACTTCTCTTCAAAATCAGCATCAATCATAGCTGGATTGTGGCTTGAATTGATTTGCCAATGTTTCAAATGTAAGGCAATGCTCAGAAAGATGAGAAATGGCTCAGTGGGAACCATTTTGTATCCTAGAACACCAGCAGAACACTGAAGAGTAAATAAAGAATCCCTGAAATGTGAAAAACATTCACTGGAATTCAAGGTTGTGGCAGATTCTGAATTAGCAGATCAGCTCCCCAGGAAAAACCACATCATTAATCAAAAATGAAAAAAATTCTCCTTTCAAGAGTAATATGTATTGCTAGAAACTGGACTCAACTTGAAAATTCATCTAGTCACTGCAGCCAGGCTATTCCTGAGCAAAGCTCTTGATGACCACCCAGCTAGTGCCCAGGACACACCATGAAGGTGAATGGAATTAATTGCATCTGAGGAAACAATGGGGATACAGAGATGGGTTATTGAGAATTAAAACGGACTAAATTTAATACACCTCAACTGATAATTCTTTCCTTTTGACCTTATGTGGGAAAATTGCATTTTGGTGAAAATACCTCATGTGTAGTAGCAGTCCCCAACCTTTTTGGTGCTAGAGACCGGTTTCATGGAAGACAACTTTTCCACAGACTGAAGAGGGGGATGGTTTTTGGATAATTATACAACTCACCATCATGTAGAATCAGTGGGAGCCTGAGCCTGTTTGCCTGCAACTAGATGGTCCCATCTGGGGGTGATGGGAGACAGCGAGAGATCATCAGGCGTTAGATTCTCTTAAGGAGTGCGCCACGAGATCCCTCCCATGCACAGTTTACAATAGTGTTCAGGCTTCCATGAGAATCCAGTGCCACTGCTGATCTGACAGGAAGTGGAGCTCAGTGGGTAATGCGAGCAATGGAGAGTGGCTATAAATTCAGATGAAGCTTCACTGGCTCACCTGCTGCTCACCTCCTGCTGTGCACCCAGTTCCTACCGGGCTAAGGATCTATACTGGTCCATGGCCTGGGGGTTGGGGACCCCTGATGTACAGGTCTCTGTGATGACATTCATCATCGCCCTGTTAAATCTTCCCCTCCTTATTAAATTATCACCCAAGTCAGTCCACCAGCTATCTCATCCCACCCTCCCTCACTTGGTCATTGCATCTCAACCCTCAATCCTTTGAAAATGGATACCCACTTTAGTGCTGGTGAAACAAACAGGCTGCACACAGGCGAGCATCTCCTAGTCCAGCCCAGATTCTACCCCTGAAGATGATGAATGGAGCCTGCTACCTTGGACTTCAGGCTCTGGCATGCTGGAGCATTCACAGAACTTTAATATTTTTCCCAGCTGTCTCATAATTATGCCAATTTAATGTTTTAAAAATAATCTATATTTTATTTCCTTAATCCCTTTAACAGATTTATGACTTAACATTTCATCAATAGCACAAACTCGTGGGGTTTTTGCCAGAGAAAGCAACTTTAATCACTGGAAGTTGTCTGTTGCAACATTTATTCTTAAACCTCAAGTAAGCGGGATTGGTTGAGAGATTTCATGTGTGCCTGGGGAGGAATTCATTTGTGCCACCTGCCCCAAAGCCATGTCACAGCTCCAGCAAGGAGAACACTGGGGTTTGTGAGCACATTGTTTTTGGAGAAGGATAATGTGGCAGGAGTTTGTTATTTAATAACCAGTTGCCTTCTGAGCTGGAGAGTTAATCACTACTATTAAGTACTGATCACTCCAGGTGAGAAGATGAGAACAGCTTCACATTTGCAAAAGTTTGGAAGTCAAAAGGCTAATAGGCTAATGCCATTGAAACTTGACAAGAACGCTGTTTTCTTTTCAATTGCATTTGAACTCCGTTACCTTGCTTTTGCATTACGTTCTTTTTATCTAAATGGAAATGAAAATAAAACAACTAGATCCTGGGAGACTGCCCCTTTCCAGGTTTTATCTGTGTATCATGTTTGAAATTTTTTACAATAAGCCCATATAATTTTTGTAATTAGAAAAAGCAATTGATGTTCCTTATAACAAAAGAAAACTGTTTTTTTCATTCTTGTTTTTGTCTGGCTCAGCCTTCTGTGGCTCACAGGAAGAGCTCGGGGTTTAAGGGTGTTTATTCAATTGTGATAAACAACAGCAGATTCTGGTTTGTGCTTTCTGACTCTATGAAAGACGAGATACATGAAGGCTGTGTCCAAGTAAGACAGCAAAATTAAAAGCAACGAAGAAGGTGGAGAGGAAGCGGTCATTTCTGTCCTACTAGGCGTTTGTCTTCAGTTTTTGTCTTTCAGTTCCTCAAAGCCATTCTGAACACTCTGCCAGGAATCAGCTTTGGCATTAAAAGCCAGAGAATGTAATGTACAGGGGTAGGAGTGGTGTGGCTTACAGAGGGATAAATTCAGCTGACACTGACTCTGTGACACTGCCACTCAACCTTGCAGGCAATTTTAGTCACCTGGGGAGCTTTACAAAACACTGATGTCTGTGTCCACCCCCAGAGATTCAGATGCCATCGCCCTGGATGTGGGCCGGGTGATTCTATTGTGTAGTCAAAGTCAAGAACCTACACCGGTGTCCTCCCATTTCTACCCTCTGCTGTTGCCAAAGCCCTCCTTTTTAACGTGTGGTCGGTCCAGGGACTCACAGCACCAGCAACACCTGGGAGCTTGATAGCAATGAAGAATTTCAGACTTCGACCCAGAACTTCTAAATCAGAATCTACATTTTAACAAGATCCCCAAGTTTACTGTGCGCACATTAAACTTTAAGAAGCACTGATCCAGGACTTCATAGCTCTTGCTCAGACTCGTCCAGTCTCCAGAGGGATCTTCTGTTCTCTATTCTGTCCCATTTCAAAACAATCTCCATATTGAAGTGATCCAGAATAAGCTATTGTGGCACAAAAGTTATTTTGAGCTGAAGGCATTTGAATTTCCAAAATTCCCTTATCTACCTAAAAGAAGAGCTTCCACAAAACCCAAAATACTAAATTGTCATAAATTTCCTCCCCAGGAGCAACTCAAATCCCTACTCCCTGTGAACCAAAAAGTATCTAAGACATGTGTCAATCAATTTAGTAACTTTATTTTGCCAAGGGTAGGGACACACCCGAGACACAGCCTCAGGAGGTCCTGCCGACATGTGCCTAAGATGGTCAGGGTACAGCTTGCCTTTATGCATGTTAGGGAGACATGAGACATCAATCAATACATGTATGGTTTACATTGGTTTGATACGGAAGGGTGGGACAACTCAAAGGGGAGCCGGGCACTTCCGGGTCATACGGAGATTTCAATATATTCTTATTGGCGATTGGTTGAAAGAGTTATTGTCAGTAGAAGGGAATGTCTGGGTTAAGATACAGGATTGTGGAGATGAAGGTTTTATTGTGCTGATGAAGCCTCCAGGTAGCAGGCTTCAGAGAGAATAGACTGTAAACGTTTCTTATCAGACTTAAGGTCTGTATTGATGGTAATGCTGGAGGGGTACAGTTAAGCATGTTCCCATCAAGGCCTGAACTGGGGGGTGGGGAGGACTTTGAATTTTATTTTTGGTTTACATCCCAAACAAACATCCAAAACCATTATATCTCTCATCTATTCTCCTAAGGGCACATTTATTTTTCCAAAAAGACATTTGTTTTTCTATAGGTGACCCTTCTCCCCTTCCTCTAAGAAGTCATAAGTGTCCTTTCCCTGTTAAGAGGATCCATAAGCCCCAAATTCTAACTGCCTCCTTGAGTCACATTTCTTTGTGAACTCCCACACATACATATGTAATTAAATCTGAGAGGTTTTTTCTCTCACTATTTTGTCTTTTTTCGGTTTAATTTTCAGGCCCTCAATACAAAACCTAAGATAGCAGAGGAAAAGAGTTTTCTCCCTGAAACTGTGCACATGATCATATCACATACGTGCTGATACAAACAGGAGGAGAAGGGCGGTTCCCCGGCAAAGGCCCCACCCTCAAGCCTGGAAACCCACAACCCTAAATGGGAACAGGCATTCCTGTTTTCATGCCCAAATTTTGCCCTTTCCAAGACCACTCTGGCCCATCACACCCCTATCGAGTGCCCATATAAACCCCAAGCTCCATGAGCAGAAAAAAAGAAAAACAGAAGAATGGCAGAGCAGTGTGGCAGAGGAGAGAAGAGAAGGAGAGTCTGAATATTGAGAGCAGTTTGGCTGAGGATGTTCAGAGAGGAGATTGACTGAGAGAAGGCCGGATTCCAGGGAAAGATAATCTTCCAGTCCATCCCCTTTCCAGCTCCCCATCCATCCTGCTGAGAGCCACCTCCATTACTCAATAAAATCCCCATATTCACCATCCTTCAAGTCCAAGTGACCTGATTCTTCCTGGATGCTGGGCAAGGAGCCGGGTACCAAGAGGGCAGGATATAAAAAGCTGTCACCCTAACTCTCCACTGAACTGGTTTAACACAGCCATTTGTGGACTGCAACTGCTGAAACAGCATTAACTGTAACACATCCCTAGATGTTACTGTGGGGTCGGAGCTTAAAAGTACTCACCCTGGCTCCTGCACCTGCCTGTCCATGTGCTCCCTCTCCCAAAATGGGTTTGAGCACACAGCGGGCCAAGCAAATGAGCCACACCCCTGTTGCAAGTCTTGCAAGGGGCTCAGGGAACTCTCTTGTTTCAATGCCTATAGGATAGATTATAAACTCCTTAACATGGCAACATGGCCACTCAAAACTGGGCTCCAGCACACCTCTCTAGACATATGATGTATTCCTGGCTCCTTGAAACTTTGTCCATCAGACATGTCCAAACCTAGACATTAAAGCCCTTTCATGAATCTGTGCCTTTGCACAGACTGTTCCCTCTAGTCTGTTTTTCTCTCTCTTCTACCCTGGTGATCACTGACTCTTCAAGACCAGCTTTAATGTTTTCTTATCCAGTATAGCTTTATCTATTTTCTTCTACAAAAGGTTCTCAATACCCCCAGTCTGTGACCTAGCACCTAGCATAGTACCTAGTACATAGGAGACGCTCAAAAAACAATGTATTTGAATAAATGGATGGATGGATAGATGGACCAAAAGCCTAGTTTCCCAAATCTCTTCATCCATAATATTCAAAAATATTTAAACGTTGGTTCTACCCTTAGTTCTAAACAAGAGGAGCCTCTGTCCTGGGTTCTGAAATTCCGAGGGCTCTGCATATCACAAATTCACACAATGAATGCTTTAAAAAAATATGCAGGTGGGCTGTGCGCGGTGGCTCACGCCTGTAATCCCAGCACTTTGGGAGGTCAAGGTGGGCAGATCATGAGGTCAGGAGTTTGAGACCAGCCTGGCCAATATGGTGCAACCCTGTCTCTATGAAAAATGTGAAAATTAGCCAGGCGTGGTGGCACACCCCAGTAGTCCCAGCTACTAGGGAGGCTGAGGCAGAAGAATAGCTTGAACCTAGTTGCAGTAAGCCGAGATCACACCACTGCACTCCAGCCTGGGTGACAGAACAAGATTCCATCTCAAAAAAAAAAAAAAAGAACAAAAAAAAACCCAAAAAATCAAATATACACAGGTGCCTTTGTCCCTTGGGATTTGACAGGTAATGCTGGCATAGTGTTATGTGCCACCTGCCACCTTAAACATTTACTCAGGTGACTAACATAGCTCCGGTCCCAGGGAAACACTAGTCTGCATCTCTTGCCCTATTCCTTGAAGCAAAAAGTAACTGAGCTTGGTTGCCACAAAGGTTTGCGGGTTGTACCTGCACATGTCAGAAACAGACACTGCTTCAGAATCAGGGAGGACTTCAGCAGAAGAAGTGCTTAGGTAAGATAAATGATGAATTAATTACCTTGTCAACTCCATCTTCTGAGATAAGGCAAACATAATAGATTCTCACATAATGAAGCATTCTTTCTCTTCAGTGCTGAGAGTCCATTTTCTTCTGTCTCTTCATATTCTAATTTGCGGCCCAGAAGTCCTAAAGAATTAGTGCATAATTTGCAACCGTTGTATCTAATGTCTGAAGAATCTTTTTCAAAAGTTAAATAATTCATATTACTCTTAAACTTGCATGTATGTGGATCTAGCTATGACATGCATGAAGCCTGGTACCAACTCCTACGTGCATAACTAGACAACCATTGAACACTAGAACTGAAAGTAGTCCTATTGTTGTAAACTATTTAATAAGATATGGCTAAGTTTTCAAAATTAAATTAAAAATTTTATTTTAAAAAAAGATTCTTTTTTATATTGCTTAATGATGCGATTTTTCCCTTTAATTTTAATATTTAACATCTCTTAAAAGTAATATTTAAACATATAAAACCATTTTTGCCACATTTGCTTTCATTAGCTTTTTAATACAAATATATTTAAATTGTTTTTTCTTAAAAGACAATTACATTCTATTTTTAGTCTTTAAATGGCTGAGAATAAATGTAAGGCAAGATCATGATAGGAACAAAAGTCCACAGTAGAATTCAAAAAGAAAAAAACTAAAAGAAAAAAAAAGCCCGGAATACCTTGAAAGAAATGGTTTCCTTAAATTTTGTAAAGCTGAAATAATAAAAGGGAGGGGTCTTCTGCAAAAGCATGAAACACATAAAATTTGCTAGTAAGACATTACAACTGCTACATTTAATAAAGTTTTAATATGGATCAAAACAAGATAAATGAGCAAGAAAATGATTCTCATCAAATTCACAACTTCAAGAGGTCGATGAAATCCCTGGAACCTCACATTCTCTGGTTCATGAAGATTTAATTAGTGCTCAAAGCAATAAGAATGAAAAAGAGGATTGTTCATAACAAATGCACAACTCAGGAGTGCAACTCCGGCCTGTCCATTAGAAGGTGAAGAAATATCCACCTGTGAAGGCAGCAACCTGGATGAGAAAGATAAAGTCTCCCAAGCACCACCCATTTAGGTCGATCCTAAAAATGACGCTCATCCCCCTGACAGCATGAGAATGTTTCTAGCAAAACACAATCTGATTCAAATTAGCAAATACAATTTTTCACTGGGTGAACATGGCAGGAAACTCAGTATTTCATTTTATACCAACTATTCTTTCAAATGGGAAAAGGACCTCTAGAGACAGGTTTTCATATTTCAGAGTGAAACACAAACCTTTTGGTTATATGGGTTACATGATTCACACCAATTTTCAAGATGAGTTTTGGCCAAAGAAGTTATTTTTGACCAGAAACATTTGAATTTTTAATTAAATGAACACAAAATGTCATTCACACATGCAAAAAAAAAGTACACATGCAAATATTAGAAATTTTAAAATAGGCCAAACCACCAATAATATTCAATAATGATAACTTCCCACCAGCTTAGAACATTGTTGTGATGGTCTGAAAAAATATATTAGGGGTCCAATATGTAGTCAAAAGTAGTAATGCTTTTCACAGTGTTAGCAAGCCCCGTATTCACAGAAACAATACAAGAATTCAAGGTTTAATAGAAATAACTCCAATTTTTATGCTAGAATGGCCAAAAATGTAAGATGAATAAAAGTAATAAAACAATCACTATCTAGGATGAATAATTCAAAATGAGATTACTAATTTAGTAGGTAATAGAGTCAGAAAATAAATCATACATAACACACAAACATAAGTAAATATTACTCAATGCAACTAGATGGTAGCAGGGACAAAGGTCATGTCGAACAGCAAACATTTATGGTAGATATTGTTGAAGAATAAAACAATAACATATTACATTGTCTCCACACCTAGAAGTACAAGTTTTGATTTAAATGAGGAACTGGAAAGATAACTTACAATTTTAGGAATTAAGTTAAAAGATTGTTGAGGCTAAGTCTCTGAAAATTGCATGAACGTATTTGGTAAAGGAAAAGGTGTATGAGCCAGAATATTGGTCAACAATTCAGCAGCAGCCGCTGTAAAGCCCATAGCATAAATCTGTTGCATAGTATAAATCTCAGTATAAACACGTGGTCTCAAGTTGACCTATGGTGTTGTCACCTTCAGAACAATCAACCAAGTCTGAAGGGTAGTTTCTGGACCCACCCAAAGAGCGAACATCTTCATGAAACATATATCCGATTTGACCTTACAAGCTCTCTCAGTATATGATAGGAAGGCCAACTAAATGTTGTTCAAGCAATTAGATTTCATTTAAACAAGACAGGAGAAGAGTTAGGCAAAGCTGCAGAAGAGCTACGAAAAAGGGACGTGAGTAGAAAATTAAATTTATTTTGAATGTGCACTGTCCATAATCTTTTGGTATATATTGTTGCTCACTCTCAATTATCAGAAGCTTTCAAAAGAAAAAATAATTTAAGTGTGGCTACCTCACTTTTTAAATATTAAAATGTATTTTTTGAAATTTTAAAGAGTTTTCTAAATCAAAAGAGAATACATGTAAAATGTGTGACGTTCCAATAAAAGGTAAAGAAATTAGAACAAGGAAACAAAAAATAATTGAGTAACTGTGAAGAAGAGCTACATAAAAATAATTCCCAAATGAATTTTCCTTAGATAATATTTTGGGGGTGCTGTGGATCAAGGAAGAGTCTTAGTTGAGTAGAGACATGAAAAAATTGAGCAATTTATTGACATTTTCAACTTTCTTCATAATATCCCAGCATCAAAAATTTTGAAAGAAGAAATCGAGAAATATTAAATCAATCTAGACACTACTTTAAGAGAAGGCTCAAATTGCTAAATACATGATTGTTGTGTATACGATAAAATTATAATATTTTATAACATTTTCTGCAATAATTTATCATATGTTATTCTACTATCATAGGCAAATGTGATATGTAAAATTCATCATCTCTTTTGGCATCTAAGTATTACTGGGAGAAGTTTATTGATGACTCCGGCAGCTACCCCTTCAATTTGAAGTTAATAAACAACTAAGAACTATGATAAAAATGTTGTCTAATTTGGCATTATTCCATGCGACATGTAAATTATATGGAAATTTTATTATAACAAGATAATTAGTGATTTCACAGAAATAAAAACAAGAAATATAAATTTTATGGAATAAGTATATAATTTATGAGTTACGCATCTCGATTTTATTACCAGTCCATCACCGACCCATCGGTAAAATGCTTAAACATACACAATAATAATTAAATTTAGTCGTCTTTGAAATTTTGCCAACTTTCTGTCATGTACAAACTATGAACATATTTTCAACACATTTAACACATTTGTTGTTAGCACGCACTCGTGTGCTGGGTCCCGCCAACGTCAGGAGTTAGCCTTCTCGTGCCCAGTGACAGACATTTCACCCCAGGCTCATGCACTGTCACTCCTGGAACTTCAGCAACACTTTGCTTCCTTTTCATCTTCTGGTTTTAACTCAGCAGCGAGGAAGAGGAAGTGGGGGTCGGGGGGCACCCAGCATTGAACTTCCCTGCAGACCCCCAGGGACTGGGGCTGCTGAGGGGCTGCTCAGCACCTGCTCCGGCCCCTCTGCTGTCCTCCTGTCTGTTGATGGCTCCTGTCAGATGCCTTGTTGTCGCAGGATGTGGTTAGGAGTATGGCCACCACCACCACCTACCTCCCACGTGGCCTGCTTGTGCCACCCGAGAGGGCCTGCCTCCCTCCCCAGCCTCAGTTCAGCAATCCCAGGGGCCCCAGGTGTACCTCCAGAATTGTGGCCGCATGCTCCAAGCCTGGTGACTGACAGCTCTCCCAAATGCCATGGCTGTGTGGGGGAGGAGTGGGTCCCCATAGCTTCCCCAAGGTAGCTATGCATTCAGCCAGCGTTCAGCCGTGGCATCTTGCCCTGGCTTTCCACATCGATGGATTTGGGACCTTCTCTTCTTACTGATTTCCTGTCGCTGCTATAACAGATACCCCCATCTCAGTGACTTAAAACAACACAAATGTATCATCTCACAGTTCCAGAGGGTGGAAGTCCAAACTGGGTCTCCCTGAGCTCGGGTCAAGGTGTTGGCAGGACTCAGGATGCATCCGTGTTCTTGGCGTTTCAGGCTTCCTAGAAACTGCTTCATTCCTTGGCAATGGCCCCTCCCTGGATCTTCAAAGCCAGGAATGTCAGGTTCAGTCGTTCCCACGTTGCCTGACTGTGGCTTTTTCCTGCCTCCCTCTTCTACTCACAGGGACCCCTGTGATGACTCTGGGAGCACCTGGATGATTCAGGAAACTCTCCTCATCTCAGGAAATGGTTGGCAACCATAATTCCATCTGCAAGCTTCATTGTCCTGTGTCATACACAGCATATTCACAGGCTCTAGGGACTAGGTTGTGACACCTTCAAGGGGCCAGATTCCACCTCCCACACCTTCCCTCACCCAACCCTGACTGTTCTGGCCCTGAACAAGAGGAGGAGCTTCCACTTCCTTCACCTGGCAAAGGAACCTCCACAGCCCAAGAATAGTAACATTTACCATGGGCCGGGCATGGGCCTTAGGTGTTTTATGTAACTCATTCCTCCCAACAAACGTATGAGGCAAGTAAAATAATTCCCACCGTTGCACAGGTGAGGAAAGGGAGACACGGAAAGTCTTGGTAGCGAGACTAAGGCCCCAGAGCTAGGAATGGACAGTGCTGAGATTTAAGGCAGACCATGGATTCCTACAGACTGATTCGCGAGGCCGTTCACTGGGGAATGGATGTTGATTGCCCACCTCCTAGTGCCAGGTGTTGTGCCCAGCTGGTGACACAGAACAGGGAGTGGCACTGATATGGCCTCTGCTTCTCTGAAGGGAGGATTTCTCCTGCACGGAGAACTCGACTCTAGAATTGGATGGCGGGGAGGGCGATGGTGGGCAGAAAGGGAGGAGCGGGACAGGCAAGCTTCTCCCACCCTGCAGTCTCCCCTCCACCGTTTCATTCTGTATGTAGCAGCCAAGGTTGTTCTTAAACCCAGACCTGACAATTCTCTGCTGAAAAACCTTTCATGTCACTCCACTGCTCCCACAACAGAGACCACACTCAGGCCAGGCACAGTGGCTCCCGCCTGAAATCCTAGCGCTTTGGGAGGTGGAGGTGAGAAGATTGCTTGAGCCCAGAAGTTCAAGACCACCCTGGGCAACGCAATGAGAGCTCATCTCAATTTTTTTAAAAAAAATTAGCCAGGCATGGTGGTGCATGCTTGCAGTCCTGACTATGTGGGATGACTGGTTGAGCCCAGGAGTTTGAGGCTGCAGCAAGCTCTGATTGTGCCACTGCACTCTAGCCTGGACAACTGAGCTAGATCTTGTCCAAAAAAACACCCTCTTAAACTCTTAAACCTAGCTTACAAGCCTTTGAACATGGGGCCTTCCCACTTCCCCCAACCCATTCTCTCATGTTTCAAGACGTCTTCGCCCACACCCTATGCCCCAGCCATCCCGAAACCCCTTTCTTCCACGTCTTGCCTCTAATCCTTTGAACACCCTCAATCAGGGATGCCTTCCCTGCTTCCCCCACCTCTCACTGCATTCACCATCTCCTCCCCTACCTCTTGCTCCCCAGGACTTGGCTTAGAGCCATTCCCACCTAACTCCCTCAATGGGCGGCAACCCACTAGAGACTCGTCTTCCTACTGCACAACTTGCTGCTTGCTCGTCTTCAGTTGTGACTGTACTGCAAGCTCCTTGAGGTCAGGGGCTACCCGTCTAACTCAGTGTCGTACTGTCGGCATCTGACGTGCTGCCTGGCTTATGATGCTCAGAATGTTTTTGTGGGTGGACAGATGGATAAATGGATGGGTGAATGAATGGACAGACTGGTGCCACCAATTTTCCTGCCTTAATCCATTAACCCACTGCTACATCAGAGCCAACCCTGCACCCCAGCCTTCAACATGAGCGGCTCCTGTTCTCTGTAGCTCCAGCACCAGCCTGGACCCATTTCTCAGAGCCACAATGCTAACACAGTCCCTGAGTCTTGAATGCCTATGTGAGTACCTCCACCATCTCCATGGCACACCCATCTTTCATGCAGCCGGTGCCTGCCCACCTCCTTCTTGGGCCAGCTATCATACTACACCAGTGTCCCCAGTTCCTGAGTCCCTCTGGGTCCTTCCTGCTCTCTTGACTCCTGGATGGCTCTGCCTGAAGGACAATCAGGACAATGTGAAGTTCAGACATGCTCTCACTGTGTGGGATGGGCCCTGGGTGTGTAAAGAGCTGTGCTTTTTTTCTGAAGAGGTCTCACAGTGTCCACACAGGGCGGTTTCTGTTTGCACGACATTGAGTAAACTTCACATCCATCAGGGGCAGTTACACTTTGGGATTTCTGATGAAGGTGTACCTTTTGAGATGCTCTCAAATAACTCCAAAAGATGCTCTGTCAGGGGCAGAGAGGTCCTATCTGGCTTTCAGGGTTTATACATTTACTCTGAGAGTGAAACAACCGGACAAACATCATCTCAGTGGCTTAAGACAGAAAACAAAAAAGACCATTAGACAGATCGTTCTTCCAGCCAGGGAGACAGCCCTATTAATACCTGCACCCACACAGGCAAGCAGAGTAAAAGGATTTCTCCATAGCTGGGAATTTATCTTCCCAGGAATACTGAATAAATGCTGGTGGTTACTAACCAGCCAGGCCAAGACAAAAGATCCTTTTCTTCCCAACTAATACACATTCTATTAGTCAAGACTCTGGGGAATGGGTGACAGAAACCTGCCCCCAAAGAGCTCACATTACAAGGAGGGGTACATTAGTTCTCACGCCGGGACGAGGAATGGACTGGGTCCTCACCGGCTCATGGGACTCCTGTCTCTTGTCTGATTCTCCCTGTGGGTCTGTTGCTAACATTCTTTCCTGTGAGGAAGAGGGAGGAAGTATAACCACGAGTAGTGTGTGCTTAAATCCTCACAGTTCAGCAATCAGAGAGGAAAGGGGCCCTTATTTTCCCTGCCTAAGCTTTAAAAACACCCCAGAGAAGGATTGAGTGAGGCTTAGCGTGAGCCCGAGGCCTATTCCTGAACTGGGGCAAGGGAATAGGCTGCCATTACTGGCTCAGCTGGAAGGATGGAGTGCAATGAGGACCAGCTCTCAGCAGAAGCACAGGGTTGAAACCAGACAGGAAGGTTTCCAGGTCTCAGATGCTCTTCTGCATGGACAAAACAGTAAATATCAGACCGGGCTCAGTGGCTCACGCCTGTAATCCCAGCACTTTGGGAGGCCGAGGCAGGAGGACTGCTTGAGCCCAGGAGTTGGAGACCAGCCTGAGCAACATGGCGAAACCCTGTCTCTCCTAAAAATACAAAAAATTAGCCAGGTGTGGTGGTGTGCGCCTGTAGTCCTAGTTGCTCAGGAGGCTTGAGGTGGGAGCCTCACTTAACCCAGGAGGCAGAGGTTGAAGTGAGCTGAGATCGTGCCACTGCACTCCAGCCTGGGGTACACAGTGAGACTCTGTCTTAAAAAAAAAATACAAAAAAAATGGAATATAAGTATTCATTATTTTAAATCATAAAAAAATAACTTAAAATGTGGAGTGAAAACATCACCCATAATCCTGTCATCTCCAAACAACTGTAATTAACACGATGGAGTATTTCCTCCAAGTCTTTTTTCTCCAGGCACACGTATGTGTTTAATATAGTCCTGCCATATTGTATAGACAATTTTGCATCCTGCTCTTTTTACTTAAAATTATAACAGAAGGATTTTCTCATGTTATTTCCTTTGACTCCGTTCCCTGCACAATCTACTTCCTTTCCTACTCAGCTCTTTGGCAGAAAAAGTTTGTAGACTGCACAAATAACTGGAAGGAGTACTGACTTTCTTTGGTTTCCAGGGGAATGTGAGCAAAGAGAGGAAAAAGAAAGATTAAAAAGGGCGGGTCTTGGTGACCCTCACAGGGCTGCTGAAATAAACAAATGTCATATTCTACGTGAGCATGCCTTGAAACGGCTATATTTATCAGTGTTATAGTCATTAATCACTACATTTATTTTTCCTCATTTTTAAAATAACTGAGTCCACTCGACAATCTTGAACGCCAGTGGAGGGTGGGGCTCTCCTGCCGTAGCCCACTGCAGTGAAAGGAGTAATTTCCCAGAGAATCTATGGATTTACTGTGGGTCGTAGGCGATAACAGGGTTTTCCAAAAGCACTTTCTGCTTCAGGTGAGGAGAGGATGCTGTTCTGAGAGCTGCTGATAATACGTGGAACCAAACCCACAGGCTTGAGCTATTTAATTGAAATTCACATCAAAATGGAATGCTGGTTTAGCTCAACTTGACTACTATGGATGATGAAAATAAATCCCTGGGTCACACAAGGATAGTGATTGAGTAGAGCTTGTTTGCTGGCACAGAAATGACATTTCAACTGGAATTAAATTGTCGTCAGTTAACAGAACTGAATTTTCTGTCATTCTTTGACTTGAATTTTCCTTTTTCCCAAGATAACATGGACAGGACCTAGGTATTTTCAATGACTCAGAAAAGAGTTCATTTGGCTACGGGCTTACCCAGGTTTAAGCGGGCTCTGCTCTCCCTGAAGAACCGAGCCAAGGGAAAGTGGGGTACCTTGTTGTCCCTCCTCCTGTCATTTCCCATCTTGTCTATCCAGTCCATAAACATTCTGTGGCTCTACCTCTAGAATCTCCTTTGCTACACCCACGGCCAGACCACCGCATCTCATGCCTAGACTACTGTGGTCCCCTCAGCCATTATCCCCACAGGAGAGAGAGCAACCTTTCGAAAAACAAACCCACCTGTGCCAATCCCCTGCTCACAACCCTCAATGGCTTCTTGTTGCCCTGAGACCAAAACCCCCATTTGTAGCCCTGCTCATGGACTCCCTTTCTGACCCGCTTCTACCTTTTCCCACATGCTGTGCCTTCCTTCCTAGTTCCTGAACCTCCCAAACTGGTTTCTGCCTCAGGACCTTGGCAAATGCTCATGCTTCTATCTGTCTCCTCCCCAAGTCATTACACAAAGGACTCCTGATTATTCAGATCTTGACTCAAAAGTGCCTTCCTTGGTGAAGTTTCCCTGAATAGCTGCTGCTTTACTTCATTTCTGGCACACTCATTCTTGGAAAGAAGCTTGCTGTATTAGTCCGTTCTCATGCTGCTATAAATAACTGCCCAAGACTGGGTAATTTGTAAAGAAAAGAGGTTTAATTGACTCACAGTTCTTCATGGCTGGGGAGGTCTCAGGAAACTTACAATCATGGCAGAAGAAGACACAAACACATCATTCTGCACAAGGCAGCAGAAAGAAGTGCAGTTCCAAGGGGGCAAAGCCCCTTATAAAACCATCAGATCTCATGAGAATTCACTCACTATCATGAGAACAGCATGAGGGACCTGCCACCATGATCTAATCAGCTCCCATGAAGACCCTCCCCCAACACATGGGGATTACAATTTGGATTACGATTCAAGATGAGATTTTGGGTGGGGACACAGCTAAATCATGTCACTTGCTTTCTCATTCCTGCATGCCCATCTTCTCTCTCTGATATGGTTTGGATTTGTGTCCCTGCCCAAATTTCATGTTGAATTGTAAGCCCCCTTGTTGGAGGAGGGGCATGATGGGAGGGGTGAATTTCCTCCTTGCTGTTCTCATAATAGTGAGTGAATTCTCACAAGACCTGTTTGTTTAAAAGTGTGTGGCACCTTCTCCTTTGTTCTCTTCCTCCCTCTCTGGCCACATAAAACATGCCTGCTTCCCCTTCACCTTCCACCATGATTGTAAGTTTCCTGAGGCCTCCCCAGCCACGCTTCCTGTACAGCCTGTGGAACTGTGAGTCAATGAAACCTCCTTTCTTTATAAATTATCCAGTCTGAGGCAGTTCTTTAGCATGATGTGAGAATCGACTAATACATTCTCCCCAGCTTGAAGTAATCTTCTTGAAAAGAGGAATTTTGTTGGATCTTGGTCAACATGATTTAGAAAGTACCTGTTGGGTACTTAATATTAGTTGAATGAAAGAATGAATGAACATCCAATTCTGAAAAGACATGGTCTGTATTTTTAGACATGGAGGAGGATATTTTGGAGTTTCGGCTTCCTTCCGACCTTCCAATGGCTGCTTGGTTTTTATCACTAGTTTCTTGCACATTGGACTTGTCTTTAAGCCATGAAAGGATCCCTTTAACATTCATTAAGGTCAGGCAAGTGAAAGTTTTATTTCTAGTACAGGAAAGCAAAAGCTTGAATCTAACTAAAATGTCAAGTGCCCTAAGGTGTGAAAAATATTTAAAAACTCTCCATTTGCTCTTTTGAGGTAGTACCCTTTGTCAAAACCTTATCTCCAATTTTATGCATGCTTGATAAATGGAAGAGGAGAGTTTTCCCAGAATGCCATAAAACACACCCAGCTAAACAGGGCTATGAGAGTTCAGTGGCTTCCTCCTGTCCCAGTGCCTGGAGGGGCAAAAGGGAGGAAAGAAACCTTTGAGCTTGAAGACTGCAAGAGGGAAGAAAAGAGAAAACATAAACTTAGAGCCCAGAAGCTTCCGGAAGGGAAAGGATCAGACCCCAAACCCTCCTCACCAAGGGCCCATATTACTGAAGCCCGCTAGGTGGACTGGCTGGGCCTGGTCAAAGTCCAATGGCCAGAAACAGTGCAAGCTTCTACTGGCCTCAGCCTCCCACTTCCAGTTACAGGTCCCATCCCTCTGAAAAGGGGTGGGGAAATGACTCATTCTGGCCCAGTCATAATCTTCCGTCACCCTGACTACCATGATTGGCATGAGAATGGTCACACGACCCAACCAGGCCAATCAGAGTCCTTCCTTGGGAGTTTCCTGCCTGGAGCTTTCATGTCTCTATAATCTGTAAGGACCTCAGCCCAGAGTTGCCTGAGATGGAGTGCCCTGAAGAAATCCCACTTGCTGTCAGAGAGAGTGAAACAACCAGCAGAGACAGGCAAAGGAGTCTGAAGGACATTTGTGCTCAGAGCAGAAGGTGTAAGGTGTTGGTGCCCACTCCATAGTCCTGGCCCACCTGAGCTCTCTAGCAGCAACAGCCTAGGGACAGCTGCCCTCCCACCTCAAGTCCCCACATTTTTCCTGTCTGCCTGAAGCCTTTCTCCAGCCTCGTTCTGGCTCTGATGCAACCAGGCACACACCAAACAGTGAGACTTCAGTTCCCAGGGACAACCCTCAGTAAGGGAAGGGAGTTGATTGACAAACACCCCCAGCCACCCCACCCAGTACCGAGAAGATTCTGAGGCTGGTGCAATGGTTTCTCAGAGGGTCCCTGCCAGAAAGGCCCTGTTGCCCCCAGCATAACTCACTGCTCAGGCACATCCTCCTGGGTGTTCTCCATTTCTTGTCCTACTTCTCCCCTATGTCCTTACAAGGACTTTCTGGAAACACCTTTTAAGTAAACTACCTGCACCGACCTACTTGCCTGGGACTCAGCTTTTGAGGAACCCAAACTAATCAAGAATGGCCTGTCTGTGGGTCATCCCTAAAGCCAGTTCAGTCTCTGCCGTTTTCTCCCTTAAGGTTGTGTGATTGAATTTGATTTTGTCATTCTCAAACAAAGAATCACGAAACAGAGCAGGTGGGTAAGTCACTCAACCCTGGGATTTTGAGGGAAGTGGTCACTGGGGGACATAGAGTGGTGGTCTCCCAACCTTGTCTGAGCGAGAGAAGGAGGCTGAGCTCCACTCAGACAAGGCCACAGTGACACATGGTCTTCGGGGGTAAGTAGGGGATCTCACCAGACCTGAGGGGTGGGGTGGTTTTTCCAACGCAGCCAGCTGGAGGAAGCGAGTGTGAGTGCCTTCCCATGGCAGGGGCAAGGGAGTGAGAAAGCCAAGGGACGTGCTCAGAAAGATGGCCACCAGCATCCTGCAGGGGTGGGACGGAGTGATGCCTTCAGGGAGGGCTGGCAGCTTGTATCCTAACTGCCGCATCATGCCTAAAAAGAACCATGACTTTCACCTCAGTGATGTCTAGCTGTAAAGCACTTTCACTCCCACAATTTTTTTTTTGAGATGGTGTCTCACTTTTTCGCCCAGGCTGGAGTGCAGTGACACAATCTCGGCTCACTGCAGCCTCCACCTCCTGGGTTCAAGCAATTTTTCTGCCTCAGCCTCCCAAGTAACTAGGATTACAGGCACCCACCGTTATACCCGGCTAATTTTTGTATCTTTAGTAAAGATGGAGTTTCACCATGTTGGCCAGGCTGGTCTCGAACTCCTGACCTCAGGTGATCCACCACCTCAGCCTCTCAAAGTGCAGGGATTACAGGCGTAAGCCACTGCACCTGGCCACTCCTGTAATTTATCTGTATCTTCTTATCCTCAAATTCTAGACCACAAATTTTGTGCACATTTCACAGAGGAGGAAGTTCAGGCTCTGGAAGATGAGGTGGCTGTCAGCTTCACAGGGCCACAGTGCATCCCTAAAAAGAGACAGCAACTTCCCTAGTCTCAAGAGCACGGTCCCGTCTTTCAAATGTACATACATAACTTTAAGTTTGGTTCTTCCTTTCTGCTGCGTGTATACTTACAGATCCAAAATAGTGGCCAAGTACACCGGATTTTATCATTTATTTGAGTGAATTTGACTGCTTAATTAGCTGCTTGGAAGTTTACTTTAGAGAGTGATTCAACGGCATACACCTATGGGCACCAATTCATCATTTGTTCATTCAGACAATCAACAAATAAACCTCAGGAATTTACATGGATTAAGAGCCCAACGTCTTCTTGAAGTGGCATTTTTCAGTGCTTATTTCACTTGGGGTTGCTAGGAGATAAATTGTTTTTTTTTTTTTAAAAAGCAATTTGCATAAAGACCAGGAAAGCATTTTAATAATGTCAATATATAGCCAAATGGACTAAAGTGCTAAAGTGACAATTTTTCACTAGATAATTAAGCCTCCAAATTTAAATGTTATAAAAGAGATATAGTTGTATTCCATGGAGATCTGTTCCACTGAGGTGGCTAATTATTTCTCAAGAACAACACTGAGTCATGTTAGATATTTGCTTGCTAATCTAATAATATTAAGCTACTGGGAGATGGTCCTATCCTACCACACAATGAGGAATGGAAAAGTGGTAGGATTTTAATTGCAGAATTGTGGGAAATGTATTCTTCTAATCACTAGCACAAATCTGACAATCTGTCCAGCAGCCAGGAACTAAATTGAAGTTTACCTTCCCTGATACATATGCTGTAAATTTCACTAATTCAAACGGGTGAGGAGGAAGAGTGTCTTAGTTCAGTTGTGCTGCCATAACAAAATCCCTGAGACTGGGTAATTTATTAACAACAGATTTATTTCTCACAATTCTGGAGGCTGGAAGTCCAAGATTCAGGTGCCTACAGGTTCAATGCCTGGTAAAGGCATGTTCTGTGTTTTCAAGATGGTGCCTGTTGCTGTGTCCTCTTCCAGAGGGAATGAACACTGTGTTTTTGCATAGCAGAAGGGGTGGAAGAACAAAAGGTTCTTTTTGTTTTGAATGCTGCGTAGATCCTCTTTTGTAAGGCATTAATCTCATTCATGAGGGCAGAGTCTTCATGACTTACTCACTCCTAAAGGCAGAACCTCTCAATACTATCACATTGGCAACTGAATTTCAACATGTGAATTGTAGGAAACACATTCAGGCCGTAGCAAAGAGCCCATCTATTTTGGTTAAAAATATCAGCTGTAGGACTTATGTAATACTTTTAAAATGTTTTCTTTGAAGTCCAAATAGAATCTTGAGCCTGGCACAAAATAATTATATAAGTGTTAGCCATTATTATTGCCTCAATATAGATACATAGCCTGGAAGAAATTTTTAAAAATTCTTTGAGATGGTACGGTAGATCATTTGCAGAGTCTGATCATTTTTCCCATCCCTGTACTCCAGACTTTTCATCATACACATATACACACATGTATTCTTCTAGTTATAACTATAACAAATAACAGTCCTTCTGTGCCTTGCTTTTGTTCATTTTGCAATGTGTCTTGGAGATTATCCCATATTAGCCCTTAAAGATTCCTTTCCTTTCTTTTAACCAGATTCTCCATGGTAGTATGGATACCGTAATCTATGTAATCATTCCACTGGTGACTGGCATTTAGAATGTTTCTAATCTTTTGCTATTTCAAAAACACAGCAATAATTTGTAAATATATTACTTCATGCACATGTGAGTATATCTCTAGGATAAATTCTTAGATGATGGATTAATGAGTCAAAGGTACAGACATTTGTAATTTGGATAGAGCTCTCCATAGGGGTTGTACCAATTTACATTCCAAAAGGGTTGTATACAAGGGAGTTCCTCACCCTCATCTCAGTGTGGTACTGACCTTCTCTATCTTTGCAAGTGTGATTGGTTAAAAGTAGTATCTCAATGTTGTTGTCATTTGATTTCACTTACCCGTGAATATGCTTTAGTCCATATTTGCATTGCTTTAAAGAAATACCTGAGGCTGGGTAATTTATAAAGAGATTGAATTGGCTCACAGTTCTGCAGGCTGTACAGGAAGCAGTGTGCTGGCATCTGCTTCTAGTGAGGACCTCAGGAAGCTTCCACTCATGGTGAAAGGTGAAAGGGGAAGCAATACAGCACGTGTTGTGAGCAGGAGAAAGAGGGAGAGAAGGGGGAGTCCCCAGGCTGTTTTTGGGAGTCTCACTCTGTCACCCAGGCTGGGGTGCAGTGTTACAATCTCATCTCACTGCAACCTCCGCCTCCCGGGTTCAAGCGATTCTCCTGCCTCAGCCTTCTGAGTAGCTGGGAAGGCCGCCACTACGCCCGGCTAATTTTTGTATTTTTAGTAGAGAGGGAGTTTCACCATGTTGGTCAGGCTGGTCCTGAAGTCCTGACCTCAAGTGATCTGCCGCCTTGGCCTCCCCAAATGCTGGGTTTACAGGTGTGAGCCATCGTGCCCAACAAATCTGATCTCACGTGAACTCATAGAACAAGAGGCCACTCATCACCAAGGGCTGGTGCTAAGCCCAGCCCTTGAGGGATCTGCCCCATGCTTGAAACACCTCCCACTCAGCCACACCTCCAACACTGGGGATTACATTTCAACATGAGATTTGGAGACATCAAACAATATCAGAATGATTTTCAGCATCTTCCCATAAGTTTACAAACCATCTCTATTTCTTTTTTCTGAGAACCACCAGTTTATGTTCTTTGCCTATTTCCTTTAGATTGCTTATTGCATAAATTTGTTAAAAACAGCAAACTCACTGGATTCTCTTTTTCGTTCTAATAGTTTGTCAGTTGATCTTGGATTTTTCAGATGAACAACTAAAACACCTGCAAATAATTACCACTGTATCTTCTTTCTAACATTCCTATCTTTTTTTCTCTGTATTTTTACACTGGTTTAGAATTTCCAGAAAAGCATTGAAAAATAGGGGTGGTAGTGGCCACCCCTGTCTTACACCTGACTTAAAGGAGAAGGCTTCTGGCATTTCCGTAACAGGTGTGATATTGGTTGATACACTGAAATGGATACGCCTTACTATTTTAAAGGAGTGTCTTTCTGTTCCCAGTTTACTGAGATACCATTAGTGCTTTATAAATTTGATCACTATTGGATATTGAGTTTTATTAAAATATTTTCAGAATATATCGAAAGAATCATATTATTTCCTTGTCTTATAATATGATAAATTATATTAATAGATTCCTTAATCCTAAACTATCTTTGCATTCCTGGGATAGTGTAAGACTCTACTATCTCGTATTGTATTTAGGATTTCTGCATCTCTTATGTATGCAGAAGTCATATGAAAAGTTACAGTATAATTTTCATTTGGTAAGAAATTCACCATATGACCTTGAGCTATTATCAGAATAATATTGTCTAATGAAGAAATATGATTCAGTGTACGCTCATCTTTTGAATTGATGTGATTTGTAAAGTCTCAGTATCACAATTGGTTAGATTGTTCTTGGGCAATCTTCATCTTTGAGAATCATTTTACTTTTCCAAATCTGCATAATTAAGTTGCAGGTCTCATTTTTCACAACTACGATCACCTGTCTGTAAGGTGTCTGCAGGAAATCCACTTATTAGCGTTATACAACCTTGGACAAGTCTGTTAATGTCTCTCAGCCTCATTCTCCCCCTTTTTTTTGTTTTACTTTGAGACGGACTGTTGCTCTGTCACACAGGCTGGAGGGCAGTGGCACCATCTTGGATCACTGCAGTCACCACCTCCTGGGCTCAAGCAATTCTCCCACTTTGTCCTGTGTCTGGAACTACAGGCATGCAACACCACACCCAGCTAATTAAAAAAAAAATTTTTTTTGTAGAGACAAGGTCTCACTATGTTGCCCAGGCTGATCTCAAACTCCTGTCCCAAGTGATCCTCCCACCTCGAACTCCCAAGTGCTGGGATTACAGGTGTGAACCACCATGCCTGTCCCTCATTCTCTTATTTTTTTTAAAGGTGGGGCAGGTAATAATAGTACTGTCTTCAAGGTGGCAGTATTTTATAAAGATTAATAAAATTTACAAAAGCCTTTAGCACAACATTATACAGTAGGAGCTCAAAATGTGGCAGCTATTATTATTACTATTACTAGGCTAAAAAGCCTTTCCTGATAACCAGTCCCATCGATGGGAGTCCATGTCAACCATGTACTGACTTAGTGAGTGCTTGCTCAGTGCTCAGATAAGATGATGTTTGTGAAAATGCACTGGGAAAAAGTACTATACAGAAGTTAGCTATAATGAGAATAACAGTGTCTGATGAAGAAATATGATTTAATTTGTGTTGACCCTTTGGATTGGTGTGGTTTACACAAACATATCATGGCACTACAGAGAGATTCTCTATACAGATATACATATATCAATATATATTCATATTATGCAATCAGGAGTTATAAAAGGGCTCCAGAAGTTGTTCTGTTGCACAGTTTGAATGTTTCTCTTCAGTGTGTTCAGATGAGTAATGTTCATGGGATACATTTTTCCCCCACATATGGCCCAAAGGTAAATCGTCCCACAATGGGCCTGGCCTGCGCTGTACTATGCCTGGACAGCACAGCCCAGTAATGAGGGTGGATCTGAGCTCCTTCCCTTCCACCCAGCTATGAGGCCACATGTAAGTGATTATCTTTCTCTATGTCTTAGAATGATAATGACAGAAATCCATTTCATTTGGAATTTGAGAATCAAAAAATGAGTTACTGAAGGTAAAACATTTAAAATAGTGTCTGGCCTATCTGGGAAGCATTCAATGAGCATTTGATGTCATCTATAGTATTTTAATTACTGCACTCTCCTCTCAACTATCAACAGGAGGGAAGATTGGTGGGTGGATGGTGAAAGTTAAGATTCGATGTAGCCCCCCAAATCCCCCAAAACTCTTGCCATTTGGCTCTATCCTTAGTAACTGGGAGCCACCAAGGCCCGGAGGTGAGGGTCCCCAGGCTGCATGGATTTGTCTTGAAGATCTTCCCGCAGTGGGAAGCCACCAGCTGGCAGGATCCACACACTGTCCTCCTGGAGTGTCCTGTGGTACTCTAGAACTGGCTCCACTTCACCATCTGCATGTACACGTGGGGGGAAACCACACTGATCAATACCCTTGTGTCTGCCATGGTTATCTCTACACTGACTTTACTTGAATCAGTAGGAAATTAGTGTTCCTGTATTACAGCAAATCTTCGTCTTAGCCTTGAAAGCGTAGCTGTAATACACATGCATGTTCATGAAGCTGCCACATTAAAGGGAAATATCCCTCAGACTCAGAGGATCAATTAGCAGAAGCGTTCATGACGGACTTGTTTACTCTGCGGTTGTCAACGTTTCTTTGTTGAAACTGACCTTCCCTGCTTTTATGAGAATCATTAGTGCCGAACAGGAAAGACAGGCCTTTCCGTTTCACAAGTCTGAGAGCGTTCACTTCTGAGTAGGGCTCAGGCTCAACAGTATTTTCACAGAGTGACAGTCATAATCAAGTCCTAACAAATGACTGTCCTGCACAATAGAACTGCAAATAAAACTCTGCATGTTGAATGTGCTTATTGTTCCTCCTTGTTTGCAAACATGTACACAGTGAGATCTTGATTATTTCAGAGCTTGGAAAAACAAAATTGTCTTCCAGTCTGTTTGAGCACTGATTTATTTTTCTGGCTCCTGGAGAAATGCCCAACTTTTTTGGAAGAGCGCATCTTGTGCATCCTAAACCCTCCCACTGGGAGAAAACCTTCGGTAAAGACAGCAGGCATGAGGAAATCAAGTGGAGACCATCCCCACACAGCCAGACATGTATCAGGCCACCAGGGCCACCAGCCACAGTCTCCCTTTGATGAGCTTCCCGTGGGTTCTGACCTCTGTGTAAAGACTCTTGTCTAACTACACACTCACAAATACAAACATAGTTTTGTCTTTGCTTATATAGAATGTAGCTACTTGAATTTTATGTTTAGATTTCTGTAGAAGATATAGGAGAAAGCAGTGTTTTTCCTGCTCTCTTACACAGTCACTCAACACAATGCTTCTGACACCAGATGTGCAGGGTCTCTTCCTTGTGCACCAGCAATTCTCTAGCAGTCACCAACTGAATATCCCATAATTCCATTCAAGCCTGGCACTATCTACCTAGTGATCACATCAGATCCCGCAGGGTGAAGGCTCAGTCCCACAGAACGGCTTCCACTTCAGATGCCAGTCCCAAGCTCCAGGTTGTAACCCATACTTCCAACCACCCGGCTATAAATCAGGGTTCCCACAACCCCCTTCCCCACGTTTGATTATGTTGTTAGAGCAGCTCACAGAATTCAGGGAATGTTTGCTTAGGTTCACCCATTTCTTGTAAAGGATGCTACAAAGGATACAGAACAACAGCTAGATGGAAGAGATGCCTGGAGCGAGGTATGGAGGAAGGGGTGTGGAGCTTCCATGACCTTTCTGGGGCAACACCTTCCAGGAACCTCTGTGGGTTCAGCAACCTGGAAGCTCTCCAAACCCTGCCCGTTTGAGTTTTCCTGAAGGCTTCATTATACAGGCATGATGGATTACATCACTGGCCCTGGGGATGAAATTAACCTTTGCCTCTCCCTGCTCCACTGAGGGTGGGAGGTGGGGCTAAAAGTTCCAACCTTCCAATCACAGAGTTGATTCTTCTGGCAACCACGCCCCCATCCTGGGACTGTCCAGGGGCCCCAGCCACCAGTCATCTCATTAGCATGACACTTGCCACTTTAGGGATTCCAAAGGCTTTAGGAGCTGTGTGCCAGGAACCAGGGGCAAAAACCAAATATATGTTTCTAATTATGTCATAACATCACAAGATTCAAGAGGAAAGAAATCATCCCCAACTCCTGAGAAGTTGGCATACTCTAGAAAGAATAATGGAATTTGCAGACCTGGGCTTCTCATCTGCTTCTGCCACTTGCTATGTGACTTTAGACAACATGAGTAGCTTCTCTAGACCTCAGAGTCCCGTTAGGGTAATAAAGTCTGTGGTGCTTGACTTAAAGGATTGTTATGAGATTCAAACAGGCTAATACATTAGAAAATTCTTTGAAGGTGCGAATCATAAAGGAAGGTATTATTCTTTACAGAGGCACATGAGGTTAGCTCCTATTAAATGGTCGATGAGGAAACAAAATAAAATTTTCAAAATGAACAGATATGCAAAAGGACTATTGTATGCTTCCACTACAAATAGGCAAATTCACAGAGACAGAAAGTAGAAGAGAGTTTACCTGGGGATGAGGGGAAGAGAGAACAGGGAATTCGTGTTTGACGGGCACAGAGTTTCTGTTTACGATGGTGGAAAGTTTCTGGAGATGGATGATGGTGATGATTGCACAATCATGTGAATATACTTAATGCCACTAAATTATACACTTAAAAATGGTTAATTTTATGTTATGTAAATTTCACCTGAATTTTAAAAGAGAAAAGAACAGATATGAGTCTTCCAAGTGGAGGTAACACAGGGATGTTTTGGCAGAGGAACACTGGGTAGCGCAGGGGACAGGTGAGCACGCTGACCTCTCTGGAGCTGAGAGGAGCTGTCTGAGGCTAGAGTCACAAGCTACCTCTCTCCTTGGAGGAGGAACCAGCTGCCATCTGGATTATATTTTGGGGAAGAGGGACCACACCTTACTTTAGCCCACGAGAACTTACATTTTAAACCTCTGGTTTCTACAGTATAGTAGCCAAACATCTTCTCAAATAAGTAGACAAATGGACGATTTACTAGATACATATTTAAATAACCAAAGGTTGAAAGTAAAAGTATTTTTAAATGTCCCAGCTAAGTGAAAACAAAAAAGAAAGCAGATGTAGTAAAATTAATACCAGAAAAAAAACTGAATTCATGGTGATATTCAAAGAGACAACAGGGCTCTTTTATACTGATGAAAAGTGTATGTGTGAGCTTCATCTCCTCAGCAACACAGCTTCAAGATAGGGGAAGGAGCTGAAGGATCAGATGGGATTGAAAAGCCTCCATTAGAGTTTAGCACGTCTCTTTCAGAAACTAATCAAGTATATTTAAAAATGTTTCCTTCAAAAGAGCCCTCAAAACTACATTTTTATAAATTTAAACACACGATTCTCTATAAACATGGGTCAAGGAAGCAATTATGCTGGCATTTTTGAAATATTAAAGAGTGAATGACAAAGAAAGTTCAAATATCAAAATCTATGTTTTTGCTAAACCATTGGGGGAAAGTCACAACATATGTTTGGGAAAAAAGTGATTAAAATTGATAAAAACTGTCTGCACGAGTTAGAAAAAGAATAGCAGCATAATTGCAAAGAAAGCTCAATGAAGAAAAGCATAAAACTACCAAGAAATAAACAGAATAACAGAATAGACTCCACAGAACCAGCATTCATTTTGTAAACTTAAACAGACAAACATCTGACAAGATTGATTGAAGAAGATCTAGAAGGAGAAAAAGAGAAGTCACGATAAAAACTATTAGGCATATAAAGGGGAATATAACTATAGTCACAATTAAGATTTTAAAAATTAGAAGAATGCTTTGATGTAAGACAATATTCTTTACGCTACAGTATTTGAAAATTTAAGTGAAAATAAATCATTTTGTAGAAATACACATTACAAATGGTGAATTTAGAAAATCAGAATGGATCTCTTAAATAAATGGAATCCAAGTCAAAAAGTTTTGTCATTCCAAAGGCTCTGACCCAGCCAACTTGACAGGTGAGCTTTACCAGGTCTGCAAATAATAAATTTATTTTTCATTTCCTCCCTCGTATAAATAACCCCCACACCAAAATCAATAAATATTAATAAATGAAAAGTTCCCCAACTTGTCTGAAGCTAGCACCACATTGACATCAAAACCAGGCAAGAACATTCAGAAAAAGGAAAATCGTTGGCCAATCTTTGCAGCATCCACCTAGCTAATCTCTCTGTTGCCATTCTTGCCCACTTAGGGTTTCTCCTCTTTGTGGCCCAGGGTGATCTATTTAAAGTATAAGTCAGATACATCACTGACATGCTCAGCGACCCCTCCTGCTCTGTATGTCCTTCCTTCCCTCTGTGCTCCTCCCCAGCCTCTCTGTCTTGCCCTCTACTGCTGACTGTATACCCACTAGCCGCTCCCCAAGCAGGCTGAGAGTACTCCTGCCTCAGGGCCTTTGCATGGGCTGTTTCACTGATACTCACATGGCTCGCTCCCACCTTTCTTGAGCCTCAGCTCAAATGCCCCCTCCTCAGAGCTTCCTGCCCTGACCACTTTGTCTAGGATGGCAGTCACTCTCCACCTCCTTCCCCTGTTGTCTTCTCTGCCTGGTACATAGCATTACCTAGTTTCTGTCTCCCCCTCTAGAATGTAAACTCCACAAGGCAGGGACTTTGTCTGTTTTATTCCCTGATGAATCCCAAAGTCCTGGAACCATGCCTGACACATTTCTGATGCTCCAAAGTGTTTGTTAAACAAAGAAAGAAATCTCACTGGTAAAGTTAGGTGTCAGGTATCTGATGATGATATTAGCAATCTGAATCCAGAAACTATTTTAAAATATTAAGAAAGCAGCATTATGACTAGGCAAGTATTTACCTCAGGAATGCAAGGATGGCTTAACATGAGAAATGTGCTGATGTAACTGTGGTGGACTGAACAATGACCCCCCAACACGTCTGTGAATACGTTGCCTTATACTCCAAAAGGGACTTTGCTGATGTGATTGTTAAAGATGTTCACATCTGGATGTTATCCTAGATTATCCAAATGTGCCCATAAAATCACAAAGATCCTTGTAAGAGGAGACAAGAAGGCAGAGTCAGAGAAGGAGATATAAGGCTAGAAACAGGTGAGGGGCTTAGAAGGAAAGGGAGGAGGAGGCAGAGTGAGGGAGAGGCGGAGATTCAAAGATAAAGTAAAACTGTTGGCTTTGAAAATGGAGGAAGGAACCATGAACCAAGGAATACCAGTGGCATATAGAGGCTGCAAAAGGTGAGAAAATAGATTATCTCCTGGAGCCTCCAGAGGAGACACAGCCAAGCTGAGACCTTGATTTTAAGACTTTTGACCTCCAGAACTGTAAGATAATAAATATGTGTTGTTTATTATCTTATTGTTTTTTTAAGCCATTACATTTGTGGCAATTTATTACAGCAGCAATAGGAAATTAACACAACAATTTACCACATTAACAGATTATAGAAAAGGAAATCATCTAGCTGCTGAGAGAAGATTCAGCCACCTGCCTGAGAAATCAGCAGATAGGCCCTACAGTCCCACTGGCAAGGATCAAGCCAGCCATTCTTTATGGAGTACTGGTCCAAGCACAGCTCAACATAACAGATAACCTGGGACTCTGGATTCAGAGATTCATGGCTGGGAATCTGGATTTAAAATGCAGTTGTGTAATTTTGTAATCTCTCCTGTTAACTTTCCTCATTCATAAAATGCGTTAAAAAATATTGCCTACTTCAAAAAGCCATTATGGGATGACATGAGATGCCCCTCGCAACACTGCTAGACCAGCTAGCGCCTGTGAGCTAACTGCCCCAACAAGAGCGATCAAACTTGGCTGAGTCCTGCAGGTGAGCACATGCAGTTTTAGGGATGTGACTGCTGACTTCACCGTCACTTAGAACTGCGAAGTTCTTACACTGCCCAATGATGTACTCCATCTGTCTTCCCTATCCACTGCAGGCGTGTGTTTGCACCTGAGGCTTGGACCTCACATCAAACTCCACTTGTGTTCACCATGTGAAGTCCATCCTTTGTCCCACCCAATGAGGTTCCTCCAGAGCCCAACCAATGTTACCAAACCGAACTTGAGTTTGCTCACCCAGTGCACAGAAAAAAAAAAGAAAAAAACACATGGGGATTTGCAGCAAGAGAAAGTGAGGCATTTATTACAGGGCACTGAGCAAAGAGAACCTTGTAGCTAATGCTTAATACCCAAACTGCCCGATAGCTTACAAGCAAGAGTTTCTAATGGTAGGGGTACATTTCAAGAAAGCAGAAGTTATGGGAAAAACCATAAATCAATACATGGAGATTTTATGATAGTTTGGCCCAAAAAAGCAGGATATCTTGAAATGAGCACTTAAACGTCATAGGTGGATTCAGAGATTCCTTGATTTGCAATTGGTCTCTATATGTGTGTATAGAGTTTTTAGTAATAGTAATTTCTTCTAGTAATTTTACTATAAAACAGTAATGTTATTATTCTAATAGTAAATTTTAGAAATTACTATTCTAATAGTAAATTTTACTACAAATATATAAATACTATAAATAGTAAAATCTTCTAGAAATATCCTCTAGAAATAGTAATCCTAGAAATATTTCTTCTAGAAACAGCAGCCAAGGAAACAAGGCTTTGTCTAAAAGCTGGGGTCAGAATAAAGAAGGCTTCAGCTCTGGCTAGGGGACTTGCTCCAGGCCCCACAGGAAGAAATTTAGAAGAAAGAACAGCAGTCAGGGTTCAGTCCTTAGCTCCCCCTTATCTGAGATCTACATGACGGTAGTTGGGGTTTTCCATTTGGTGGGGTCTGGGTTTCCAAAACACAACTCGAGAACATATGCCAAGATGTTAACTTTTAGATTCTGTAGGGATCCCAAACTCCTGTGACTCCAGCTCATTTGAGTGGCTGTTGGGGAAGTTATTCTTATCTTCTTGTTTGGTGGGTTATTTATTTACTTTCCTCATTGCTGATTATAGAGCTAGCTAGGTGCCTGGAATTTCCCTTGAAGGGACTCAGAATTTGTCCTGTATCTCCATGCCAAGGGTGAGGAGGGTAGGGGTTGCAGGCCCCTAAGAGGGGTCTTGCTAGGTCTCACCACCTCTTGAGTCTGTGGGCCACCTGCAAATATGATTCTAGCCTTATGTCAGCAGAACACATAGGTTTCCCAAGCCTCCAGTGTGTGGTTGTTTGCCATGTTCTCTGGACTGCCTTTGAAGATACAGTGCCAATATAATGCACATTTGTTGAGGTTGTAGTCTAGGCTGGACCCTGCCCAGCTATTATGTGTAAGCTCACAACAACACTTCAGGGTAGCAGCAGTGGAGGAAACAGAATTGCAAAAATTGGGTTAGTTTTTTGGTGTGTGATGGTAACCCCGTCTGGGTGACACTGAGGCCAGCGCTCCTCCTGCCTGTGCCCCTGAGTTGGTCTAGTCCTGCAGGCAGCTCAGCAGCCAGCTCACTCTAATCTCCAGGAAGAGGATTCTTGGGAAAGTTGTCCTTTAGGACCTTGACAAGGCCACCTCTCCCCAAACCAACAGAGCCCAGTGCTAATCATCCATCACCGAGCTGGCCTAATTTTTGTGTGAAGAAAACGAATCCAGAAAGTGCATTCCTAGCATTCTCAACATCTCTTCTGACGGTATATTTCGCTAATCAGTAGATTTTACTGATTTTTGATTGGAGGTTTTTAGAGACTCAGCAGATTCACTATAGGAAATCAAATTCATTCAGCAAACAGGCAAGTCCTGTTTAATCATTGGCCAAGCTCAAAATTGCCTCAACAATAACTCACTTTACCTGAGTTAAATTGCACCTTTTCTGGAAAAGAAATGCCTAGCATCGAGTTGCCTCTTGAAAATTCCCTACCATTGTTGGAACCCCCAATCCAAACATTTCTATTTGGTCCTGCTGATTAACCACAAACAAATTGGCTAAATGTGAAGTTGAGCATATCAACTCTGTTTTTCCATAAATTGGAAATTTCCTATGGAATCTCATCTTCCTTAACCATGACCTTGCCTGCCCTAGTCCATGCCCCCTGCCTTCTGCTACCTGAAGAGTCACTCCCCGAAAGATGAAAAGGTACTTATTTTGGATTTTTCTTCTTAAAGTAATAGGAAAAAAATCTTTTTATTGCAAGATATAACTGCATTAAAGAAGATTTGGAAAATGGAAGAAGAAAAAAAAAACCCACCTATAATCCTAGCAAACTGCAACCACTAATAGTTTATGGCAGAAGTCCACATTGTGGCCCTTAAGATGTTAAAACTGAAATCTGTCTCACTGTGTAACTATGGAGACGCATGTCCTGGGCTCTCGGAACCCTGTGAGGACCAGCTGACACCAGTGCCAGGCCACCACACCTGCCCTGGGGGCAGCGTCCTGTTGTGTGTGTGCACGTGTGTGTGTATGTGTTTCCTCCTCACTTCACTCTCTTTTGATGTTCATTCCTTTCATTTTCCATTTTTGGTTTTGTATTTCTGCATTTCCTTCCTTTGTAAGAGGAGTCTTTCATTATCGTGTTCTCAGATTCCATGCATGCAGGAGGACCTGGATAAACAGCAAATGGAAATTGCCCATCTGCTTAGAGAAAGATGGTGCATGAGAGCACCAAGGTTCACCCAATGCCAGGCCCACACACCTCGCTGGAATTAGTAACGTTTCACTGCCTCAAACAACTGGCTAAAAAATATGTGGTGATATCTCTCTCTGAATATAATGCCCTTTGTGTTGTATTTGTGCAAATACTACTTTGCGGCCCAATATTTCTGGATGGACAATGGTCTGAGGCTTCGAAAATGTAAATCCCTTTCTGAGGCTCAATTTGCCCATCTGTAAATCTGAGGCCCCTTAGGTGGACCTTCCCTGGTTTCTGGGTCACCCCAGTCCTCCTCAATGGAAGCTGTGCCTGTGAGACCTCCAATCCCCAGCTCAGCCCTGCCCTAGACTCCAGGATCCATGCTGTCCTGAGACAGGTGGGAATTAGGAAGCTTCAGCCCCTCGTTCCAGGATTGGCCTCTGATTCAGCCCTAACGTCTCTAGCCCAGTTCAGGAAACTGGCCCTGGATCCAATTTATTTAGGCAGCAAACACAAATGAATCCCTGCCCAGAGCAGAGGAGCCAGTCTACAGGCTGGTGGGTAACTTATGACCTGTGTCATCTTCTTAATAAGATGAGCTGGGCCAATCCAATTACTTCCTCAGAAAGTCTTCATGAGAAAACTAAGACGTCGGAAGAGTTGGCTGCGGGGATGGATCACAAGTCGATGTAGAGGGGCCCAGGAAGGTTGTGCAGGGTCATGCGTGTGCTGAGGAGGGAGTAGAGACTGGGGACCTGTGAGGGAAGAGATCTGGGTGGGCAGATGCAAAGAGAGGTGGAAAGGTGTCCTGGGAGTGACCACGTGGCTGCCAACCTTTGCCACCCTTCCCGTGAGATCCATGCTGCTTGGAATCCTGGACTCCTGAGCCTGTTGTACTTCTGGTAGACCTTCCTTTACTTAAGCTCATGTGAGTGAGTTTCTATTTCTATTTGAATTACTTAAAATCAGAAAAAAGAAAGCCCTCGGATCTAGCCCCACGTGCTGCATTTGTGGAAAGTGAGGACCACCGCAGTCAAGTCATTTGCTCAGGACACCCAGTGATACCCCGGGGTCCCAATCACAACCCTCCACCCAATGGCCTTTGAGTTACAGAGGTCAAGAGGACAACCATCCCATCTTTAAGCTAAACACAAATCGTTCTGTTTCTAAATATAACCCCATGGAATGACCTGAAAGTCTCTCGGCATCTCATTAGTGTTTCAAGGGTACGTGAAGCCCCGTCTATGAGACAGCATAAAGATTTGATTTTGCAAATGTGAGATGCTGAATACCACAGCCCATTTCTATTTGGATCCTACCTGGAACTGCATTAATCCCAAGAGCCTCACTGATGACCTTTGCAAGCAAGAGCAATTGCTAAAGAATACAGTATATTTGCTGAGTCCAAAAGCAATTTTGTTTTAGCTTCCTCATTTGGCCAGAGGAGTTGGCATGCATAAGTGTTGATTCAATTTGGCTCTCTGATTGAAATAGAAGACTCAGGAAAACTAAACATGTTTGTGAAATCTAAGCATACTTTTATCTATCAATGCCCACATCCCAATATTTTTGGTTTTTCAGTGAATCATAACAGCTGACATTTATGGTATGTTTACTCTGTTAGAGGAACTTTTAATCAATAATCACATTTAATCTTCACAATAACCCTATATGACAAGCATATTATTAAAGAAACTATTATAATTATGGTATGGATGGGACCTCCCTATAGCTTGCCCAAGAGACATAGCCAGGAAGTGGCAATGCCAGGCCCCCGTCTCAGAGGCCCACTCTCTCCCAACCTTTTAACCATATAGCCCCAAAGGGGGTTAGTTAAGGAAACAGATGATTGCTTGTTTGTTTGAGTTACAGACAGTGAAGATAATTCAGAAATTTGTAATTGCTCATCCCTGCTGGGGGATATTAGCTAGACATCAGCTGTAGCATGTGAATCATGACAGTTGGTCCTGGCTGAGTTATTACCTATGCACAATGGTGTTCTCCAGCTTGCCAGCTTGGTTTAGAAAATTTGGGGAAAAGATGATGCACACTGCGTCCAGTTGCTCCCCACTGCTAATAGCTCAACCAGGGATCCAGGGCCCCCACCCACCCTCAATTGTTAGCAGGCAGTCCCTGGCTTCAGTTTTACATCTGGAGGGTGAATTGTGACCCTGGGACAATTTGGGGGATGCTGATGTATCACAGCCCATGAACTCTTCAGACACCCTTTGAGAACACTGAGCTGCTAACCCGTTGGAGGGAGTGGTAGACACTCTGCAAGCTTCTGTGCATTGTGCACTGGGGTCCTCGCTCTGGACAGGGTCCAGAGGCAGCACCTGTGTGCGGGGAATCTTCCTTGTCCCTGCTTTTGCTGCTCTGCCAAAGAGGCAGGACACACATCCAAGGACCATCGCCACACCCCAGTAGGGAGGTGAACAGATCTGTAGCAAGATCAAGGAGAGAAAGGGAGGCCTTCCTGGGCTCTGCCCCTATCTGTTGAGCAAGCTACCACCCCTCTCTGTTCCTCAGCTTCCTTGCCTGTCAAAAAGAAGGGGCAGGAGTATCCTGGGGAGAAGAAGAGGGCTCAGCCGTGACTTAGTGAGGCAGAGATGCTGCCTGGTTTACTCGGGATATTGGGCTGGCCCAGCACCCATCTCCTGGAAGGTACATCTTAGAATACACAGGGCCTTCATTTTCACCATGAAATTTGAAGTGAATATTGTCATTCTTGTGCTTAAAGACATAGGTGGGAAAATGCTTTATATCTATTAAAAAAAATTCTCAGCTCCCATGTCATCCCTCCGCCACTCTGTATTCAAGCCTGGGAGGATTTCATCGCTCCCCAAGCCCCACTGGGCACTTTCCGCCATGTCTCCTGCTGTTTGATTCGTTCATTCATTCATCGTTCATTCATTCATCACTCACTCAACAAACTCACTGTGAGTGTCTGTCTCAGGTGATCTGCCTGTCTCAGTCTCCCAAAGTGCCTCAGCCACTGTGCCCAGACAGATTTATCTATTTTCAGATTCTAGTTACAGGGAATCTATTCACCTTTCATCTTATTTATTAAAACCAACTTTGTGGACTAAAATCAATGATGCACTTAAGTTATTCATCTACCAAGCTTTTATTTAGCACCTACTATGTACTTTTTGTATTTGGGAGTTTACCAGCCTGGAGGGAACTTTGTATCTGGAAACATTCTTAGACTGTGGAGCCATGTTCTAAAAAATCAATTCCTAGAATTCCAGCAGTCATGTAAGTAGAAAAAGGGAAATTGTCAGTCCTTGTAATTAAACACACTTGTAGGATTTATTTTTTCCCTATAATGAAATGTATTCAAGAACGACAAGACATCAATAGATTCCTAAGTTTTCAAACATATCTACGAAAATCCAAACCCTAGACCACATCTTCCTGTCTGTCCAAACAGGTAATTATACTTTGTGTATTAAAGTCTTATATCTTTGACCTATCCAGTGCACAAAAAACAGTTTAACCTTTAAACCAAGTCATGTACACCATTTTACTCCTAGAAAGTTGAATTTATGTTATTCTGTCAAATCAGTATCAACCTGACCTTTAAACACATCAGTGTTTCTTGGAAAAAATATTATGGCTGGGATGCCTACCATGGTAAACAATATTAGCTGCTCCTACCCAATGCTGAGCCGTGCTGTGCTGTAGCTTATCAAATCAGGGGGTGGAAGCCAGCAGGGACCAGAGTTCTCCTGACAAACTCTACAGGATATGAAGAACAATGTAAATGCACCAGAGTTGGCAGATATATTTTTACATTACTGTTCCGGAGATAACAGCTAAGGTGAATCATTTCCTACCACCTACCATTCCAAATTATTTCAAATTCTGAAGGGACTCTATTTATTTCATTGGTAGCTAGCAATTTACTTAGCTGAAGATCATTATATTTATGTGTCTGTGAAATCCTCACAATAATTACACATTTGAGCCGTCTCAGATGTGCTATACGTATTCTCATTAGTCATATACTTGCAAGGATATTATCACATTTTTTGTAGCAACCTTCACAACGTACACATAAAGTGCCCAACTGGATGTGAACTTTGATTCTCATCGTTTTCCTACGTATCAGATTTATCAAACAGCAGGATGCTTTCATTCACATGCAAATGCTTACAGAAAGCTGGAAAATCGTCTTAATTTCTCTTTTCTCTAGATCACTTTGGTGCTGCAGCCCTGGAAGATATTGTATTGGGCAGCAGGGAGAGCAAACCTAGCTGAGATCTAAAATTACTTTAGGAGCTTACCAGAAGGTTCCATAATGGGAAATATTTATAAGACAGTACACTTCCTTCCAAAGCATAAAGTCATCGAAGGATAAGTGTAAGACATTTGTAATTTCCAGTGCTGTCAGGCAAGTGTTCCCAGGTTGAATCCTGGACAATATTTGTGAGGCTGATTGGTTTATCTGAAAGGCCTATTTGATCATTTTAAAGTCAGAGATTATGAAAGGGAACAGACTGCCTGGTGCTTTTGCCCCTTTATTTCAGAAGCTGCTGTTAGTATAAACATGGTGATTCTCAGAACATCTCTAACCTCGACAGCAAATTTGAACGATTCTCCCTCCTGAGCAGTGATTCCAAGAAAGCATGGCAATTCATTCAGGTGCCAAAGAATATTGTGGAACCACCGAGCTCAGGACAGAGACACATACTCATTTGTCATAGCTTCTCAGAACATGTGTGTGTTCATTGGGTTTACATGTGACTCCCCGACTAGCTGGTAGGCCCTGGGAACATAAGCACTCTGCTCGTGTCCACCTTTGCATCCCCAGCATCTAGTACAGTGCCCAGCCCATAGTCAGTGCTCAAGAAATATTTACTGGGTAAGCAAATGACTGAGGCAATGAGCTGAACTGGGTCCATGCCAGAAGCCTTCTCATGGGGAACTGTAACCCCATCTCGCATTTGAACTGTCTGAGGCTAAGTCACGTGACTTTCCCATAGAAGATTGAAGCCAAAATGAGAATTCAAGTCTCCAGACCCGGCAGGTATCATCACCTCCTTCCATGCATGGAATGACGATTTAATGAATACCTGCTAGGAACCCAGAGCTGTGCCAGGCATAGGAGCAGCCACAGTAAACGAGTCACTAAGATCTGGCTCTCGCAGAGCTTGGAGGCTGATGAGGAAACAGGTTTAGAAGGGCTCACAGGAAAGGAGATTCCAGAGCGGGAAAACCGTCACTAAACAAGGACACTGTTCACAATAAATGCAAAGGAGGCTATGGTTCCTGTGAGCGCTGCTGTGTATGAAACCACCCCAAAGCTCGGGTCTTAGAGGGGAGTTTGTGGGTGGTGGAAATGTTTTATAGATTGGTTATGATGATGGTTTTGTGACTATACATTTGTCATGAAAACTCATCGAACTGTATACTGAAACGGTATGGCTTTTACTAAATATAAATTGTACCTTAATAAACTGACTTTTATGCTTAAACAAAAAAACCTTGAAGAATGAAAACAACAGTCATGGATTATGCTCACAGATACTGTGGGTTGGGAATCTGAGATGGACACCATGGAAAAAGTCGTCTCTCCTCCACGAATCCTGGGACCTCAGCTGGGAAGACCCATAAGCTGGAAATGACCACGTGGCTGAGGGCTGGAGGGACCGGGAGGTCCCCAGGTCTGGTGTCTGGGCTGTGGGCTCGAGTGACTGGAAGGCTAGAATGCCCCCTGAAGCACCCCTATTTCAGCCTCTCCGCTCAGCACATTCTTGTTGAGGGCCTACTGTGGGCCAGCGTTAGGATACAGAAGTTAACGCCATAGACAAATAGCCCCTCCCCTGTTGGATTTGACAGTCTAGAGAGGGAAGGCAAACAGGAAACAACATTATATGTAAGTAAACAAATGGCATGTTAGAGAGAATACATGCATGGAATAAAAATTTTAAACAGCGGGGCCGAGTGCAGTGGCTCATGCCTGTAATCCCAGCCCTTTGGGAGACTGAGGTCAGCGGATCACTTGAGGTCAGGAGTTTGAGACTAGCCTAGCTGTTAAAAAAAAATTAGCTGTGTGTGGTGGCATGCACCTGTAATTCTATCTACTCAGTCGGCTGAGGCACAAGAATCGCTTGAACTTGGGAGGCAGAGGTTGCAGTGAGCCGAGATCATGCCATTGCCCTCCAGCACGGGCAACAGAGAGAGACTGTTTCAAAAAAAAAAAAAAAAGCAAAAAAAAAGAGCAAAATTTTAAACAGGGGAAGGGGGATGGAGAAGTGAGAAAGGGAACATTCTCTGTGGAGCCGTGTGGTAGGTTGATGGCCCTATGCTTTGTTTAGCCAATTCAATGGTGCAAAATGGAATCACATTATGGTTTTAATTGCCCAAGTTCAGTGTCTTCAGACGTGTGGCAGACACTGCTAGCTGGCCACCCAGCACAGTTCCTCTTTTCTTTGGGCACAAATTGTTTTTCCCAACCTCAACTGTATTCAGCTGTGGCCGTGAATGGAGATCTAACCAACAGAATATGAGCAGCAATCCACTACCATCTCCAGGTCCAGCCCAGGAAAACCTCCCACGTGGGATCCTTCTCCCTCTTTTCTTTTTCCAGCTGCCCAATTCCTACAGCAACTTTGGAACTACCATATTGAAGATGGCAGAACCTCCCGCAGCCAGGAACTCTGTGAGCTGTGAAGAGAGAACTTTGCCCCTCCCTTCACTAGCCTGGAACATTTGCCCTGTTTATATGAGAAAGAAAGAAACTTCTGTTGTGGGGGCGCATGTTGCAGTAGCAACCCCATCCTAACTCACACCACGTGTTTATTGGTCATTTGGTTTCTCTCCTCTGAGAATTACGTGCTCAGACCCTTCACCACATTTAGGATGGGATTATATTCTTTTACTTGTCTATAGTGAGATAAGACTTTGGCAGGGCTGGTTTCACAAGATAGAGGTCACAGAGACCTTGCTGATAAAACAGGAAGCAGTAAGGAAGCTGGACAAAACCTGCCAAAACCAAGATGGTGATGAAAGCAACCTCTAGTCATTCTTGCTGCTCGTTTTGTGTTTATTGTAATACATGAGCATACTAAAGGAAACTCCCACCAGTGCCATGACCGTTTACAAATGCCGTAGCAATAACTGGAAGTTATCCTATATGGTCTGAAAGATTGGGAAACCGTCAGAGAATTCCCTGCCTCTTCCTGGAAAACTCACGAATAATCCAGCCCTCATTTAGCATACTATCAAGAAATAACCATAGAAATAGCCAACCAGCAGCCCTCGCGGCTGCTCTGCCTATGGAGCAGCCACGCTTTCATTCCTTTACTTTCTTAATAAACGTGCTTTCGCTTTACTCTGGTGGCTCACTGTTGAATTCCTTCCTGCACGAAGCCAAGAACCCAGATGGCCTTCCAAGCTGAACCCCAATCTTGGGATTCACTCTGTGACAGTAGGAGTCCTATACATCCTGCTATTTTCAAAGTGTGGTCTTTGGACCAGAGCATAAACTGCACCTGAAATCTTGTTAGAAATGCAGAGTCTCCAGCGCCACCCAAACCTGCTGAATTGGAACCTGCATTTCAAAAGATTTCCTGGTGACTCCCATGTATATTAAAGTTGAAGAAGCTTCACTTCAAATGTTCTGAGATGATTTGTTCTCTTTTATATGCGTTGAATTCATTTTCTGCCAGTCTGTAGTGGCTTTTGCATTTCAGGGATCTATCTTTTCATGTACAGATTTTTTTAAAAAGTTAAACCTTGTAGTATTTACCAATATTTTATGTTACAGTTTGTTTGCCCTCTTTGTCACTTGAGAAATCCTTCTCTTCCTGGCCGGGTGTGGTGGCTCAAGCCTATAATCCCAGAACTTTGGGTGAGGCAGGCAGATCACGAGGTCAGGAGATCAAGACCATCCTGGCTAACACTGCAAAACCCTGTCTCCACTAAAAATACGAAAAATTAGCCAGGTGTGTTGGCACTCGACTGTAGTCCCAGCTACTCAGGAGGCTGAGGCAGGAGAATCGCATGAACCCAGGAAGGGGAGGTTGCAGTGAGCCAAGATCGCACCACTGCACTCCAGCCTGGCAACAGAGTGAGACTCTGTCTGAAAAAAAAAGAAATCCTTATCTTCCTGAGATCATACAGATATGATGCTATATTTTCTTCTAAAAGTTTTAGTTTTTCTTTTCACCGATTGTTCTTTCATCTGGAATTTACATTTGCCTATAGTGCGCCATAATGCTCTCATGTCATTCATTGAATTATCCACCCATTCCCTCCTGACTGGTAGTGTGACTCCAGTCATAGGTGCTATCTCACGTTTCCATGGATGTGTGGTTCTTGTGTCTGGCCTCTCTATTTGAATTCTTCCGTTGTGTAACCTGCCTTTTTTTCATTTAACCATATATTGTAAACATTTTTCTGCAACATTAGATGTTCCCGTACAATGAAAATTTTAATGGCTGCCTAGTATTCTGCCACACTTTATTTTGTTAGACAGCTATGTTGTTTTCAGTTTTACTCTATTGTAAATAACACCGGGGTTAATATCCTTCACACAATCTTTGCACACATATATATTGATTTCCTTAGGATAAATTCTTTGAGTGAAATTACCAAGTAGGGGTATTTTTGAAGTACTTGATAGACACTGCCAAATTGCCCTCCAGAAAAATTGCACCAGTTTATATTCCCACCTGTTTCCCGCCACTTTCCTCAACATTTTAATACCTCAGCATTCAAATCCCTGCCAATTTCACACTCTGAATAAGTTAAAAGATGTGCTATTGTTGAATCCATGTACCTTTGACGACAACAGAAGGCAAATATTTTTTAGATGTTTATTGGCCTTCTGTATTTACTTGTTTTAATGTGTGTGTAAGACTGTCCACTTCTAAGCCCATTTTTTTTTTGTAGGTGCATGTATCTTTTTCTTATTGATGGACAAAGCTCTTTATATATGAAAATTTTAACTCTTGCCTAGGCTTATTGCAAACTTTTTTTGCAATTTGCACTTTGCCTCTTACTTTTGCATATGGTGTTTTTCTTTTCAATGAGCAGAAGCTTTAAATGTTGACAGGGTCAAATGTTGCTGTTTCTCCTTAGTATCATGCTAAAAGAAAAATATAAGCCCTACCTCCAAATTATCCCTCCGTGTTTTCTTTCTGTTCTTTTCGATTTTGTTTTAAATGTTCTACCATTAAAAGTAAATTATCCCTCAGGTGTCTGCTTGTGTTTTTTCTGATTTCTCCAGCCAGGTAACATGCCTCCTGAACACCAGATACCTGCTCTGTTAGCACTTTGCACAATGGCAGTATTTTCTGCCTGTGTGAGTCTTTGATTAATGTTTGTGTCCTGCTATAGCATGCAAGCCTCATGAAGGGGGCAGCACTGTCTCTTTTCCACTCTCTTTTTTTCTTTTGAAATTTTTGAGACAGAGTCTCATTCTGTCATCCAGGCTGGAGTGCAGTGGCGATCTCAGCTCACTGCAACCTCTGCCTCCCAGATTCAAACAATTCTCCGGCCTCAGCGTCCCGCAAGTAGCTGGAATTACAGGCGCCAGCCACCACACCCGGATAATTTTTATGTTTTTAGTAGAGACAGGATTTCACCATATTAGTCAGGCTGGTCTCGAACTCCTGAACTCAGGTGATCTGCCCACCTTGTCCTTCCAAATTGCTGGGATTACAGGCGTGAGCTACCACTCCCTAGCACCTATCAAACTGCCAAGAACCTGCATCTGCTCTTATGTTACCACTCAGAGCACCTGAGGCTTTCTGTGTCTTTATGTCAGCCCCACCTATTCTATTTAGCTCAGCTAATATACATATACACATATTTACATATGTATATAGCTTTATAGCTAAACAGTTATATCTCACCAGCCTTTTGGTGAGTTTGCAGCCAGAGGACTGCCTTGGCACACTGGCCAACTAAATAATATTCCATTGTATGGGTAGACCACATTTTGTGTATTCATTCATCCATCAATGGACACTTGTTTCTATGTTTTGGCTGTTGTGAATTGTGCTGTTATGGAAATGGTTATACAGATATGGTATCCCTAAATATCTGCAAATATTTCCCTGCAGTAGCTCTTAGTAATCCCCCCTGGGCTTTATAAGCAGGCAAACATAATACCTAAAAGTAATTGAGTTTATCTTACTTTTATTAGTTACAAAATGCTCCTTTGATTTGTTTACCACATCCACTAAAACTTCCAGAACATGTGTTTTTTTTTTTTTTACAAACAGGAAAAAAAAAACTATATAAAACCAAAATAGAAGAAAATGGCTAGATTTCACCCGGGCTGTAATTTTTTTTCCATTATAACTTTTAAAAGATATCTGGATGGTCTCCTGATGTGCACACAAAGATCATTTCCACCATTCTTATATCAATACTAAAGGCAGCCACCAGCCACCCCCACCAGAAGCCAGCTCTGGTCTCTTTGCACCACTGCAATGAGTCTAGTGTTCCAGCTGGAAGAAAAGTCCTACCCCCTCCAGCCAAGAGACTGAGAGCAGAACAGCAGCAGAGTGTTGTGTTGAGTTGTCCCGCCCGGCTGTCAGGAAAGCTAGGGGCAGTCCCAGCTCTGCCCCTGAGCTGGCAGCCTGTCTTGGACAAGACTGTCCTTTTATAGGTCTCACTTCCCCACTTCCTAAGGGAGGTGCCTACCTCTCAGCCCCACAGCCTAGGCTCCTAATACAATGGCCTTCAGGTAACGCAGGTCCTGCACGTCTCCCAGATCTTGATCTCCAAGAAAGATTGTCTTTGCCAGAATAGATGCAAGCCACGTGAGGACTTAAATACTGACTTGCAAGCAGTGACGGTGTTAAAGAGGTAAGCCTTGGAGAATATCTGTTATCGGTTGAGTTCAGCCAAGATAGATCATGGAGAAAATAAACCCTAAAGCACTGTAAACCTGTCACAGAAACAGAGCATCCAAGACAAGCGATGGCGGGGAAGAACAAAGTCAGCAGCGGGCATTGTCGCCAAGTTCAGGGGAAGCAGAGACAAGGGCTCAAATCATCCAAAGCCATGTAGGCACCACCTCTGCAGGGACCCATCCTTGGTCCCCGTTCTAGCCACCACCACCCCACATTCCCCTCCCCTCCACCACCGTGCCGTCTGCTCCTTGCAAGCAGAGACTGTGCCTTATCATCCTGTGTCTCCAAGCACTTTTTAGATGTTCAGATGGTGAAGTATTTTTTTTACTATATACATATATATGCATATATATAGTAAATATGTTTATATGTCATATGTATGATATATATGTGAAATCATAAGTGGAATCATACAGCATGTGTGGCTGTTTTATTTTATTTAATGTAATATCCTCAAGATTTACCCATGTTGTAGTGCATATCAGAATTTCTTTCCTTTTTTAAAGCTAAATAATATTTCATTGCATGGAATATTATGTATAAGTATATTTACTGTATATATATGTAACCTATGTGCATATATCATTGTAAAATTTTTTCACATCCTTAAATATTCTTGTAAAATATGATTTCTTACTAGCTACATAATGTTGTATCTTGTACCTAAGCGTTCTCTATTTTGCCAGGTATTTAGCTTTGCTCTTTGAGAGGTTATAAGTAACTCTGTAACATGCATCTTTGCCCCTAAATCTTTGTCTGAGTATCTTGTCAGTCCCCTAGGATCTGTCCTTCTTGGGTCAAAAGCTATGCACTTTATAGGGCTGCTGATGTATACTGCTACATTCCTTCTAGAAATATACCAGTGCTGTCTGAAGTTACCCATCTCAACAAATCCTTGCCAGAACTAGGTATTTACATTATAAGAATAAAAATCTTTGCTCATTTGGTAGAGAGAAATGGAAACTCATTGTTGCTTTAATGGCGTCTTCTTTGATTACTAGTGAAGCTGAATATTTCCTCATTTGGCTACTGTCCGTTTGGAATCGATCTTTTGTGAGTTTTCTGTTCATTCCTTCTTCCCTTCCTCTCTGTCTCCCTCTTTTCCTCTGACATAAAGTAAAGATGTGCTGAGCATCTATTTGTCAGACCATGGCAGACAGGGATCAGGAAGATACAGTCAAGGACTCACAGCACACCTCAGGCCAGAACACTACCTGGAGCCAGTCACAGCTGCTGCCAGGAGGCAGTCACAAGTCATTTTTTTTTAATTGTGGTAAAATGCACATAAGAGAAAATGTACCATCTTAACCATTTTTAAATATATACTTCAGTCGTGTTAAGCTTATTTACATTGCTATGCAACCCATCTTCAGAACATTTTCGTCTTGCAAAGTTGAAAATCTGTACCCATTAAGCCATAACTCCTCAGACATCCCTCCCCCCAGAACCTGGCAACCACTATTCCAGTTTCTGTTTCTGAATTTGACTACTCTGGGAATCTCAATTAAGTAGAATCAGACAGCATATGTCTTTTTGTGTCCAGTTGATTTTATTTAATGTAATATACTCAAGATTTATCCATATCGTAGCATGTGTCAGAATTTCTTTACTTTTTTAAAGCTAAATAATATTCCATTGTATGGATAGACCACATTTTGTGTATTCATTCATCCATCAATGGACACTTATTTCTATGTTTCGGCTGTTGTGAATTGTGCTGTTATGAAAATGGTTATACAGATACAGTATCCTTAAATATCTGCAAATATCTTCTGGGTATATATCTAAAATATTCTTTGGGGATATATACACTCCTGGGTATATAGAATATATAGAATAGATATCCAAAGAATGTTTTGGATATATACCCAGGAGTAGAATTGCTGAGTCAGGTGGTAATTCTATTTTTAATTTTTTGAGGAACCAACATGTGTAAGCAGTTGCACCATTTTACATTCCCACCAACAGAGCACAGGGGCTCCAATTTCTCCACATCCTCACCAACACTTGGCATTTTCTGTTGTTGTTTTTTTTAATAGTAGTCATCCTGACAGATGAGAGGTGATATCTTATTGTGGTTTTGATGTGCATGTCCCTAATGATTAGTGATGTTGAACATCTTTTCATGTGCTGTTGTGGTATATACCTTCCCATTGTGTAATTTTTGACATTGCCTTTACCACTTATATTAGTCAGGGCTCTTTAGAGGGACGGAAGTAATAGGATATATGTGTATATAAAAGACAGTTTATTAGGGAGAATTGGCTCACGTGATCACAAAGCGAAGCCCCTTGATAGACCATTTGCAACCTGGAAAAGAGAAAAGCTGGCAGTAGCTCAGTCCGAGTCTGAAAACCTCAAAACCAGGGAAGCTGACAGTGTAGCCTTCCGTCTGTGGCCAAAGGTTCAAGAGTGCCCGTGAAGTCACTGGTACAAGTCCCAGAGTGCAAAGGCCGAAGAACCTGGGGTCTGATGTTCAAGGACAGGAGTGGGAGGAAGCATCCAGTGTGGGAAAACAAGGAAGCCAAAAGACCCAGTAAGCCAGATCATCCCACCCTCTTCTGCCTGCTTTGTTCCAGCCTCACTGGCAGCAGGTGGGATGCTACCACCACACTGAGGGTGGATCTTCCTCTCCTACTCCACTGACTCAAATGTCAATCTCCTCTGGCAACACCCTCACAGACACACCCAGAAACAATACTTCACCAGCCAGATAGGCATCCTTTAATCCAATCAAGTTGACACCTAATATCAGCAAGTCCACTCATTGTCAACTTGGCACCCATACACAGCTCCTGAAATCATACTTAATCTCCAAATAAAGACAATAATAAGGTCATAATTATGCCTAACATAATACAGCTATCCTTTGTACAACCAGAAGCCACTAATCCTTAACCTAAATGCTATTACATAAAGCAAGCAACATTGAAACGCTGATATGAAGTCAATAAATCTTATGTTACATGATAAAGGAAAAAGATACGAAATAAAATAAGATTTTTCTTAGTACAGGTGTATACATGCACAAACATATATATATATATTTTTTTTTTTTGAGTCAAAGTCTTGCTCTGTTTCCCAGGCTGGAGTGCAGTGGCACAATCTCAACTCACTGTAATCTCCACCTCCAGGTTCAAGCAATTCTCCTGCCTCAGCCTCCTGAGTAGCTGGGACTACAGGAGCGCGCCACCGCGCCACCACGCCCCGCTAATTTTTGTATTTTTAGTAGAGACAGGGTTTCGCCATGTTGGCCAGGCTGGTCTCAAACTCCTGACCTTGTGATCTGCCCACCTTGGCCTCCCAAAGTGCTGCATTTACAGGCATGAACCACAGCACCCGGCCACACACATTCTTAACAAAATAAGGTGGAAGCACTCATGACAATTACAGCCCTCATTTTTACAACTGGTCACGTGGTCATAGCTGTTATTGATGACTACCTTCTTCTACCCATTCTGTCCTCCCTTTGCCTTCAGCAAGTACCTTGGGTGGTCATGGTTTTTCACCTGGTAGAGTGACCCAAACTTTCATTCCTGAAAATCTGGGTCATTTGTTCCTGCCTGCATTGGGTTGTAGTTTCCCATTGACCTTAGCTTCCAAGATCAGACAAGATGGGGCAGGTCCAGGGTGGATTGGCCGTAGAGCCATTGACCTTAATCACAGGGCATGGTAATACTAAGAGGGATCTCATGTATTCCACATATACTCTTCCTTACCTTCATTGTGGGGTAGCAGTCTGATTTCATCTTGATAGTCTGGGTCAGTCATCCCAGCCAACACTGTAATGCCCTTCCTAACCTGTTGACTTTGAGGAAAGAGGAGCCCAAAGTGGTCAGGTGGCATCTTAACTTCCAATTCAACTGAATCATTGTTGTGTTTCCTGGTGGCAGCGTTCCTTCCTCTGGAACTAAGACCTCTAAGCCGGCAGAACATAATGTCACAGTAACAGGAAGCAAAAATTTTGCTAGTGAATCACTAGGGGTTATGGTGAGTGGTGCCACTTCCACTTTTACCCCTTGATTCCTGGACCCACGAATCCTGGCTATAAGAGAAAGAGTACCATCTATTGGACGCTGATTCAGAGCATACACAGCCTTCTGGAGACCTTTGCCCCAGCCCTGCAAATTACTATCATCTAGTTGATATTGTAATTTGACTTCAAAAGGCCATTCCACCATTCTATCAATCCAGCTGCTTCAGGATGATGGAGAACATGGTAAGACTAGTGAATTCCATGAGCGCGAACCCACCGCTGCACTGGCAGCCGATGGGATACTGCCCACCCTTCCTCTCCTAGTCCACCGACTCAAATGTCAGTCTCCTCTGGGAACACCCTCCCAGACACACTCAGAAACAATAGTTTACTAGCCATCTAGCCATCCTTCAATCCAATCAAATTGACACCTCATATTAACACCACCATTGTATTTAGCACAGCAATACTGGGAGACATTTGTCTTTTTGCATTAGCTCATGATTTTTTAGTAATATCTATAACATGAAACTGACTCAAAAACATCTCCAGGATTGGCTGGTTTCAAAATGAAAGAAAAAGTTCCTGTGAGTCCCAGATCAACCAAACTCTGACCAGCCCTGAGACAGGAAGGTGTGAGGCCCTGTAGGGCACTGACGGGCAGGTCTGAAGTGACACTGTAAGCGTGAGAAAGGCATTTTATGTTCATTCTGGCTCTTCAAATTCTCGCTGTGATGTTGTATCAGCAAATATGTACCCAGGGATTTAATAACACATTAAAGAAAGGATTGGATATAAATTATTTTGAATGGCTGTCTACGCAGTTTGAATCTATAAATAATCAGTCACCTCTTTGCTTTGGCTCTGGAAAGACGGCATGGGAAATATGAACAGGAATCATCTTATCCTCACCCCAGAGTGGACACATGTGTGAGAGTTGGTGGGATTAACCCATGTGGACAGGCTGTAAATTTTTCTAAGATGTTGATTTTTTTTCTCCTCTTGGTATCATTTATTCTCTATGTCTCTGCTTTTAGATTTATCTGCAGTAACTTTTTGATTTTAAGCTGGACAAACTCTGTAGTCCTGAATCCTTTCTCCCAGTTGTGAATTGTTACAGGCTCAGAAAGGCAGGTGAATTTCAGTGTTTGTGGAAGCAAAACACGTTCTGGCAGCTGAATCTCTCGACCTCCTCCTAAGACCTCCTTGCCATTCACTGTCCCTCTAAGAAATTCCCAGATGACGGTGACAAACGCCAATGCTCATGTATTTTGTCAGGATTCTCCTTGCCGTGAGCTGGGGGCAGGTGTGGCTCAGCACAGGTGAGTGTTAGCGGCAGTCAATGACCAGAGAACAAAGTGGGGAAACCCAGGGGCAGGCAGCCTCATGTCCTCCAGTCCTGAGCCTGTTTGGGCTCTGAACCAAACCAAAGGATTTGATTCTTAAGCCTGTCCTGCAAAACAGATCAGAAGGGCCCGAGTAAGAGTTGCAATGGGTCATGACTGGTGGGGCTGGTCACAGCCAGTCAGAGATGCCATGCAGCCCCTGATGTCTCCATACACTCCCCACCAAACTTGTTCTGGTGAGCTCATCTTCATTGAATGTGGGGAATGACCCTTCTGAAGATAACCAAATACTCACGAGATGTATAGTTCTGCAGAAAAAAAAAAAAAAAAGGCCTGAAAGCAGCGGCAGAAACAGAAACCATACGAATTTTAAGGGACTGTTGCCCAGCGCACTTAGGGAAACAGCATAGAGGGTTTTGTGAGAGGAGGCTCCGGGGCAGATCCCAGACAAAGTGACTGTCCTTTCACAAGCAAGTACAGCGATCTAAGAGCAAGCCACCTTCTTGCATAGAGACATAAGGAAGGGGCACAAACAGAGGCATAGATGTACAAAGGAAAGAACCGTCAGCACAGGAGCCTTAACTGCGGAGGAGGCCAAGGTCTGGAGAACAAACACAAGCAAAACAAAGTTTCCAGGAGACATGCCAGACAATTTAGATAGTAATCTCTCCAGATCTGGCAAGGACAACACCTCTTCCAGTCGATATGTGTACATCCTAATCTCCCACCAGACACGTGCCTCTCCTGGGCAGGACTGCCTTTTTCAGCCCTGGGTTTAAGCTCAGAGCCAAATGCCGGGCCCAGCACACAGTAGATGTTCAATTAAACTTTGGTGACAGGAACCGAAAATAGTTTAGCTCCCCCACCAAATTCAGATGTTTTACTTTGCGGGTGTGCATGTGTGACATGGGAGGCCATGAAAGGTTTGAGTAGAGGATGGAGAGTTACCCAAAGTGAAAATAAAAGTCAGGTTTGATCCAAAGCTTATTTTGATGTTCTGGATCAGTTCACAGTTTAGTTTAAAAATGTTTGTTTCCATCTAGGGGTTGGCAGAATTGTGTGCAGTAAAACCCCAGTGACATGTTCTCTTTCAAAAGGAGAAATAAGAGGCAGCCTGGAAGGGGGAACATGAAGCAGTTGTTATAAATTTTTAAACTAATTTTAACAACTTTATTAAGATGTAATTTACGTAATGTAGACGGAGAACTGTAAATATGTCGTATGTATTCAACAAGACGCAACCTCACACACAGAGCAAGGAACAGAACATTGCCAACACCCCAGAGGCCCAGCCCTGGACTCTTAAGTCTTGGCATGTGACCCAGTACAGAGCCACTTTCATGGCAAAGACTTCCTATGTATCTACCAGGTTATGTTTCTCCAACTGATGCCACCTCTGCCACAGGTGAAAGATTTCCTCAGCTCTGAGCATGCTCCCTCCAGTCAAGGGTTCTGTCAGAGATGGTGCAGCGGACACCGAGGTGTGCTGTCCAGCCCCCGACCTTCCATGAAGGAGGCATTACCCATCACCTGCTCTCATAGACACCTCCAGGGACCACAGCTGCAGAGAGCCACCTCCACCTCACCCAAGGTTACACCCCTTCCTGGATGAGCCACATCACAGATCAGTCCAGAGGATAAAGGTTCTCAGCCCAGCTTAGCCATCTGAGCCCAACTCAGGACAACTCTGAAGGGCCATTCTAGCTCAGAGCACCCCTGGGGTCAGCCAAGAAGCCCTGCTTCTGCAGCTACCCAGTCTCGCTCCCTCCTCCTCCCTTCCACAGGTTCGGTCCCACCCCCCCTCCCTGGCAAACACCCTGCATACTGAACTCCACCTCAGACTCTGCTTCCTGGGGCCCAACCTGCAACAATCGGCTCCCCATTCAGCCTTCCTGCCTTCACTTTCCACAGAGGGTGCGGAGTGCCTTCCAGGTCCGGGGCCAGGCACTGAGACTGACCAGAGTTGACAGAATAGTCATTAACGTTCGTGTGCCTGCTGTAGTGTAGTGTTGTGTACAGAGCACTTTGCTTTCTTGGTCTGTGCATTCATTCATTTACTCCTTACCCAACAGACAGTGAGTGCCTGCTCCATGCAAGACTGAAGATAGGACGAAGAAAAAGACCTTTCCTTCACCTGGAGAGCTCACAGTCAAGTGCATAAGGCTGATGTCAAACCAGATAATTCTCCCAGGCATTAAAGCCATGATGCAGAAGACACAAAGGCCATGAAGTGGGGAGAAGGAGGGCAATCAAGGAGGGCTTCCTGGGGCGGTGAGAACTCGGAACCAGCAGCTGGAAGCAATGTGATCCACGGGAGCACTAAAACCAATACCAAACACCACAGTCAGTCCCAGCAGTGCAAGAAACCTGCACACAAACCAAGCTACTCGTAGGTTTCTGTTGGTCTAACCCCAGATGGCTGGAAGTCAGAGACATCTAATTGCCTCACGCTTCCCCCCAGCGGGACCTCCCGGAGGCTTCTTCCCACTGCGGCCTAGGAAATAGAAGAGAGGAGACTGAAAAGGGAAGGAGGGAGTTTTAGGAGCCGGCTGATGTGACTGCAAATGAAAAAATAACAGGAACTTGGAAAGCCGCCCCAAATCCCACCTCAAGCACTGGATGAATTTAAATCCTTCTTTGCCACTTTCCAGAGTCAACAGGATTTGCTAAATTTTGTATCTCCAGTAGGAGAAGAACCTTGAGAGGACAAGATTTTTTAAAGACATGTGAGATGTTTTCACTAATCTGCTTTTGGGGTATATTGACACTTGGAAAATATTTAAATGCTTAATTGTGCTGTCAGACACACTACTTCAGAACGTATCTGGATAGAAGAACAATGAACATTAGATTATGCTTTTAGATGTTACAGAGATGAAAATATATCTTGGCTATTTATCAAATTAATCACCCTATAATCTAAAGACAAATGGGATTCCTAGGGCAGTATTCAGCCAGTAATTTAATACCTAAGTTTTTCTGATCAATAAACCATTGGCCTGTTAGAATACTTAAGTCATGCTTAAAGTCATTCCGAAAAAAAAATCTATTAACTTAAGTTCTTGAAAGCATGTCTTTAATTTAAAACGTCGTTTTCTATTTGAGCATTGCATTTTACATTATTCTAAAACAACCCTCATCTTTTTCATCTTAATTTTAATAAAAAGAGTGGAACAAATATTTTGAATCAGAACTATGTCATAATGTATATCTTTTGTTCAACAACTATACTATGTGCCACCACATTGTACAGCTCCAGGGAACAGCATTCCTGTTTTGCCCTCAAGAAACATCCAGGTCTTCATGAGTCCTTGGGACACCAAGGGATAAACAGAGTTCTGGGAGCTGCAGGTGCCAGCACAGGGCACTGAAGAGCGCAGAGGAGGGTACCAGTCTCACTAGGGGATTTGAGAAGGTGCCCAGGTGGTAACTCCTTGAATGTCAAAGCCACAAGAGACCCATCAAAGATTATCCAAATGAGTCATTCAAAGACTTGTTCAGGTTAACCCAAGTGACTTTAAGACTAGAGTGTCCAAATTTTGCATGCTTATACTCACGGGTTAAAGGTTATGCAGTTTACTGGTGCCTTTAAAAAAAAACTATTAATAAAATGTATTTGAGACCATGTAATGATAAGAAACATTTGGCATTTGAAGGAAAAAAATGCAAGTGTGCTGTTGTAGAATTCTCTCCTACAAAAACATCTGGCTTTGTGTGCTTGAACTGGAAGGGCGCAAAGCTTTGAAGAATTCCATTTGGAGTCACTGCATTAGCTGGGCCTACGTAGTGCTAACGGGCTGCAAAGCAGCACATGTTCTGTCGAAAATGGGCTCCACCTCAGCACCTTGGGCACGGAAGCACAGTTAATGTCCCACCATATCTTATTTGCTGTTGTGACCTCTGGGGTGGGCTTGCGGCTGTTGTGCAAAATCTTCCTGGAATCATATTGCGGCGAACCTGCAGAGAGGAGAACAGAAAAAAAAAAAAAAAGAAGCTGCTTTCAAAGTTGCTTTCTTTTGAAATAGATGTGCATATCGGTCTGTAATAACACTGACCAGGAAAGGCTTCATTTGTCTTGACTTCTTTCTTTCGATGATGATAATTAGATTTCCAGACACAGGAAGGAACTGTGGAACTGAGCATCATTTTGGAGGAGTCTTTTAGAAGTGCTTCTAGAGGTCGTGCATGAGTATGCAGCCAGTAAAGAAGATGCAGCGTTCATCTACCATCTCTCTTTTCAAACTCATTTCTAAAGATTTTTATAAAACAAAAGGCTGGGGAGTAGAAAGTAATAGTAGTTAACTGTCTAGGGAACGCCTGCTGCGTCCCTGACATTGTCACAGACATCCTGCAGGTGATGCTTGATCGCAGGGAGATCTGTGGATGTGGTGGGGGAACAGAAGAGTTACTGAGCACCGATGACACATGTGCCAGGCACAGAGTTTCATGCTTTTTTTTTTTTTTTTTTGATGGAGTCTCACTCTGTTGCCAGGCTGGAGTGCAGTGGCATGACCTTGGCTCACTGCAACCTCCGCCTCCCAGGTTCAAATGATTCTCCTGCCTCAGCTTCCTGAGTAGCTGGGATTACAGGTGTGCACCACCAAGACCAGCTAATTTTTGTACTTTTAGTAGAGACTGTGTTTCACCATGTTGGCCAGGATGGTCTCAAACTCCTGACCTCATGATCTGCCCACCTCAGCCTCCCAAAGTGCTGGGATTACAGGCATGAGCCACCGCGCCCGGCCAAGTTTCATGCTTTATATCCATTATCTTTATCTGTTCTGCACAACATCCTCTTGAGGAAAATAGAAGTGTGATCTCCATTTGACAGATGGGAAAGCTAAGGTTAAGAAAAGGCTATTTCATTGCCTAGACTCTCAGTCACAAACCTCTGTGGCATCCCCTCTGTAGTTCAGAATTTGTGCAGTTCAGAAATTGCACGTAAGCCAATATCAGATATTTCAGCCCCATCTACACCATAACTGCAATTAAGCTGGACTGCAGAGACCAGCACTGCTCACTCACAAAAAAGGACTGACTGTGTGCTGTGCAAGGAGTACCCCGTGATGGAAATGATCTGAAGTTCATAAGAGATATTTGAAAAAACAATTTGTAATCAGAAAACCCCAGGTTCTGAGAAGCCTGTTTCCTCATCTTTCTTGAAGAAATTGAAGCGACTTCAAATTTACCCGACAAATTAGTTTATTTTAACGTCAGAATGCATGGAGGGAGGTTCTGAAGTGAAAGAAAAATCAGTGTGGTTGCTTCTTTTTTCAAAATCACCTATTACTTTGTTCATTATGAAATAATGAAGCATTATTTAATCCCATTATGAAATAAGTGAGATTGAGTAAATAGCACATCTGCATTCATTCGGTGATATAAAGTCAGGATATGTTTATCCCACTGACATTTAAAAATAGCAACTCGATTTTTCTTAGTAATGAAATTGTAGGTGTTTTCATTACAAAAATATATTTTATAATAAATACAAATATGGCATTGTGAAATTAACTGTTAGGGAATCTCTACTCCCGAAGGCCTTCCCAGCTGGTTGGGTTTTGAAATGGAGATCCACTTCTTCAAAACCAAAGTTTATCCATCACCGCGATCAATATAAAACAAAATCATCCATGACATTTTTTTTCTAAGTCACTGTGAGAGACTATGATTAGGTCCACAAGGCCCTATTCCAGGATGTACACCTGCCCTCTTGTGGTATGCATCTGTATGATCACGTACCATGCCTTTTTAAGACCATAAGAAATGCAGTATTCCAAGTGGCTATCTATAAGCCTAGCCATAGGTCTTAGTCCTCAAATAGTTCTGATTCTTTACAACAAGTGTTTACTAGACGCCTCCTCTGCTAGGCATTGAAAACCTCAGTGTGCTCTTATTTAATGATGGCAATACTACAATGAAATTCTTTTATTGGCATTTTATTATTTATTTTGTTTCAGCTACTAGGGGTGCATAACAAATTACCACAGAACTTCATGGTATGAAATGTCCATTCTATGAGTCTGGAATTCAGACAGGGGATGGATTGTCTAGGGTCTCAGGAAGAAGACTCAAAGGTTGGGGGCTGGACACACTTGAAGGTTTGTTTATTCCAGTGCTGGATGAGACTGGCTATAGGTGGGAGCCTGGGTTTTTCTCAGTGCACATGGGCTCTTCATGTGGGCTTCTATGGGACACAGTAGCTGTGTTGCAAGGGTGAATGTCCTGAGAGAGAGAATACTAGGCAGAAGCTCTGTTCATTTTATGACCTCAGAAATTAGACATGGTCACCTCTGCCGTATTCTACTAGACACAAAGGGCCAGTTCTCATTTGGTGTGGGAGGGGACTGCCTAAGGACACAAATACGGGAAGTGTGGGTCCTTCGGGCATCTGGAAGACTGACTGCCACACATGTCAATGGGAAGCTAGTGTCTGTTAGGGGGATGGCACCGGTCCTAACATACTCTCCATCGGGCCAGTGCCGAGGGTTGACGTCCCCGCGCCTTCCCACTCGAATGTCTCCAGGAAGATGATTAAAGGAGAAGTCCTAATAGAGGAAATTACCCCAGGGAAGAGATCTAGTCTTCCAGGATGCAGCTCTGGAGTTAAAAAGGGAGGGCAGAGGCGGGGCTGTAGCACAGATGGGCGGGAGGGGTCAGGCTCCAGGGAGGGGTGGGAATGGAACTTCTCCCTGTGCTCCTCTGCAAGGTCCCCTTCCCCATCCCCACTGCTGCCTGCTTCTTTATAATGTCCCATCAAGGACTTCTGGGAGAAATATGAATGACTAATAAACATTTCTGAAAAATCTTCAATTTCACCAGTAACCCTGGAAACAGACACTGAAGCAACAAATCAGGCACCCTGAAAGGATTTTATCAGGCGGGAAAGGTATGGTCAGAGTGCTTTCTCCAGTGACTGCAACTGCATTGCATCAGAACATTGGCTGCTGCCTATAATTATCTGAGCACATCTCAAGTCTTAATTCAGATTATTTTTCAATGAGTATTTTGACTCCTAAAAAATAGCTGGTATTTAGGAACACCAGCTGCTGACATTGTGATCGCTACTCACGAGCTATTTCAGGAGCCGGCTGGGTAGCCCCACGCCCTCGGGGCGGGGCTCGGCTGTTTGACGAGGAGAGCTCCGTCCTGATCTTGAACATTCTGTGTCATCGCTGGGATGAGAGAAAAGTACATTTTCTGAATATGTTCTCTTAGACACAGGAATGATCCACCATAGAAGCCAGAAAAGAGTACAACTCATTCTCCCTGGCTTTGGAGGTATTTAATAAAACGGAGTGACCCGGGGCAGCATTGGGATGTGTGAGGATCCAGAGAAGATGCATTGCACCTGGTCTTGAAGGACAGGTGAATAGGATTTTTTTCTAGGACCTCTATTCTGGTGGGGTATGGGGAGAAGCAGTCTAGGTACAGAGAACAGCATGGCCAAGGCCCAGCGATGGTAACAAGTGCTGTATGTGTGGGAAGTGGCAGGCAAGTGCCCTGGTTGGTGACACAGAAAGTGAGTGTTTGGAAGCAAGTAAGGCCGCATGTGGAGGCTGGTACAGTGTGGCAGGGGTCATGCAGGGAGGATGAACTTGATCCACTGACCGGGAGCCTGGCACTGTCTTTTAAGCAGGAACACCATGCAGTCGGGTGTGTATTTTAGGAGAAACCCTCAGCGTGGTGGCGTGTGGAGGAGCGAGAGGATAGGACAGAAGACGGCAGCAGAAAGCTGGAAGTGAGGGGGATCTGGGGCAGTGTGTGTGGGAGTGGAAAGAAGGAAATGACGAAAGAGACTGTCCTCAGGCTGAATGGCAGGGTGTGGGCTAGGAGCATCTATGAGGACTCCCAGGCTTGGGGCTGTGGCGACTACGTAGATGGCAGTGTCTTTAACCAGAATGTGGACTCCGAGGAGATGAGTGGTCTGGGGAGAGCCGGGACTCACATTTGGACAGGCTGAGTTGATGTGTCATGAGATGTCCAGGGAGCAAGTCCAGCAGAAACCAACCCTGGTTCTGCCTCGGGACATGTGTCTAGTGAAATCCTCTTGGCTTGTCTGTGTGTCTTCTATCCACTGAGATGCACAGTCCTAATGGAAGAAACACTCCTTTGTCCCAAATCGCCTGTGCCTAGTACGAGGCCTGGCATGACCGAAGGCTCAGCAGGCTTTGCTGGATAAACGACTGTCTACGTAAGGGACTGGCCCACAAATGCACGCAGGAAGAGGAAGGAAAGGGAGGGAAGAGGGCTGAGAGCGCAACTCTGAGGACCACCTTTTGAGGAATATTTAGAAGAGAAGCCGGTAAAAGTGATGGGAAAGAAGAGAAAGGAGGGAGCGGGAGAACAGCCCAGCTGGTATATCCGTCACCAGCTGCATGAGCTGCTCAGTTATAGTCCCTGTCCCACCTGGCAGTGTGGGCCGTGGTGGGCCAGAACTGGGTCTGCACTTTTGTGCAGGATCCTCTCCCAGTGGACAGCCAGGTGAATAAGCCCGCTCATGTCTCTTGAGCCATTTTCTTACCAGAGATCAGAATTACATGCACACTGGCTGGGCGTGGTGGCTCACACCTGTAAACTCAGCACTTTGGGAGGCCAAGGTGGGTGGATCATTTGAGGTCAGGAGTTCAAGACCAGCCTGGCCACATGTGAAACCCTGTCTCTACTAAAAATACAAAATTTAACCAAGCAGTAGTGTTGCACGCCTGTAATCCCAGCTACTCCAGAGGCTGAGGCAGGAGAATCACCTTCACCTGGGTGGCAGAGGTTGCGATGAGCCGAGATTGTGCCACTGCTCTCCAATCTGGGTGACAGAATGAGATCCTGTCTCAAAAAACAAACAAAAAAAATGTGCACACTCCATTGCCTCATCCTTCCACTTTGTCTCTCCAGAGGGAAAATTCCCTAAAGACTGTTAATTACCTGAAAGAATTCAATAGGTGGAAAGAGCTGATGAGAAATGATTTTTTGTTAATGGTGGCAACTTTGGAAATCCGTAGGGGTCAATATCTCTCCAGATGAAAGCTAAGAAACCCAGTCCAGTGATATTCGGTTAAATTTCTTGGGTTACAGCTGATTTGCCTGACATTGGACGCCTCCTGTAATGCCTTTCGTTCTGAGTAATGGCATCTGCTAAATAATTAACTAATTGCTTTACCAATCGATTTTTTAAAAACATTCTGTTGTAAAACCAGTATAGCAGGAGAAAATTTAGAAAACAGAGGGAAAATCATCTGCCCAAATCCTGCCCCCAACACAAAGGTTCTCAGAGCAATTGTGCACTTCCAGTCCCTCCCCGTAAGCAGACGGCTTTTTCGTTGTAAACACCATGTACCTTATATCCTGCTTTTTTCCCACTGAACATTATCTGATTCTTTTTTATGAGCAATGAAATTTGATACGAGGTGCTACTCACGCGATGTTTGGAAAGGCCATTGTTGGAAGGATTGGTGAGGACTTTCTAGGCCCCATCAACTTGAGGGAATCAGGAAATTAAACTTTTTATTTATTGGTCTTTGACTTTCTCATAAATGGACACAGTTCTACGTTGTTTGACTGCATTGTAAAAGCAGACGCCTGGCGAACAAAGGCAGGCCGATGAGTAATTAGGCATCAGGCGGGAGGCAGGGAGCACTTTATGGGGCCCCTAGTATCCACCCCGCTGCCTCTAGGGTTCGAGTCTGCTCCTCAGCGTTGGATACCTTTAGTTTCTTGGATTTAAAAAAAAAAAAAAAACAACTTTTTTTTTGGAGTACAGAGGTGGTTTCTGGCTTTTTAAATTTTTGTCCAAATGTTTAAAAACAATGAGCTGACCTTTGTATATTCATTTAAGGGAGAGCATAAAGGATGTTTGTTACATTAATGATTTTTTTAAAAACTCTATTGTCTGAATCTGATTAATCTTGCATAGCGCCTGAGTGACTGAGGACTTAAAATACAGAGAATGTGATTCCTTCTGCAGAGCTGGTGGAAACCAGGTCCCAACTTTGCAACATCTCTCCTTGATGCCAAGGAGAGATCTGACCTCCCTTACCTGCACTCATTTGATGTCATCCCGGAGAGGGTGCGTTGTTATGACAAGTTTCTCTGCGAGCCCACTGGGGTTGTTAGTCTTGATCCTAGGACTGATGGGGGAGCAGATTTTGCTTTGGGCGCTTATCCTTGTGAAATACATCTCTTCATCTGCTTAGTCCAGAGCAAACTTCTTATCTTTTCTCCCTGTGATCACAGCTATTAAATAAATAACAAAAGGGAATCTATCTTCTCAGAAGAAAAACTGAAGCATTCTTTTCTACATTGGTAAAATGTTGTCATCTCTACAGACACGTCTTTGCTTGTGTGCTGCAACTTTATAAAGCAAAATGATCGTTGCTGCTTGCTAGAATGGATAGCATCCATTTTGTTAAAAATCAGAAGGTTAAAAAATGCCCAGATCTGCAAACAATAGTTTAGTGGTTGGCTGTGTTGAAAACATCCCCCAGTTTGTTAGTGCAATATGTCATCACTGAGGGTAGAGAGAGTGAAGTACTGTGACAGGCTAAACGTGAAACGATGGATGGTGAGCCCCTGTCCCCAGAGCATGCACAGCTTGGGAGGAAGATGAAGCTGTACGAAGACACCTAACACACAAGTGGGCTGTGCTCCGGGCTACGAGGGAGCTCAGAGGAGGAGGTAACATTTCCTCCAGCTGGGGCCAGGATGGAATGACGAAGCCTTCCGTTAAGCAAGGCAGGGAAAGGGATTAAGGCCACACCAGACCCACTGCTAACCTAACATTCCTTGGTTTTCTGGGAACTAGCAGAATCTAATGATGGTGCATGAGAAAGAAGTGTAAGTAGGGTCTTGATTTCATGAAAATTTAACAGCCAAGAGTCTTGCCAAGAAGTGGGCACCACCACATTGCTCTATGATTTAGGAGAAGGGATCCAGAGAGGTCATCGGGCAGGCCTCACCCACTAGCCGTTGGAATCTTTTAGGTAGCCAGAGCTCTTACCCTGCATTTAGCACTTTGAAAAACACTGGGAATTCGTTTTCTCATGCAATCATTAACTGTAAAAGGTAGGTCCTATCATTAGCCCCAACATAAGGATATGAAAACTAAGACTTAGAAGTAACTTGCCCAAGGTCAGGAAGATAGCAAGTAATGGAGCTAGGCACCAAGAATGCTTCAGTTTTTCTTCTGAGAAGATAGATTCCCTTTTGTTATTTATTTAATAGTTGTGATAATAGGGAGAAAAGATAAGAAGTTTGCCCTGGACTAAGCAGATGAAGAGATGTATTTCACAGGAAAAGTACCAAATGCTCTCCTCTCATCTAGTAGGCCAAGACCAGCCTTGACAACTGGCCATGGCAAAGGTATTTCAAAATAGTCTTTGCTAGTTCCCTGACAACAATGCTCTGCATATCAAGCCAGGCATCGCGTGCTGGGGTACGAAGGTACAGCGGATGGGGGAAGTGCACCGTCTTTCTCTTGTCCCCCAGCACTGCCATCCTCCTGGCCTGAGAACCCAGCAACGTCACAGTGTCCACTCATGGCCTTGGGGCCCTACCTGCTTTCTTACATTTCTCCTGTTCTCCATCCAGTCCAGCCAGTGCCCAGTTCATGGCATAAATGAACTTCTGGGATGGTGGGTTCCACTCGCAGCCAGAACTGGATCCCAGTCATCCAGGGCTCTTTGCACCTCTCTGCTTGGTGACTGGGCAGCCTGAATTTCTAGGACACTTTTTTTTTTTTTTGAGACAAGGTCAAGCTCTGTCACCCAACTTGGAATGCAGGGCACAATCATGGCTCACTGCAGCCTCAACTTCCTGGACTCAAGCAATCCTCCCACCTCAGCCTCCTGAGTAGCTGGGACTATAGGTGCACACTACTGCGCCTGGCTAATTTTCAAAAATTTATTGTAGAGATGAAATCTCACCATATTGCCCAGGCTTGTCTGGAACTCCTGGACTCAAGTAATTCACCTGCCTCAGCCTCCCAAAGTGCTAGGATTACAGGTGTGCGTCACCATACGTGGCCTTCAAATGTTTACACATTGTGTTTGCTGAACTATTTTATATGGATGACTCATTAAATGAATAACCAAATGAGATTCAATTTTGATACCTTCATAAAAGTTTCAAATGCGTTCATAAATATGACCTTTCTACACCCATGTTCCAATTCTGTAAATCTGCCCCACACATGGGGACTCATCATCATTTCAGTGGCAGTCCCCCAACCCGCTCAGCCCCCGCCCCCCTCCCTACTCAGGCCAGTTCTCACTTTCTCCAGTCACATCTCTCTCACCCTCAGTTCCCTGCCAGGGTACTTGTGTGTGGGTGAGCTAAGAACACCCCGCGTGAGATATGTCCTCTTCCATGTTAAGTGTATAATATGTTACTGTTGACTGGGGCTGCAGTGTTGTACAGTAGATTTCAAGAGCTTATTCATTGTACTGAAATGAACCCTTGTACCCATTGGTTAATAACTCCCCATTTCTCCCTCCCCTAGGCCCCAGGTCACCCCCATTCCTGTCTTTGATTTTATGAATTTAACTGTTTTAAACACCTCAGAGAAGTAGAATTACAGGCCAAGTGCAGTGGCTCATGCTGGTAATCCCAGCATTTTGGGAGGCAGAGGCGGGCAAATCACTGGAGCCCAGAAGTTTGAGACCACCCTAGGCAACATGGCAAGACCCTGTCTCTACAAAAAATTTAAAAATAAAAAATTAGCCAGGCATGGTGGTAGACACCTGTGGTCTCAACTGCCTGGGTGGCTGAGGTGGGAGGATCACCTGAGCCTGAGAAGTCGAGGCTGCAATGAGCTGTGATCACACCACCACATTCCAGCCTGAGTGACAGGGTTTGACCCTGTCTCCAAAAAAAAAAAAAAAAAAGTATAATTATGCAGTGTGTGTTCTTATGTGTTTGACATTTCACTTAACATAAGATTTTCAAAGTCTGTTCATGTCGCAGATTGCAGAGTTTCCTTCTTTTTTAAGACTGGATGGGATCCCATTGTATGTATCTACCATATTTTCTTTATCCATTCACCTGTCGACTGGATGACCACGTCAGTTTCACATCTTAGCCATTGTGAATAGTCCTGCAGTGAACATGGGTGTGCAGACATCTCTTTGAGACCTGATTTCACTTCTTGTAGATATACGTTTCCTCCAGCCCTACCAGCAACTGTCAGCCCTGGCTGACCCTAGAATCACTTAGGGAGCTTTTTAAAAATGCTGAGGCTGACCCCACCCCCAGGGACCTGACTCAGCTGGTCCTGTGGGACCCCCGTGGTGGGCTCCCCAGGACACTTGCCAGGCAGCAGCCTCAAGAACCCTGCCCCAGTCCAGCTCATGGCACAGTCTCCTTGCTTTTCCCCGAAGGAACGATTTCCACTTCACATTCTTCATTTTCTCCTGTTCCACTCCTGAGCTGCTGACTCCTGTTGGAAAAATCCCGCAGTGAGATCATAAACCCTCTATAAATCCAGACCACCTCCCTGCTGCCGCCCCCCACCCCCCAGCTTCCTTTTTAGTTATGGCCTTCCCTTGAAATGGGGTGCCAACAGCCTGGCCATCTTCCTCCGGTGCCTCATCTCAGGTGCCTCATTCCCAGCTGAAGACCTATCTCCGCCTCCCTCAGTCACTCCGGAGAAATTCCCCAACTGCCTCCCTCCCCACTCTCAAGTTTCTCTCTTCTCTTCCTATCCACTTGAGCCACATGACAACTCCTCCTCCCCCCACCACCACTAACTGCCAGAGGTGGGTCTCCCTTCCAGCTGCAGGCCCTCCTTCCAGGTGCAGACCCCTCCCTATGCTGGCCCTGCTTCCCTTCCGTCCTTCCCCATCCTCAGGCAGCCTCAGCTTAGCCATTCCCATTCCCTTCTTTGCCTTGGTCTATAAGCACCACTCATTCCTGTGTTAAAAAAAAAAAATCCTAAAACAGAAAGAGAGAGAGAGAAGAGGAGAGGGATTCAGAGGACAGAACCAGAGATGGCAGTAAGGGAAGGTCTCAGCTCCACGCCACTGTCTTGGAAGATACCGGAGGGCCACACACCAGGGTATCCTGCAGAAGCTGGAGAGGGAAAAGAAATGGACTCCCCCTGGACCCCACAGAAGGGAAACCAGCCCTACACCTTGATTTTTGTTCAGTGAGACCCACTGTAAAATTTGACCCCCAGAATTATCAGATAACAAATTTATGTTGTTGTAAACAACAACAAAAAATTTGCTATTTCTCCATCATCAAGCTATCACCACATCACCTCCCTACATGCCTAGTCCTGAGCTAAGCCACCGTGCCCAGTTGTCCTAGAGATTTCCCTCTGCCTGCCCTGGCACCTTGAACTGAGCTGGTCTGCAGCCACACTCACCTTCTACCCCAACCTACTCTCTATTCTGGCCCCTTGTGCAGGTCACTGCACTCCAGCAGGGTCACATGAAACCGAACATCACCCATGGGCATCACTGAGACTTCATGTTCCCAACTCTAAGTTGGAAATGCATCACGCCTCCTTCCATCTGCCAAATAAACCCATCATCCCTCTCTGTTACACTATTAATTCTTCATTTTACCTATCATTAGGCTTTCAGTAAATGCATAAATGAAGCCAAAGTAACTGCCTTTATCCATAAGTAATCAAAATGTGTTTAGTGTTTTAGTAAGTAGTTTGTTTCTCTAATTTTCCTTTAGTTAGCAGAGAAAGAATTCAAATCAATTCCTTATCTGGCAGATAAAAAATTAGACTCAGCTTTTGCTCTTACACATATATCCAAATTTTAACGTACACAAGAAACACAAATTCGTGATTGTTCTGTAATATAATATGCATCCAATACTAAACACATTTCTATATTTATCTTCTTGCTCTCATCACAGCTTAACAAAATTATAATGATGACCTTTTAAAGTATCATCGCCCGATCCACCTTTACACTGTATCCCAAGCTCCAAATCTCAGCTATTGCAAGGGGCCTGCTGCATCTCACTGCCTGACAGTCTATATTGGATGCACTACAGGCAGCAATGGGGTCTATTACAGCTCATGCTGGTACCCCAGAAGCCAGCTCAGTGCTTAATGCAGAGTTAGGGCTGTGACGAAAGATTGTCATCTAATGATGATTAAATACATAAGGTCTTTGGGCACGTCTTACATTGTGTTCATACCAGTACATGTGATACTGTCGCTACATCACCTGTCCCAAAGGGAATGGGGAAATAGAGAGTGGGGTGTGTGTCATGAGGCTGAGGGTAGGAGGGGCCAGGGCCATATTAAGGAATGAGGAGCTGTAAATCAGCCCAGATTCAGTTGGCAAACATGATTGCTTTAACCCAGACTATTCTGGTTGATTAAAGGTATTCAGCAGAGTCAAATCCTTTCTCTAACGATCTAGAATGTCACAAATATTAGGCATTGCTTTCAATACAAAATATTCTTTGGAGGAACAATAAGATTTCTCCTGTGGGACTATGTGGAGACTTCTCGATCATCTTTGGGAACCATAATGGCAGATGTTGGAGAAGGATTGGATACGCCACTCATGGCTGATATCAGTCATGGAATCTTAGACAAAGGCTATAAACAGCAGAGGATGTTTAAAATGGCTTCAGTGATTCTCCTTCAGGCCAAAGGAATTACAACCATGTGTTCTCAGCAGAGAAGGCATAGTATTCCGCTGTGGTCACTTATTATCCTGTCAGTAGCTATGTGGAATGTGGATAATGAGCAAGTTGTTCTTTCTGTTCAGAACTGGGATTGTCCCCTGCAGATGATGCAACCAGATCCAGTGCTCAGGTGAGGTAGAAATCATTGTTCTTGGACTGGACATTCTGATGCTAGCTCCTATTTGGCAAGAGGAGAGGAAGAAGGGAAGAAAATAGGATTTGTGTTCTTGTGCCTGTATTACCCAATTTGGGAACTTACAGATCTGTTTAATTTTGATTGGGAAAGAGAATAAAGCATTTGAGGTTATTTTGGTTACTCTCTACGGAAATCACACGCTACACCTCACAGATTCAACAATTTCATAGAGCCGTAGTCAAGCGCGTGAGTTACAATTTTATTCATTCCATTTATTCAGTGAGTCAGGCTCTGACAGGGGGTTGATTTGTTGTTTAATATTTGGGGGGATTATTTTGGTATAGCCGTAACATGTTTACTTAAATACCGTGTGTTAAATGAGATGTTTTGGTTTGTTTTGATGGGTACTTATAAAGGCAATATACAGCATTTCACACTTAGCATTTTCCCATTCTCAACATGGCACCAGGATTAGCGCAATGACTGCCCTGTGTGTTTGGGAAGTGCCAGGTTTATTTCACCCAGAGAAAGGCAGGACTAGAAGACAAGGTTACTGCCAAGGCAGAGCTGAGCTGAGGGGATCTTCCCAAAACACTGGGTCCCAGTGCCATGCTAGGACCAAAGACTGTGGGTGGCAGCAAAGAGCCCGAAGGAGAAAATTGATTCTTCTTGCTTGTTTTGTGGTTCTTAGGGTGTTACCATAACAGCATGGATTCTTCCCTGTACTCAGCAGAACATATGGGAAGCCTATAGTTAGCTCATCATTTCAACCCTTCCTCCCCCACACCCATCTCTCCCCCTCCCCTGGGAATCTTCAATATGGGACCAATTTTTCTGTCGGTGAAAAAAAAAAGTTTAATTGGGATGAAATGTCCCTTTCTCCTGAACTGTAGACCAGCTGTCATACATCCTGAACTTTGATTGGAGTTGCAATTGACCACTAAACTGCAACACAGACATTGTTCCTAGAAAGGCTGTGGAATTAGCCATGATAGGAGAAACACCATCACAACATCTGATTCCCGTGCATGTCCACCCAAACAGAAATGGCTTTGGCCAAAGGCAGCCACAGGATACTCTAACAAAATGAAGACACAAGGCAACCTTTAAGTCATGGTCCTAAATGCTAAAGCAGACCAAATGAAAATGTACTTCTCTAAAAACAGGCAGTATTTAAAAGCCTGTTTCATATAGGAAATTATCACTTTGCCCTTCTAACCATCATGTCAGAGGGCTTTGGATCTGATTTTTGCAAATATCAATTTGATGCTCAGTAGCTATGTAGATGCCAGCTACCGGTGCTATAAGTGACCGAAGATTCCTAGTACTTCAATACCAGGAATACTAGTACTAAATGGGTCTCGAATGGGTACTAGACAGCCTCACTCAGAAACGTTTTTACCCTCAGGTCTTCTTTTAGTGTCTTAGTCATTTCTCAGATGGCACAAGTCCAACTCTAATGCATTAAAACAGAAGAAATCTATAAACACCTCCATATATTTGATTAGTAAGTTGGGGTTTCTTTAACTGGCTGTTAATTCCTCTGTTCAGAACAACACATTAAAACATGGAACCATCAACAGCAAGTCACTGACGCTGTGCCAAGTTGTTAAAGACTTTTATTTTTGTAAAGTGGGCTATTGTATTGGGGGCATCTATGCTGGAGTCCCCAGGACCTACCCCTCCATTCCTTTGCAGTATCCTTTTGTTTTTGACTCACTGGATTGAGAATTACGAGGTGGTTGGACAGTGTCATTTCTTTTGTAGAAAACTATTAAGAAAGACTGGTTTTAAGGGGAAGTTATCGAATTTGTGGTTCCGTAAGTGGTAAATATACCCCTCCCACTCATTAATCTCTATGTCCCTCCACAGAATTGCAAATTTGGTTCTATATGTCTTTGGGGCAATTTTTTGATTTTCACTTCCCATAAATTGAATCATGTGTCACTCCTGTTAGAGACTGTTTTTCAGGCAGAGAGAGGAGAGAAGAGGCAAAAGGCTCTGAAAGCCAGGATTTTGTGAGGACTCCTTGGGAGAAGAAAAGGAAATACACCTGGTGGAGAGCAACACTCCTGCATGTAGAAGGCAAAGACAGAGCCTTGCAGAAAACTTACCACAGGCAGAGATAAAGCTGTGTAACCCTGTGCATCAGATATAAGCTTGAGAGTTATGTCCATTGCAATCCTCTGATGTCACAAACCTGCCTGTTAAATGGCATTCTGTTAAAAACAAACCGCAACGAAAACAGCGTCTCTTTGAAACAGAGGACGAGAGAGAACAGCTAGCTAGTTTCCCTCAGAAGAAGGAATGAAACATGGAAACTACGATGCTTACTCATTTAAGATATATGAAATGTCATTTGATATTCTCTTTACTTGTGTCACTTTTTAAGATTTCATTTTAGTGAACATAAAATCCCTTAGTCTGTATGGATTTCCTAAAGTGTGGGAGGGAGTTTAGGTGGCTGCCAGGTGCAACATTAAATAATATTGACTTACATGTTAAGGAAGTTTTTTTTTTTTTTTTTTTTTTTTCCTATTTCAAACCTTCTGTTTAGGCTGAGCAGAAACCCTTGGGTTTGGTGATAACATGTCCAACACCTCTCTAATAGCTACTAATTTCCTATTTCGATAAAGTGAGACCAGGCCTCAGACGAGAGGTCTTCAGGAGGCAACAATGTCCAGCTGAATTTAATCGCATTGGTTGGCTGGTTGGCTGGTTGATTTTTCCATTGTGTTTACTTTTAGATTGCCTTCTCTCTATGACAAGTGATTCCAATTTTCTAAGTCATAGAAGATAGATAGCCAGGATCAAATTGGGCACAGGTCAGGTCAGCTACAGATGTATTAACTACTCCAGGGGTGCTGACATGGAGACAGTAAATTTGGGAAGAGGCAGGGCCCAGGGCATTTGATAGGTTATTCATAGAGGTTCTCTGCCAGGGCTGGTCCTCAGCACATTCTCTGTGCCAAGTGGTGAACTAGAATCATGTCAGTGACAAAATAGATGAATTGAGAGTTATGACTGGGTCAGGGGGGCAGGGCAGTATCCTAGAAAGGTGGCAATAGATGGGCTGGGAGCCCTTATGCAGAAGAGGACCTAGTGGCCACATCTGGGGCAGTGTTTCCTGCCTCTCGCCCACCCTCATGCAGATAGTGTGAGAAGAACATATATACCACTCACAGGTGAGCTATCAAGGATCCTCAGAAACCAACTGTAATCCCAGCATATGGGGAGGCCAAGATGGGCAGATCATTTGAGGTCAGGAGTTTGAAACCAGCGTGGGCAACATGGCAAAACCCCATCTCTACTAAAAATACAAAAATTAGCTGGGCATGGTGGTGCATGCCTGTAATCTCAGATACTCTGGAGGCTGAGGCAGGAAAATTGCCTGAGCCCAGGAGGCAGAGATTGCAGTGAACCCAGATCGTGCCACTACACTTCCAGCCTGGATGACAGAGCAAGACTCAATCTGAAAAAAAAAGAAAAGAAAAGAAAAGAAAAACCAAAATGAGCATAAAACCAAGTCACAAAATGTTTGTACCATGCAATAAAGACAAATAGACGTAACAATACCTAAGGAAGCCAAATGAGTGGAGAAAAATCACAAGACATAGAAATAAGTAAAATCATTATCAGGCAGAATTAAATATTACATCCACAAACAAAAGCCAAATAGAGACCTTGGAAATTAAAACGCTGTTTGGTTACCTCAATAGATTGGCTAAATAGCAGAATGGATCATTGAAGAGTCACTTAGTAAGCTGGAAGATGAAGTTTGGGGATCTCCCAGAAACCAGTGCAAATACACAAGTAGATGAAAGATATAAAGGAATACTTGAGAGCCGAGGAAGATAGAACCAGGTATTTAAATAGCCATCTAAGAAGCATTCTCAAAGAAAATAGAGGAGAGAAAATAATCAGAGATATAATTGAAAAAAAAACTCTATAGCTAAAAGAAAATTAAAAATAAAGAGACAATACTGAAAATGAAATACCCTACCTAATTCCCAAGTGTGCGTATTATGTAAATGTCAGATTTGATTAGCTAATTAAGAAGCTAGATATAATCTAATTTTATAGCCAGCAAAACACACACACACACACACACACACACATAACTGTGAAAATATGAATAAGGCCTGTGGATTATACCAATATTAATTTCCTGGTTATGATATTTGTGGCAAACAAAATTCTAAGATGACCTTCAATGAACCTCACTCTTGTATAATCCCCTGCCCTTGAGTGTGGCAGCACCTGTGAATATGATGCCATATCAATCCCATGATTATGTTATGTTATATGGCAAAAGAGATTTTTCAGATGAATTAAGGTCTCAACTCAACCTTAAAATATGAAGATTATCCTAGATGGGTCAAGCCCAATCAGGTGATCCCCTTAAAAAGGGGAATGAACTCTTCCTGGTGAAAGAGACTGCAAAACATGAGAGGGACTCCACTCGAAGAGGTTTTCCATTGCTGGCATTGGTGACGGAGGGGGCTGTGTAGCAAGGAATGCAGCAACTTGTAAGAGCTGAGAAGGCCCCTGGTTGATAGCAAACGAGAGAGCAGGGAATGTCAGTCCTCCAGCCACAAGGAACTGAATTGTGCCACGACCACATAGGCATGAAAGAGAACCCCTGGCCTCTGATGAATGCACCTTGATTTTAGCCTGTGAGACCTTGAGCAGAAGCCCCCACCACATGCACCTAGACTTCTGGCCTGCAGAGCTGTGTGTTAAATGGTGTTGTTATAAGCCACTAAGTTTGTAGTCACTTGTTACACAGTACTATGATTTTAATATTTTCCCCTCCAAAATTTGTGTTAACATGTAATCTCCAATGTGATAGCATTGAGAGGTGGGACCTTTAAGAGATGATTGGGTCATAAAGGTTCTGTTCTCACAAATGGATTAACCCATTCATGGATTCATGGTTAACAGATTAATAGGTTATCATGGAAGGGGGACTTGTGCCTTGATTAGAAGATAAAGACCTGAGAGAGCACACTGGCATGCTCAGCCACCTCTCCATGGGATATCCTGTTCAAAAATTAGCTCGGTGTGGTGGTATGCACCTGTAGTCCCAGTTACTCAGGAAGTTGGGGCAGGAGAATTGCTTGAACCTGGGAAATGGAGGTTGTAGTGAGCCAAGATCATGCCATTGTACTCCAGCCTGGCGACAGAGTGATACCCTGTCTCAAAAAAAAAGAAAATAAGGATATATACTATCTGTAATAATATTCCAATTGTACCTGAGGTCCTATCCAATGCAACAAGATGGGAAAAATATAAATGTTGGAAATGACAAAAGAATTACCACTTTTATGAATGATATAGTTTTCCACTTAGAAAAATCCAGAAGAGAATCAACTGAAACATTATTAGAACTTTCTTTTTATTTTATTAGAATATTTATTTATTTATTATTAGAAGTTTAGCCAGGTTGCCAAGTAGAAGATTCAGATACAGAAATCAATAGTTTTCTCACGCAACTGCCAAAACCAATCTAAAAGTGCAACTAAAACATTCAAAATAGCCACAGAATTTAAAAACATACAGGAATAAACATGGAAAAGAAACACATCAAACCCATGTGAGGAAAATTATAAACTTTGCTGAAGGACACAAAGTAAATTCGAACAAAGGGGAAGATACAGCATAAAGGTGTCAGTTTTCCCATAAATTAAAAGCTAAATTTGGGGAAATGCCTATCACATTGGCAATGCTATTTTTCTTGTTTGTTTGTTTACTTTGCAAACTTATTCTAAAATTCATGTACAGAAAACATATCCAAGATAAACAACAGCATGTTGGTATGGAGTGATGGGGCCACTGCTCAGAGAATAGAAAGGAAACACAGGAGGCCACTGCACTAATAACTAGAGAAATACAAAATACGAAAATAACAAGGTACCTTTTCTCCCCCTTAAATATCTTGAAATATTTAAGTGATAATATGAGAGAGGAAAAAAACCAGAAATTCACAGATACTGTTGGTAGGAGTTCAACCGGTCCAGGCTTTTTCAAAGGTAATGGCAGTATTTCTCAACACTTTGTGCATCACTGTCAACCAAGCACCAACGAAGCAACTTTTCAGAGTCTACCTACTCCAGAGGTGAAAGGAAACATGTATCCAGAGAAACTGATCAAGCATGTTCATGTGCCATTGTGTCTAACGGGAAAGAAACTAGAAATGATTCAAATGTCTATTAAGATAATTATTTAAAACAGAGTGAATTTGTATTTGGGAATACAGGCAGTGATTTTTTTTAAAAATCAGCCTATTCATACTGACACTGCAAGAATTCCAACACACATTATTAAGTATCAAAAGAAAGCTGTAGAAGGCCAGGTGTAGTGGCTCATGCCTGTAATCCCAGCACTTTGGGAGGCTAAGGTGGGTGGATCACTTGCGATCAGGAGTTCAAGACCAGCCTAGCCAACAAGGTGAGAATTCATCTCTACTGAAAATACAAAACTTAGCCTGATGTGGTGGTGCACACCTATAATCCCAGATACTGGGGAGGCTGAGGCAGCAGACTCACTTAACCCAAGAGGCAGAGGTTGCAATGAGCCAATAGTACCAGTGCACTCCAGCCTGGGAGACAGTGAGACTCTGTCTCAAAAAGAAAAGAAAAGAAAAGAAAAGTTCTAGAATATTTTGCACTGTGTAACATAGTAATGTTCAAAATTTTATGGTTTATGCACATGTAGATGATTGTAAATGCAGATTAAAAACAAGTAGTTAACATACTTCTGAAGACATACAGGATTGGAGATTTGATGAAATCAAGGAGGACTTTTCTTTCCTCTGTATTGTTTGAAATTTCAAAATGAAAATGTGACCATATAGTAAGGATGTACTTTTAAAAATTCCCCAAAAGTAAATGTGGCAATCTGAAAAGTTTATTTACACATGTATGTCATCACATATTTATTTCATAATGATATGAATATTTTTTAACCTTATAAAAATCATGAAAGTACTCAAAAAATTAAATAGTAGTGTTGGATCAGAAAACATACACTTTTAGGATGTCTGATGAAATACCAATATTACCAAATTCATCAAAAATCTTCTGGGAGGATTAGGACTCCAGGGAAGAAACAAACTTCTTGTCAATAGTGAACCTTACTTTGGGTTTCTTTTTCAAAAACTCTGTATAGCTTCGCTCAGGAAGAAACATAAACGTGCTCCACATCTCTTTATAGCATCGTGGAAAGCGTCTGAAACTTGAGACCACCATGGCTTCTTTATACACGTATGATATTTGGTTATTTGAAAAGCCATCAAGACAAGATGGAACATAGTCACACGCCCAGAGATTAAAATTTCTTGAAAAGTGTTGCCTCTTATCTGGAGAGATCTTCTTACGTCCCAGGCCCTGGAGAAGAATAGAAGAATTACAAGATTAGAAAAAAAATATTCAAGGTCACATAGTTTTGTTTTTTTGGTTTCTGAGATGGAGTCTCACTGTGTCACCCAGGCCAGAGTTAAGTGGCGCGATCTCGGCTTACTGCAACCTCTGCCTCCCGAGTTCAAGTAATTCTCATGCCTTAGCCTCCTCAGTAGCTGGGACTACAGGTACATGTCACCAAGCCTGGCTAAGTTTCTGTATTTTCAGTAGAGACAGGGTTTTGCCATGCTGCCCAGGTTGGTCTTGAACTCCTAAGCTCAGGCAATCTGCTCGCCTCAGCCTCCCAAAGTTCTAGGATTACAAATGTGAGCCACCGTGCCCAGCCTCAAGGTCACATAGTTCTGAGGTCTTTCTGAAAATCAGTTACAGGTTTAAATGCACGCTAGGACGACTGTCTCAAGGTCTCCTTTACCAACCTGTTGAAGGCTATGCACTGACACTCATGACACCCTGATGGGGTTCTGGTATTGTCCTCACAGTCTTCCGGTGCCACCATGGGGCCTGGGCTTTTAGAGACATGGAAGGCAGAACCAGAGAGAATCCAGCCAGAAACATCCTGTAGGCCAGCCTCAATCCTAGGGACCAATGTAGGTTCCTACACCCCAACACCCCCGACCTTCCCACTCCCCAGCATTGAGCTGTTCCCTAGCACTCAGTGGGACTGATGATGACTTTTTCTCTGAAAAGTCTGAGGAGGCCAGATTCTTTCCTGAGGACTCCCCTGAAGGACCCAGCACCTTTGGGTCCTGACCCACAGGCTTCCTCATTCACTCTCAGCACCTTAAGTGTAAACCTGAGAAGTTCTGTGTACTCAAAATTGTAAATTCTGTTTGATCACAACTAGGCAAAAACTAAGAAACAAAACACTATAGTGACGTGAGTGACTGAAAGGAAATAGACATTACATTACATAGACATCACATCAGTAAAGTGAGGTTGTCTGTGCCGAAGGTTGGTGTCAGCTTCACAGCAGGAGACACAAAGCACATTCCTATTAGAGTAATTGGAGGACAGTCTATAAAGGGACTATCTACATATGTGTGGGTACGTGCAGGGACACCCCAAGGGGCTGTGCAATGGCTCCAGGACTGAGGGGACTGGGGAGGAATGTAGTCCATGTAGATCAGCCCTTGGAACCAGAGTGGGGAGAATAGGAGAAACTTGACACTGGAGGGACAGGTATATGATGTGGGGGCACAATGTCCAAGTCGGCTTCTAAAGAACTTCTTGACCGGGCACAGTGGCTCACGCTTGTAATCCCAGCACTTTGTGAGGCCAAAGCGGGCAGATCACCTGAGGTCAGGAGTTCAAGATCAGCCTGGCCAACGTGGTGAAACCCCATCTTTACTAAAAAATACAAAAATTAGCTGGGCGTGGTGGTGGGCGCCTGTAATCCCAGCTACTCAGGAGGCTGAGGCAGGAGAATCACTTGAACCCGGGAAGTAGAGGTTGCAGTGAGCCGAGATTGCACCACTGCACTCCAGCCTGGAAGACAAAAGTTAAAACTCTGTCTCAAAAAAAAAAAATTACTTGAGGAGACTCCAGCAAAAACAAAAAACAAGTAAAAGAAAGGGATGATGAAAATTGGGGAAAGAGCTGCCAGGGAAGCAGCAAGTAAAATTCATGATGAAGTCTAAATGCTCGCTAATAATGTGACTATGAAATGTATTGAGCTGTACAAATTCACAAACAGGAAAGGAAGGAAGAAGGGAAACAGAAGGAAGAGAATCTGCAGCTGAAACTCCAGGATTTCAACTTCATTAGGGAAATCAGGGTGACATCTTTGAGCTCCCAGCTGAAGTCCAAAAATAGCACCAACAGGAGTTGAGGGAATACAACCCGGCCAGCAGCACAGCAGCCCCAGAACAGGAAACGAGTGAGATAAGGCACGCTGGAAGACTTACCTTATTCTTGGGGAAAAGCTATAGTTATTAATTTTTATGGATAGAGTCATATAGTATTAATGTAATTATCAAGTATTTATACTTGAGAGTACGTACTCGTAGAATATCAGAAGCCAGAGTGAGCAAATAAATTCAATCAATCTAGCAAAGTCAGGAGAGGAAGAAAAAAGAAACAAAATATAAGCAAAATAAATAGGAAACATAGAAGTGAGATGGCAGAAATACAACCAAAACCATAGATTGTCATAATATGTGAATAGGCTAAATTCTCATATAACGAAATAGATTCTTGGATTTTTTTAACTGTGCTGTATTCTATTTATAATAGAAGACAAATGCAAAGCAAAATGACTGTAAATTACAGAGACAAAGGAATGGGCCATACCACAAAGAGCAAACATTAGCAAAAAGAGAGTGATAGTGGCAATGCTAGCATCATAATGTAGATAGAATTTATGGCTAAAGGCATTACGCATATAAAGAGAAACACTTCATATTGATAAATGGCAAAAACCACCATGAAAATAAAACAACAAAAATTTTTTATGCAGAAAGATACGGTATTAAACTACATAAAGCAAAAAAGAACTTTAGAAGGTCAAGAATAATCTTAGAAGCAGAAATTGACGGATCAGTACAAAAATTTAAAAAAGGATATGAAAGTTTTAAATAACATAATTACAGTCCTAAATTAATAAGTATAAAGAACTTTGTAACCAACAGGGGGGGAATATATATTATTTGTAAACAGCCATGACACACTTGTTAAAGTTAATCACATACAAGACAAGGAAGAAAATCTCATAATTCAAAATGTGAAAGTCTTAGATAATATTCTTTAAAATTTACCATAATCCATACAACTGGATATTAGCAATGAAAAGATTATTTCTAAACTTTTTAACCATATAGATAATTCAAAACAGTCTTCTGATTTTTCTTAGGAAAAGGGAAATTAAAAATTAAATCATAGGCTATTTGAAAGCAAATAATAATGAGACCTTAACTGGAAAAACCTTTCAGATGTAGCCAAGCCAATAATCTAAAGACTACTTATAGTTTTAATAAATTGTTAACAAAAACAATTGCCAAGTTGTGGTCTAAACATTCAACTGAAAAAAATGTTAAAGGAACAGCAAAATAAGACTACTTGGAGAGATGTTATGCCAGTAAAATTGAAATGAATTAGATACATTTTAGGCAAATGCACATCAGCAAAATCTACCCAAGAAGAGGTAGAAAGTTTGAAAAGAATAATAATCAAGAGAGAAAGAAAAGGTAATTAAAAACTTACTCTAAAAAACACATCAAACCCAAGTTATTTCATAGGCAAATTCTGTTTAACCTTCATAAACTGAAAATCCAAGTGTTATATAAGCTATTCCAGAACACAGAGAAAGTTGGAAAGCTTCCAAGGCTTTCTAGAAGACTATCATAACCCTGGCAAAATACATGTGGTACAATCCTGTTTATATCATTAACAGATATACATTTATGTGTGTATGTTTGAGTGTGAATTGGAAAATTTCTCAAATTTTACCCACAAAATCATTACGAGCAGTGAATCATCAAGGTCAGCTTGTGAGGAAGGAAAATAAGGGTGTGAATTTATTTTTAATTTTATACAATTCTATACTATTTCAGTTTTTTAAAGGACATATGTTGCTTTGGTTATTTAAAAACAATATTAAGCACTCCATTTACAGAGGCAGGCGAAGTGGATATTCTGGTTCTGTTTTCAACATTCTGCCAGAAGAAAACCAGATTTTGGGGGTGAAGGCATTTCTATTTAGTTAAGACATTGCAGTCTAGAGGAACGAGGGATTTGGGGCAAATTGTTTAACTTTACTGGATCTCAATTTGTTCATCTCTAAACTGGGATAAGTGTAATTAGCCTGTAGGACTGTTGTGAGGATTGAATACAATAATATGAGATGTTGGTATATGACAGATGCTTTATAAACGGTGGGCCATTTATGTAAAAGTGTAAAATACAAACCAGATTTTAAAGAATTGGTTCGAAAGAAGGAATGTAAAATATCTCATTAATTTTTTACATTTGTTACATGTTGAAGGGATCATTTGGAGAATTATTGGGCCAAATAAATTATTTTTGTTTGTTTTAGATAGAATCTCACTCTGACACCCAGGCTAGAGTGCAATGCAATGTTCATAATCATAGCTTACTGCAGCCTTGAACTCCTGGGCTCAAGTGAACCTCCCACCTCGGTCTTCTGAGTAGCTGGGACAACAGGCATGCACCACCACACCTGACTAATTATTTAATGTTTTGTAGACCCAGGGTCTTACTATGTTGCCCAGGCTGGTCTCAAGCTCCTGGCCTCAAGTGATCCTCCCACCTCAGCCTCCCAAAGTGCTGGGATTACAGGTGTGAGCCACTGCTCCCAGCCAATAAAATATATTATTAAAGTGAATTTTACCTGTTTCTTTGTACTTAATGTGACTGCTAAAAGATTTAAAATTATACATTTCTATTGCATAGTGCTATGTTAACCACCATTGTGGCAGACTTTGTGTTCTCCAGTAACGGGGAACTCACCACCTGTAGAGAAAAGGCAACTCCAGTTACAAGGGAACCCTTCCTTATATTATGTAAGCTCCTCCTCCTGATCTTTCCTCATGGATCCTGGCTCTGTCAGCCTGAGATACGTATAGCAGTCCCTCCATGTATAGCATAATATGGTTGGGTCAGAGGCTGGACATTCAGCGCTCCTGAGTCCAGCCCCAGCTCTCTCCTATCTCCTAGGAGAGCCTGATGCGAGAGACTAAACATTCCCAAGCCTCAGTTGCCCTATCTGTAAAATGGGAATAATACCTACCTGATATGGTAGCTTTGATACAAAGAGAAAATATATACAATCCAATAGTGTGAATAGTTTGCAAATATTTTTGCCTGAATAGCAATCACATTTTCGTTAGCCATTCGTCCAGTGACGAACACTTAGATTGATTCTGTAGCTTTGCTATTGTGAATAGCAAATATGTATACGGCTGAATATGTATATGATAGCTCTTCACAGGAAAGCTCGCAAAAGACAATTTATTCGAAGGCCCTTGGAGAAGGATGAAATGCACATAACCCTAGGCAGAGCACTGGTGCAGGTCTTGAAAGCCGTGTGGAACTCTGAGAGCTTCCAGCATTTTTTAAAATCTGTCATGAGTCTCGCTCAAGACCTCGCTTTGTTTTGCCCGTGTTCCAGTTTTGAGGTCAAGTCCTCTATCTTCAACACACCTCCAAAAATCAAGATCCCTTTTCTTGCTCCCTGTTTTATTCATAATTTGGAAAGAAATACTCACGGAGTCAAAGTAGGATCCATAGTTCTCCAAACTGTGCCGATTGTCATGCACGGAGAAGGGGAAGTGGTTATTCACTGCTTGCTGGAAAAGGGGGATGGGAGCGAGAAAAGGCACGTGTTAGAACCCTGCATGCTTTCAAAACTGGGATGGGGTGATGTGGGATGAAGATGGATGAGGCAAAGCGACCTCTAAGAGAACGTTAAACCTGGCCCCAGAGATGGAACAGACACAGGGCGGGGAGGATGTCCGTGTGATCATCAGCACAGGGCTTTGAACCTTGACCTTATTTCCAGCTTTCTGAAAGTCATAAAAATTCTCTTTCAAAAGAGAGGCAAGGATGGAAAAGTGTATAGACTCATGGAGCCAAAAGCTGGGAATGACTTTTGAGGCTGTGTAGCCCAACTCCGTCATCTGACCAGTAAGGGTCCCAGAAGACCAGAGCCCTGGCCCAAGGCGTTGGGGTGACCCTGGCAGGCATGGAATGGGACGCTGGCTTCTCCTTCGTGCCACTTCAGGGCCTTTAAGTTGCTCAGGAATCGGCAGGGGAGGCGGGAGGTCCATGTTAGTGAGCTGTGGGCTGGAAGAGGAGGTTGCTTCTTGTTTGTGGAAGAGCTAACTTGATTGTCTGTAGCAGGAGGTAATTCCTTGTGGAGAGCACCAAGGTACGGGTGGGGAGACTACCAGCCCTTACGAGTCCAGGGATAGTACATGTACAGTCTCTTACAAGGAAGAATTGTTTGGCCAAACATGCCAGCAGCGCTGCCCCCTCAGAGGTTCACGGGAGCACGTGGCTGTGGTCAGTGATCAGGACTCACCTTCTCCCGGACTTTGTATATAGGTGGCAGCTTCCCCTCCACTTGCCGAGACAAGTGCGGACGATGGGGCTCTTTTAACGTAGCACTGGTGATGGATTCTGGTGTCTTTTGCGTTAGCCCGATGTGAGGGAACTGGAAGAACAGCACACGCCTTGATTAAAACCAGACACATCTGAATCTACAAGCCAAGTATCAGGGCTTCCTCTGCATAGTGATTAAAATGCAATTTGGGTGCTTTTGGCATGCAATGGAAATGGCATAATTTTTGTAATTTTCAAGTATTCTTTCCAAGACAAAAAACATTGTGATGGCCCAGAGCCATCACTGCCGGTTGTTTCAAGTTACAGAGGCCACCCCTGCTGTGCTGGCACCTGGAAATGTTTCCAGAGCCTGGTAAGGAGGGTGTGGTCCTCAGAGAGTGAGCAGACGCGTTCTGAGAAGACAGAAATGTGTTATTTGAGATCCTTCCTGTGGTCAGGGAGCTCCCGGTACTGGGGCCCTAGGAGCCAACCTACGTTCATGGCGGTGAGCCAACTTCCAGCAATGTAGGTATGAGGTGGCCCTAAGACAAGGGGAAGGAGAGGAACAGAGAGTCCCTATGATTCTCTGCTGGTAATGCGGGATGATAGAGGGGAGGTAACGTCTAGAAGGGAAAAAGAGGGGGTAGAAGGGTGTGAAGCAAGAAAAATGAGGACACTGAGGATTATCTTTTTTTTAATTTATTTTTTTATTTTTATTTTTATTATTTTTTAAAGCCTACAGCACCTGGTAATCCCAGGCAGTCTCCCATCCAAGTATTAAGCAGGCCCGACCCTGCTTAGCTTCTGAGATCAGACGAGTTCAGTGTGGTATGGCCATAGACAGTGGGGGTTATCTAGAATGTGTCCTTTTGATCTCCCAGCAAAAGCCTGGGAAGGAAACAGGACTGGACAGAGGGAGGTAGTCCCAACAAGGGCCTCTGTTGACCCAGCTGGGAGCTCTGGACATGAGGTGGCCCCTCAGAGTTGGGGAGAGGGGACCCGGTCTCTGCACCCTAAGCAATGAAGCATTGGATTGATTTCCTGGGCTATCCCCCCAGAAGAAGGGGTGACCCCAGGGAGGCAGCTCTCTTCAGCCAATGGATCCCTAGGGGTGGGCAGTGAGGGTCACACTCCCAGCAGCCGGAGTGATGAGTCTTTCAATCCTGAAGGGGAATGCGGCTGGCTCTTGATGGCGAGAGAAACTCACCCCAATTTTATTTGAATGGCACCTCTTTAAAGCCACCCTAACAAAGTGAGCTCTGATGCAGGACTCCCTAGGAGGAAATAAATGGAAATAAAAGACAAAACCCAATTCACTGAAAATTCCCACAAAGGGAGAAGGAAGCTTAATGTGGTTGGGTCAGAGGCTGGATATTCAGCGCTCCTGAGTCCAGCCCCAGCTCTCTCCTATCTCCTAGGCGAGCCTGACGCGAGAGACTAAACATTCCCAAGCCTCAGTTGCCCTATCTGTAAAATGGGAATAATACCTACCCGATATGGTAGATTTGATACAAAGAGAAGAGGCCTACACTCCAATAGTGTGGATAGTTTGCAAATATTTTTGCCTGAATAGCAACCACATTTTTATTAACCGTGCATCCACTGACGAACACTTAGATTGACTCTGTATCTTTGCTATTGTGAATAGTGCTGCAATAAACATGCAAGTGCAGGCATCCCTCTGATATATATATATATATATATATATATATATTTTATTTTTTATTATACTTTTTCTGGGGTACATGTGCAGAACATGCAGGTTTGTTACATAGGTATACACATGCCATGGTGGTTTGCTGCACCCATCAACCTGTCATCTACATTAGGTATTTCTCCTAATGCTATCCCTCCCCTAGCCCCTACTTTCCAGCAGGCCCCGATGTGATGTTCCCCTTCCTGTGTTCATGTGTTCTCATTGTTCAACTCCCACTTATGAGTGAGAATATGGGTGTTTGCTTTTCTGTTCTTGTGTTAGTTTGCTGAGAATTATGTTTCCAGTTTTATTCATGTCCCTGCAAAGGACATGAACTCATCCTTTTTTGTGGCTACATAGTATTCCATGGTGTATATGTGCCGCATTTTCTTAATCCAGTCTATCTTTGATGGGCATTTGGGTTGGTTCCAAGTCTTTGCTATTGTGAACAGTGCCACAATAAACATATGTGTGCATGTGTCTTTATAGTAGAATGATTTATAATCCTTTGGGTATATACCCAACAATGGGATTGCTGGATGATTTTTTTTTTTTAGTAGATACTTAATAGTAGAATTGCTGGATCAAATAGTAATATCTCTTTTTAGTGTTCTGAGAAATCTCCACACTGTTTTCCATAGTGGCTCTCCTAGTTTACATTTCCACCAAAAGTGTATAAGAGTTCCCTTTTCTCCCCATCCTCGCCAACATCTGTTATTTTTTGTGTTTTTAGTGATAGCTATTATGACTGGGATAAGATGATATCTCATGGTGGTTTTTATTTGCATTCCCCTGATGATTACGGATGTTCAGCATGTTTTCATATACCTGTTGGCCATTTGTATGTCTTGTTTAAATTTTTTAAAATTTTTATGTGTACATAGTAGATGTATACGTTTATGGGGTACATGAGATACTTTGATACAGGCATACAGTGTGTAATAATCACGTCAGAGTAAATGGAAGATCCATCACCTTCAGCATTTATCATTTCTTTGTGTTACAAACAATCCAATTATACTTTGAGTTTAAAATTTACAATAGATTATTACTGACTGAAGTCACCCTGTTGTGCTATCAAATACTAGATCTTATTCATTCTAACCATATTTTTGTACCATTTTCCATCTCCACTTCCCCCACCAATACCCTTCCTAGCCTCTGATAACCATCATTCTACTCTCCATGAGTTCAACTGTTTTAAGATTCAGCTTCCACAAGGGAGAGAGAACATGTGAAAAGTTTGTCTTTCTGTGCCTGGTTTATTTCACTTAACATCATGTTCTCTGGTTCCATCTACATTGTTGCAAATGACAGAATCTCATTTGTTTTTATGGCTGAATAGTACTTCATTATGTATGTGTACCACATTTTCTTTATCCATTCATCTATTGACGGATGCTTAGATTTCTTCCAAATCTTGGCTATTGTGAATAATGCTGTAATAAACATGAGAGTGCAGATATCTCTTCAGTATAATGATTTCCTTTCTTTTGGGCATATACCGAGCAGTGGGATTGATGGATCATATGGTAGTCCTATTTTTAGTTTTTTGAAGAACCTCTATACTCTTCTCCATAGTGGCTAATATGGTTTGGCTCTGTATCCCCACACAAAACTCATTCTGAGTTATGATCCCCAAATTTCAGATGACACACCTGGTGGGAGGTGATTGGATAATAGGAGTGGATTTTCCCCTTGCTATTCTCATGGTACTGAGTGAGTTCTGATGAGATCTGATGGTTTAAAAGTGTGGCACATCCCCCTTTACTCACTGTCTCTCCTGCTGCTATGTAAGATGTGCCTTGCTTCCCTTTCACTTTCCACCATTATTGTAAGTTTCCTGAGACCTCCCCAGCCATGCAGAACTGTGAATCAATTAAACCTGTTTTCTTCATAAATTACCCAGTCTCAGGTAGTTCTTTATAGCACTGTGAAAACAGACTAATACAGAGGCTGTACTAATTTATATGTCTACCAGCAGTGCACAGGTGTTCCCTTTTCTTGACATCCCCTCCAGCATTCATGATTGTCTGTCTTTAGGATAAAAGCCATTTTAACTGGGGTGAGGTAATATCTCATTGTGGCTTGGATTTACATTTCTCTGATGATCAATGATGTTGAGCACCTTTTCATATACCTGTTTGCCATTTGTATGTCTTCTTTTGAGAAATGTCTATTCATGTCCTTTGCCCACTTTTTAATGGGATTAATTTTTTTTTTGTTTTTTCATTTGTCTTTGTTTTTGTTTTACTGTTGAGTTGTTTGAGTTCCCTGTATATTCTGGATATCAGTCCTCTATCAGATGAATGGTTTGAAAATATTTTCTCCCATTCAACAGATTGTCCATTTACTCTTTTGATTGTTTCCTTTGCTGTGCAGAAGCTTTTTGATTTAACATAGTTCCTTTTGTCTATTTTTATTTTTGTTATATGTGCTTTTGAGATCTTAGTCACAAATTCTTTGCCTAAACCAAGGTTTAGGAGAGTTTCCCCTAGGTTTTCTTCTAGTGTTTTTTATAGTTTCAGGTCTTATATTTAAGTCTTTTATTCATTTTGAGTTGACTTTTGTATCTGGTGAGAGATAGGGGTCCAGTTTCATTCTTCTACATGTGGCTATCCAATTCTTTCAGCATCATTTATTGAAGAGAGTGCTAATTCCCTGATATAAGTTCATATTGGCTTTGTCAAAGATTGGTTTTCTGGGTTCTTTATTCTGTTCTATTGGTCTGTCTAATTTTATGCTAATACCATGCTGTTTTGGTTACTATAGCCTTGTAATATAGTTTGAAGTCAAGTAATGTGATCCCTCCAGCTTTGTTCATTTTGCTCAGGATTCCTTTGGCTATTCCACCTCTTTTTTAATCCCATATAAATTTTAAGATTGCTTTCTCTAATTCTGTGAAAAAATGACATTGGTATTTTGATAGAGGTTGCACTGAACTTGTAGATTGCTTTGAGCAATATGGTCATTTTAATGATATGTCGTCTGACCCAGGAGCATGGGATATTTTTCCATTTGTTTGTGTCATCTTTGATTTCTTTCATCAGTGTTTTATAGTTTTTCTTACAGAGATATTTTGCCTCCTTGGCTAAATTTATTCTTAGGTACTTTTGTAGCTATTATAAATGAAATTCCTTCTTGGTTTCCTTCTTGGCTAAATCATTAGTCATATATATAAAAGCTACTGTTTTTTGTATGTTGATTTTGTATCCTGCAACTTTACTGAATATATTTATCAAATATAAGAGGGTATTTTTTGGTAGAGTCTTTAGGTTTTTCTAGATATTATATCATATCATCAGCAAATTGAGACAATTTCACTTCTTTTCCAATTTGGATGCCTTTTATTTCTTTCTCTTGATTGATTGCTCTGGCTAGGACTTCTAGTACTATGTTGAATAGGAGTGGTGAGCATCCTTGTCTTGTTCCAGTTCTTAGAGCAAAGGCTTTCAACTTTACCCCATTCAGTATGATGTTAGCTGTGGGTTGACTGTATATGGTCTTTATTATTTTGAGTTATGTTCCTTCTATGCCTAGTTTGTTGAGAGTACTTATCATAAAGGGATGTTGAATTTTATTAAATGCTTTTCTGTGTCTATTGAGATAATCCTATGGTTTTTGTCCTTTATTTTGTTGGTGTGATGTGTCGTGTTTATTGATTTGTGTATGTTGAAGCATCCTTGCGTCCCTGGTATAAATCCCATTTGATCACAGTATATTGCCTTATTGATGTGCTGTTGCATTTGGTTTGCTGGTATTTTGTTGATAAATTTTGTATTTATGTTCATCAGGGATACTGGCTGTAGTTTTGTTGTGTCCATCTCTGGTTTTGGTATAAGAGTGATGCTGGCCAGCCTCATAGAATGAGTTAGGGAGAATTCCCTCCTCTTTAATATTTTGGAATAGTTTCAAGACAATTGGCATTTGGTTTTTGTTTGGTGAAAATTCAGCTGTGGGCCAGGTACAGTGGCTCACGTCTGTAATCCCAGCACTTTGGGAGGCCAAGGCGGGTGGATAATGAAGTCAGGAGTTCGAGACCAACCTGGCCAAGATGGTGAAACCCCATCTCTACTAAAATTACAAAAAAATTTATCCAGGTGCAGTGGTGAGCACCTGTAATCCCAGCTACTCGGGAGGCTGAGGCAGGAAAATCTCTTGAACCTGGGAGGCGGAGGTTGCAGTGAGCCAAGATTGTGCTACTGTACTCTCGCCTGGGCGACATCCCAAGATCATTTATAAAAAAAAAAAAAAAAAAAAAAAAAAAAAAAAAAAATTCAGCTGTGAATCCATCCAGTCCTGGACTTTTCTTTGTTGGGAGATTTTTTTTTTTAAGTACTGATTCCAACTCACTATTCAGTATTGCTCTGTTCAGATTTTCATTCCATCCTGATTCAATCTTGGTAGGTTGTATGTTTTCAGGAATTTATTTATTTCTTCTGGGTTTCCCAGTTTGTCAGCATATTGTTGTTCACAATAGTTTCCAATGATCTTTTGTATTTCTGTGGTCTTACTTGTAATGTCTTTGTAATGTCTCCTTTTTCGTTTCTGATTTTGTTTATTTGAGTTTTCTCTTTTGTGGCTAGACTAGCAAGGAGTTTATCAATTTTGTTTATCTTTTTAAAGAATTGACTTTTAATTTCATTGATCCTTTGTATTTTCTATTAGTCTCTATTTCATTTAGTTCTGGCTCTGGTCTTTATTATTTATTTTTCTTCTCCTAATGTTGGGTTTGGTTTATTCTTGCTTTTCTAGTTCCTTGGGGTGCATTGTTAAGATAGTTAATTTATATAATCTTTCTACCTTTTATGATGTAGGTGTTTATTGCTATAAATTTCCCTCTGCTTTTGCTGTATCCCAAAGGTTTGGATATATAGAGTTTCCATTTTCATTTGTTTTAAGAAATTTTTTAATTTTTATCTTTTTAAAATTTATTTAATCTTATTTTAAGTTCCGGGATACAAGTGCGGGACATGCAGGCTTGTTACATAGGTAAACATGTGGCATGGTGGTTTGCTGCACCTACCAACCCATCACCTAGGTATTAAGCCCTGCATGCATTAGCTGTTATTCCTGATGCTCTCCCTTCCCTTGCCCCCATAACAGGCCCCACCGTGTGTTGCTTCCTTCCCTGTGTCCATGTGTTCTCATTGTTCAGCTCCCATTATAAGTGAGAAAGAACATGTAGTGTTCGGTTTTCTGATCCTGTGTTAGTTTGCTGAGGATAATGGCCTCCAGCTCCATCCAGGTCCCTGCAAAGGACATGATCTCATTCCTTTTTATGGTTGCATAATAGTCCATGGTGTACATGAACATTTTCTTTATCCAGTCTATCATTGATGAACATTTGGGTTGACTCCATGTCTTTGCTATTGTAAATAGCACTGCAAGAACATATGCATGCATGTATCTTTATAATAGAATGATTTCTATTCCTTTGGGTATATACCCAGTAATGGGATTGCTGGGTCAAATGGTATTTCTGGTTCTGAGTCTGAGGAATCACCCACTGTCTTCCACAACGGATGAACTAAATTACATTTCCATCAACAAGGTAGAAGCATTTGTATTTCTCCACAGCCTCACTAGCATCTACTGTTTCCTGACTTTTTTATTTTTTATTTATTTATTTTTTTGAGACAGAGTCTCTCTCTGTCACCAGGCTGGAGTGCAGTGGCACCACCTTGGCTCACCGCAACCTCTACCTCCCAGGTTCAAGCAATTCTCCTGCCTCAGCCTCCCGAGTAGCTGGGATTACAGGCATCCACCACCACGCCTGGCTAATTTTTGTACTTTTAGTAGAGACAGGGTTTCACAATATTGGCCAGGCTGGTCTTGAACTACTGACTTTGTGATATACCCACCTTGGCCTCCCAAAGTGCTGGGATTACAGGCATGAGCCACCATGCCCAGACTTGACTTTTTAATAATCGTCATTCTGACTGGCATCAGATGGTACCTCATTGTGGTTTTGATTTGAATTTCTCTGATAATCAGTGATGTTGAGCTTTTTTTCATGTTTCTTGGCCACATAAATGCCTGCCTTTGAGAAGTATCTGTTTATGTCCTTTGACCACTTTTAAATGGCATTGTTTTTTCTTGTAAATTTGTTGAAGTTCCTTGCAGATTCTGGTTATTAGACCTTTGTCAGATGGATAGATTGCAAAAATTTTCTCTCATTCTGTAGGTTGCCTGTTCATTCTGATGATAGTTCATTTTGCTGTCCAGAAGCTCTTTAGTTTAATTAGATCCCATTTGTCAATTTTTGCTTTCATTGCAATTGCTTTTGACATTTTAATCATGTAATCTTTGCCTTTTATTATGTCCTGAATAGTATTGCCTAGATTTTCTTCTAGGGTTTTTATAGTTTTGAATTTTACATTTAAGTCTTTAATCCATCCTGAGTTAATTTTTGCATAAGGTGAAAGTAAGGGACCCAGTTTCAATTTTCTCCATATTGCTAGCCAGTTCTCCCAGCACCATTTATTAAATAGAGAATCGTTTTCCCATTGCTTGTTGAAGATCAGATGCTTGTAGATATGCAGTCTTATTTCTGAGTTAGCTTTTTTGTTCCATTGGTCTATGTGTCTGGTTTTATACCAGTATCATGCCATTCTTGTTACTGTAGCCTTCAGTATAGTTTAAAGTTGGGTAGTGTGACGCCTCCAGTTTTGTTCTGAGATGATGGGGTTTTCTAGATATAGGATTATGTCATCTGCAAACAGACAGTTTGACTTCCTCTCTTCCTATTTGAGTACAGTTTATTTCTTTCTCTTGCCTGATTGCCCTGTACAGAACTTCCAAATACTATGTTGAATAGGAATGATGAGAGAGGGTGTCCTTGTCTTGTACTGGTTTTCAAGGGGAGTGCTTCCAGCTTTTGCCCATCCAGTATGACATTCACTGTGGGTTTGTCATAAATGGCTCTCACTGTTTTGAAGTTTGTTCCATCAATACCTAGTTTATTGAGTTTTAACATGAAGGGATGTTGAATTTTATTAAAGGCCTTTTCTGTGTCTATTGAGATAATCATGTGGCGTTTGTCTTTAGTTCTGTTTATGTGATGAATTACATTTATTGATTTGTGTATGTTGAACCAGCCTTGCATCCTGGGAATGAAGCTGACTTGACTGTGGTGGATATGCTTTTTGATATGCTGTTAGATTCAGTTTGCCAGTATTTTATTGAGCATTTTTGCATCAAGGTTCATCAGCGATATTGGCCTGAAGTTTACTTTTTTTGTTGTATCTCTGCCAGGTTTTGGTATCAGGATGATGCTGGCTTCATAAAATTAATTAGCAAGAAGTTCCTCCTTTTTAATTCTTTGGAATCGTTTCTGAAGAAATGGTACCAGCTCCTTTTTGTACCTCTGGAAGAATTCAGCTATAAATCCATCTAGTCCTGGGCTTTGGTTGGTTGGTAGGCTATTCATTACTGCCTCAATTTCAGAACTGTTATTGGTCTATTCAGGGATTCAAGTTCTTCCTGATTCAGTGTTGGGAGAGTGGATGTGTCCATTTCTTCTAGATTTTCTAGTTTATTTGCATAGAGGTGTTTAGAATATCCTCTGATGGTTGGTTGTATTTCTGTGGGATCAGTGGTGATATCCCCTTTATCATTTTTCATTGTGTCTATTTGAGTCTTCTCTCTTTTCTTTATTAGTCTAGCTAGTGGTCTATCTATTTTATTAATTTTTACCAGCTCCTGATCATTGATTTTTTAAAAACATTTTTCATATATGTATCTCCTTCTGTTCCACTCTGATCTCGGTTATTTCTAGTCTTCTGCTAGCTTTGGGGTTCGTTTGCTCTTAGTTCTCTAGTTCTTTTAGTTATGATGTTAGAGTGTCCATTTGAGATCTTTCTAGCTTTTTGATGTGGGTATTTGGTGCTGTAAATTTCCTTCTTAACATTGCTTTAGCTGTGTCCCAGAGATTGTGGTATGTTGTCTCTTTGTTCTCATTGATTTCAAAGAATTCCTTGATTTCTGCCTTAATTTCATTATTTTCCCAGCAGTCATTCAAGAGCAAATTGTTCAATTTCCATGTAGTTTTGTGGTTTTGAGTGAGTTTCTTAATCTTGAGTTATAATTTGATTGCACTGTGGCCTGAGAGACTGTTTGTTATTATTTCAGTTCTTTTGCATTTGCCAAGGAGTGTTTTACTTCCAATTATGTGTTCGGTTTTAGAGTAAATGCCATGTGACACCAAGAAGAATGTATATTCTGTTGTTTTTAGGGGGAGACTTCTGCAGATATCTATCAGGTCCCCTTGATCCAGAGCTGAGTTTGAGTCTTGAATATTCTTGTCAATTTTCTGTCTCAGTGATCTGTCTAATATTGACAATGGGGTGTTAAAGTCTCCCAGTATTATTGTGTGGGAGTCTAAGTCTCTTTGTATGTCTCTAAGAACTTGTTTTATGAATCTGGGTGCTCCTGTATTGGGTTCATATATGTTTAGAATAGTTAGCTCTTCCTGTTGAATTGATCCCTTTACCATTATTTAATTAATGCCCTACTTTGTCTTTTCTGATCTTTGTTGGTTTCAAGTCTATTTTGTCAGAAACTAGGATCACAACCACTGCTTCTTTCTGATTTCCATTTGTTTGGTAAATTTTCCTTCATCCCTTTATTTTGAGCCTATGTGTGTCTTTGCATATCAGATGGGTCTTTTGAATACAGCACACCAATGTGTCTTGACTCTTTATCCAGCTTGCCATTCTGTCTTTTAATTGGGGCATTTAGCCCATTTACATTTAAGGTTAATATTGTTATGTATTAATTTGATCCTGTCATCATGATGCTAGCTGGTTATTTTCACAGACTTATTGATGTAGCTGCTTCATAGTGTCATTGGTCTTTGCACTTCAGTGTGTTTTTGCAGTGGCTGGTAAAGGTTTTTCCTTTCCATGTTTAGTGCTTCCTTCAGGAGCTCTTGCAAGGCAGGCCTGGTGGTGGCAAATTCCCTCAGCATTTGCTTGTCTGAAAATGATTTTATTTTTCCTTCACTTATGAAGCTTAGTTTTTAGCCAGATATGAAATTAAGGTTTGGAAATTCTTTGCTTTAAGAATGTTAAGGCTGGACACAGTGGCTCATGCGTGTAATCCCAGCACTTTGGGAGCCTGAGATGGGCAGGTCACCTGAGGTTAGGAGTTCAAGACCAGCCTGAGCCAACGTGGTGAAACCCCATCTCTATTAAAAATACAAAAATTAGCTGAGTGTGGTGGCAGGTACCTGTAATCCCAGCTACTCAGGAGACTGAGGCAGGATAATCAATTGAACCCAGGAGGGAGAGGTTGCAGTGAGCCAAGATCACAGCATTGCGCTCCAGCCTGGGTGACAAGAGCAAGACTCTGTCTCAAAAAAGAAAGAAGGAAAGAAAGAGAGAGAAAGAAGGAAGGAAGGAGGGAGAGAGAGAGAAGAAAGAAAGAAATAAAGAGAAAGAAAGAAAGAGAAAGAAAGAAAGAGAAAGAAAGAAAGAGAAAGAAAGAAAGATGAAAGAAAGAAAGATGAAAGAAAGAAAGAAAGAGAAAGAAAGAACGAAAGGAAGAAAAAGAAAGAAAGAAAGAGAAAGAAAGAAAAAGAAAGAAAGAAAGAGAAAAAGGAAGGAAGGAAGGACGAAGAGGCAAGGAAAGAAAAAATGTTGACCTCTCCCAGTATCTTCTGGCTTATAGGGTTTCTGCTGAGAGATTTGCTGTTAGTCTGATGGACTTCCAATTGTAGGTGACCTGGTCTTTCTTTCTGGCTGCCCTTAACATTTTTTCCTTCCTTGGAGAATCTGATGATTATGTGTCTTGGGTTGATCTTCTCTTGGAGTATGTTACTGGGGCCCTCTGGGTTTCCTGAATTTGAATGTTGGCCTGTCATTTTAGGTTGGGGAAGTTTTGGATGATATCCTGAAGTGTTTGTCAACTTGCTTCTGTTCTCCCTGTCTCTGTCAGGTACCCCAGTCAGTCATAGGCTTAGTCTTTTTACATAATCCCATATTTCTCATAGGTTTTATTCATTCCTTTTTATTTTTTTTCTCTATTCTTGTCTCCCTGTCTTATTTTGTTTTCCATTTGCATGTAATATATTTTTATCGTGACTTCATTTTCAGTCTATCTATATGTCTTTACCAGTAGGTGAGTTTCTTGAAAGCAGCATATAGTTGGATTTTTTTTAATTCCATTTAGACAGTCATTCTATAACTTTTAAATAGATAATTTAATGTTTAAGTTCAAAGTTATTATTGATATGTGAGGCTTTGTTCCTATTGTATTATTAAATTGTTTTCTTGTTGTTTATATATTCTTTGTTCCTTTCTTTTTATCTTACTGATTGTCATTGTGATTTGGTGGATTTTTGTAGTGGTATGATTTGAATCCTTTCTCTTCTTCCTTTGTGTGATTGCTTTACAAGTAAGTTTTATACTTTTGCATATTTTCATGATGGTAAATATTGTCATTTCACTTCCAGGGATCCCTTGAGCATTTCTCAAAAGGTCAGTCTGGTGGTAACAAAGTCTCTCCCTCAGCATTTGCTTGTCTGGGAAAGACTGTATTTCTCCTTCAGTTGTAAAGGATAATTTTGCTGGAAATAGTATTCTTGACTGGCAGTTTTTTCTTTCAGCATTGTGAATATACCATCCCATTGTCTTATGACCTGTAAGGTTTCTGCTGAGAAACCTACTGTTAGTCTGATGGAATTTCCTTTATTGATGAATAATGCTTTTCCCTTGCTGCTTTTAAAATTTGTTCTTTATCTTTGACTTTAGATAGTCTGATTATAATGTGTCACAGAGAAGACTTTTGTATTGTATCTGCCTGGGGACTGTTGAACTTCTTGTACCAGAATGTCTAAATCTCTTTCTAGATGTAGGAAGTTTTTTTCTATTATCGTGTTAAATAGGTTTTCTAATCCTTTCTTTGTCTCTTTTCTCTGGAGGATACTGATAACTTAAATGTTTGATCACTTTATGTTGTCCAAAATGTAACAAAGACTTTGCTCATTCTTTTCAATTCTTCTTTTTTTACTTTGTCTGACTGGATTATTTCAAAAGACCTGTCTTCAAGTTCTGAGAGTCCTCTGCCTGATCAATTCTATTGCTGAAGCTTTCAAATGTACTTTGTATTTCTTTCCATGAGTTCTTCAATTTCAAAATTTCTATTTCTATTTTTTTTTTCTAAATATCTACTTCCTTGGCAAATTTCTCATTTATATCCGGAATTATTTTTCTAATTTCTTTGTATTATTCTTCAGAATTCTCTTGTATCTCACTGAGCTTCTTTAAAATGATTTTTTTTTTTTTGAGACAGAGTCTCACTCTGTTGCCCAGGCTGAAGTGCAGTGGTATGATCTAAGCTCACTACAACCTCCACTACCCAGGCTCAATTGATCCTCCTGCCTCAGCCTCCTGAGTATCAGGGATTACAGGCATGCACCACCGTGCCCAGCTAATTTTTGTATTGTTAGTAGAGATGGGGTTTTGCCATGTTGGCCAGGCTGGTCTTGAACTCTTGACCTCAAGTGATCTGCCCACCTTGGCCTCCCAAAGTGCTGGGATTTCAGGTGTGAGCCACTGTACCTAGCCCCTAAAATGAATATTTTCAATTGTTTATCTGGGATTTGGAGATTTTCTTTTTGATTAAGATCTATTGCTGGGAGGCTGGGGGCCGTGGCTCACACTTATAATCCTAGCACTTTGGGAGGCTGAGGTGGGCAGATTACCTGAGCTCAGGAGTTCTAGACGAGCCTGGGGAACATGGTGAAACCCCATCTCTACTAAAATACAAAAACTTAGCCAGGTGTGGCAGCATGCACCTGTAGTCCCAGCTACTTAGGAGGCTGAGGCAGGATAATTTCTTGAACACGGAAGGTGGAGGTTGCAGTGAGATAAGATTACTCCACTGCACTCCAGCCTGGTGACAGAGCAAGACTCCATCTTAAAAAAAAAAAAAATCTATTGCTGGTGAATTATTTTGTCTCTTTGGAAGTGTATTTCCTTGCTTTTCCATGTTTCTTCTGTCCTTATCTTGCTATCTGCACATCTGGTGTAACAGCCTCTTCCTGTTTTTAAATTTGCTTTCACAAGGGAGGACATTTCCCTAAAGATGTTTCTATGGTGTCAGTTGGATAGGGTACTTTGGCTTTGATTCTGCATGCATGTAGTCATGCAGGCTGTATGTGATTTCTTTGCCTGTAACCACAATTAGTGATATCTATGATTTCCTCTGTGGGTTAGGGTGTGGTTAACAGTAGAGGCTGGGGACTAGGATGCCAGGTAGGTCCATCTTCAGGCCCCAGTGGTGGCAGCAGTTGGCCGAGCCTGTCTATCTTTGTGCCTCAGAGGGGTATAAGCTGGCACCTGTTTTGGCAATTCCTAGTGGGCCAATTCTTGGGCCTCCATGTGGCTTGCTTGGATACCAGTAGTGGCAGCAGTGAACCAGGCAGGTAGGTGGGTCCTCAGGCCCCTAGGCAGCTGGTGCGGCATGGGTAATGGCAGTAGCAGTGGCAGGATGATTTTTGGGGTCCTGAGTGGTGTGCATTGACGCTGGCAGTGCTTGCGATGGGCTGGGCAGGCCAGTCTCTGGGACTGCAGGTGGTGCCTGCACATAGGGGCCAGCTGAGATGGTAGTGGCCAGGAGTTTAGGCCCAATCTGCGTTCCCTGCGAGGAGCATACTCAAGGTGGTGGATAGGTTGGGCAAGCCCAAGGACCCTAGGCTCTGTGCTCTGCCATGGAAGAGGAGCCAAAGCCAGGGCTTATGCTCAGGCCCCCAAATTATGACAGCAGGCACCAGACATCGTGAGCAGGAGCAGGCCCCAGGTGGAGTGCTCGGCTGAGAAGTTGTAGCAGCTGTGCTGAGGCCCTGTCACTGGAGGGAGGGTTTGTCTTTGGTGGCCACAGCCTGGGCTGGTGCATGGGGAACACCCATCCCTCTCATGCTCCAGTCCTGGCAGGGCTTGCTCCCCAACCTTGGCAGCAGTAACCCACACCTAGCTCACCCCCCTTGCCTCTGGCTACAGGGGCACCCCCCAGCTGACAACTAAGTCCCAGTGTCAATTTGTGCCCCACTCACATCCCAGCCTCCTGGCAGTGCTCACTTCCCAGAACCAGCAGCTGCAGCTACAGCCTGAGCCTCACTTGCTTCTTAGCCTCAACTGTGGAAATGCTCTCAGATCACTCCTCAGTCCTGGTAGCAACAGCCCAAGTTTCCATAATGCCCCAGTCTAGGTGCTGCTGGGCCCCAGGACAGCGTGCAGTCTGTTGAAAGCTAGATTTGAAAATAGTACCTTGCTATAGCAGCTTGGGTCTCAGAAAGGAACCCCGCATGACCTTCCTCACTGGAGCAGTTCCATCCCACAGTCTCCAGGAGTCTCTCTATGTTAGTTTCAGGGATGAAAGGGTTGAGAAGTTCTCCATGACCAGAATTGCACATTTCTATTTTTCTTTTATTTTTTTTGAGACAGAATCTTGCTTTGTCGCCCAGGCTAGTGTACAGTGACACAATCTCGGCTGACTGCAACTTCCACCTCCTAGGTTCAAGCAATTCTCCTGCCTCAGCCTCCCAAGTAGCTGGGACTACAGGCATGCACCACAGTGTCTGGCTAATTTTTGTATTTTTAGTAGAGCCGGGGTTTCACCATCTTGGCCAGGCTGGTCTCGAACTCCTGACCTCAGGTGATCCACCCACCTCAGCCTCCCAAAGTGCTGAGATTACAGGCATGAGCCACCACATCCAGCCAGAATTGTACATTTCTACAGTGGGCATGTGGGCTACTGGAAGTCTCTCACTTACCGTTTCCCCATGCTGGGAAGTCATTCCTGGCTCCCAGCCAATCCCGGCCAGGCAGGCTGCCTTTTTCCTTTCTCTTTCCCCATTTGCGGTGTTTCCTGTCACTTCTCTGTTGAATTCCAGCGTTCTGTCTTGGATAACGTACTCAAAGTGTGACTGCCTGTACACTACTTTGGTTCTTATAAGTGGGGGAGGCAGGCATGCAGTGCTTCTACTCAGCCATCTTGACGCCCCTCCCCTGCCTTGTTATTTCACAGTAGCTTTTGGTTGCTTTCTTCTTTGCTTCCTGTCACACCTCCTAACTCCAGATAACAATATGAACAACCAGGCGCTCATAGGATCACATATAAACACCTGTACCTGTGACAGGACTTACACTGCTTTACAAAAATCAGATTATATCACACGTACTGCTTTGCACCTTGCTTTCCTCTCTTAACAATATATTCTAGAAATGTGTTCAAAGTGAACCTACAGATTTCTCATTCATTCTTCTATTTTTAAAATATCTTCCAAAGAAATATTTTTAGAGGTAAATATAAATAATACAAAGGGCCTTTGGGCTCTGAACCTTTTCCTCCACCCTTCCTCCAGTCTGACTGAGTCAACACTTCTCTCTGGGAAGCTGTGGAAAATCAGGCTGGGGGATGGGGGGAGGCTGTTCTAACATCAAGAATGATGGCTCTTACCAGTTAAATGACAACCGACTTGGGTTCATTTGTATTCAGCAAGTCTGTAGACTAAATCACTGTAAAAAAAATGGCTCTAGCATTTTAATTTCACTCTTTTCAAATATATATTTAATGGCTATAACATGATAGCTGTGAAATAAACCCTTCTGTTAGATATTGTAACCGTGAAATATAGCTTTTTAACTAGTCGGTGGTGAAATTTTTGCTGAGTTCAATCACTCAATGACTGAAATATTAAACAGGAAGGGGAAAGTGTGTGGAAAAAGTCTTTCCTGCTTGGCAATAGCTAGATTACAACCAGCAAGGTCAACTGCAAAATGACTGTCACCTCTAATGTGGAAATTACTGTCCTTCCAAATGGGCTACTGCTGACTCAAAGCCAACAATTTCTTTAATTTTTCCCTTCTCGTCTACAAGTTACTGTGGGAAACTTCATGATCAGCACTATTCTTTTTATACTCTTAGGTGCTGACAGCAGAAAGGATTTGTGCCAAAGGCTCAAGCCAAGCTTTGGGGAACAGTGCCCTTCTCCCTAAAACCCAGGGACTGGGCTACGTTTCTGGGCTCTTGACAGAAGGATGAAATAAAGTTTCTACCTATGAAATGTTGATTCTCACTTTCTCCCTTACTACAGAACTCCAGTTCTTTGTTCAGAGCGGCAATGTAGTTCGTTAAAAAAACACCTCCCCAGACTCCCTTGCAGCTAAATTGTCCATGTGACTCAATGAGATGGAAGCAGAGGTCTGGGGGCAGGCTCCTGGGAAAGCAGGAAAATACTGTTTTCCCGATTAAAAGGGGCAGACTTAGGTGACAGGTGCCTTCCATCATTTTGTCCTTTGACTTTCCCCTTATTTTCCTGCCTGAGTTGTGAACTCACTGCCTGGAGCTGGAATCACCTCCCACTAAGGATGGCGAAACAGGACACTGAAAAGGGAGCTGCTGATGACTCTCTTGAGCAGCTGTACCAGCCTGGGATGGCTGACTTCTAGATTTCATTGTTATTTTAGAAATAGAAATCCCTATTTGGTTAAGACCCTGTAGTCACTTTAGTCAGCCTTTCATAAAGTTCAGCCTAACAAGCCTAACTGATACATAGGTAATAGCTAGAGGGAAAGCTACTTAGTCTGAGAGACTTACACGTTTCTCTTCATGGGCACTTAGCTTTATGGAGCTGACATTAGTTCCCATTTTGCTTTGGGTGCCAGGGTACTCAGAGTCAAATGTGGTGCCCAAATATCTACCATATAATTCTAGATCTATACCTAATATTATATCTATGATATATATGTTCTCAGACTCAGCCTCTTCTTCCAAAGTATTTATAAAACTGATTTTAACTTTCTATTTGATTTATACTGTATTATTTTATTGTGTACATTTTCCATGCTTTCAATTTTTATGGAATGAAACAAGGTATACATTTGTGTGTGTGTACATATATATGTACACGTATACAAAAGTGTATATATGTTAAGTGGTTTCTATGTGCTCACTCATTGAACAAAGCACTTGTGAATTAATCATGAATCCCCCACAATGGTCTTCTACCCTTGATACATTATTCCTATTTTACAGATAAAGAAACTGAGACTTAGAAAGACTAAGCTACTGAGCCAAGTTATGTCCAAGTGAGTAAGTCAGTTTTTTAAAGCCTTCAAGACCCAAATTTGCTGAAGTCTTTTCTGTTTTTCTTTTAAACAAATAAAAATTTTAATAACATTTTACCTATTGCTGCCCTAAAAGAAGTTGACACCAGGTTTTTCTCTGATTGTGTCAATTTCTCTCATTATGAGTGTACTGTTGTGATTCCCCTTCACATTCTTTTTGTGAATGAATTGTAGAAATTAGAAATGGGAAAGACTTGTCAGCCATGAAATATACATGTTCAAGAGCAAAGGAGAGAAGTGCTTGGCCGTTAAGGCTAAGACCTCGCACTTAGGAGTGACCTAAATATTTCTTAAAGATAGTAGAAGAGCGATAAATCCCACGGGCTCTGTAAGTGACATCAGAAGAGCAAGGGCTGGGGGAGAGCGTGTAGCTGGAAAGGAGAAGTTTTCAAGTGATGAAGATGAGTGCATGATGCGTTCCTGGACGCTTCTCATTTCATAGGCTGGAGGGGCTGAAGGAATCGGATTGGGAGCCAACAGGAATTTGTTTAGAGGTTTCTAGTACAATATAATTGCTTCGACAAATATTTATTGAGTGCCTCCTATGCTCCAGATCCTGTTCTAAGCACTGGGGATACATCAGTGAATAAAATAGACAAGAATGCCAGCTCCATGGAGCTTATATTCTAGCAAGGGGAGACAATGCATATAAGAGAATACATTCTGTGGCATGTTAGAAGATAGATGTTACAGAAGAAAGAAAAAATAGAGCAGGAATTACTGCTTAGTAGACATTCACAAGTCTCCATTGTGCTGAGCATTTTACATGCATTATTTCATTCAGTCCTCCCAAGAATGTTAGGGGATTCCCTTTTCACAAATGAAGAAACTGAGGTTGAATAAAGTGAAGTGATTTGTCAAAGGTCGTGCTGCAGTAATAGCAGAAGCAGGATCTGAACTCCTCAGAGTTGACCACACCCACGTGGCATGAGGAAGGTATCGGGGCCACTGTCTTCCTTACCCATCTCCCAGCCTTGTCTAAAGGTGGGTTGAAGCGCCGCCCTTTGGCCATTCTCTCCAGGAAGATGAATGTGGCTGAGGTTGTCTCCCTCACCTCTCCGTGGCTTCATAAGCTCCACACATCTGGGAAGCCACTCCTCCTCCTTGTTCCCAATTTTCACTTCTCAGCCTCTACCAGGAGGGGAAGGTGCAGGTGCCCATTGTTGTCATGGAATGACGCTCACCCATCACAATGGGTGGAGGAGTCTTCTAAGCCCTCTGAGGATTCCTGCCACTGGTTCTTTGCAGCTGTGACTCCCTAGGGTAAGAGGCAAAGAGCCACCAGGTCCCAGCTGAGGAAGCCTCATGATCAGCTCAGACAGGTAAGGACAAGATGAGTTGGGGGTAATGGCAAACATTTTGTACCCTCTCAATTCTTGAACCAATAATGTTTGAGTTGGATGTCCACCATGGCAGTCATATGTTCCAGCCTGTTAGTTTTCAGAGAAATAAGTTGCGTCCCAGGCTGGGTGTGACCTTGTCTGCATCAGTGGCACTGCTGCGCCCAGGACCCATGCTTCCTACCATTCCTGTGGCAGCCTCTGTGTCTCAGCTCAGGCCCAACCTCAGGACGCACTCACAGCCACTCTTACCTGCCTGGCACAGCATTGGGGCCACAAGGAATTAACACCCATGAATAATTACTATATGCCAAGTGCTGTGCTAAACTAAACAGTCACCTGTTTTTATTTTTTCTCCATGATAACCTTCAACATTTACAAATAGGAAACACGGATCATACAGCAATGGATGGGATGCCAGAAGTCCCAGCAAGGTCATGGGACAGCTCCAGAGCTCACGAGACTTGCCAAGGACCACCTGGCCTCCCCAGGGCTGCAAAGGCTGCTCCTGAAAGCTGGCATTTCTCTCAGGGCCTGGACACACATATCCTGCCTCCCTTCTGCTCAGTAAGGTATTTTCTGCTTTTCTTTCTTTCGCCTTTTTTTAATGTTGTGTCTTGCCAATTCTCTTGGCTATTCCATGTGAATACAAGAGTAAACATGTACAGGACAACCTGTCCAACTGCTCTCTCACTCAGAAATTGTGTCCTGCACCCTCTCCTCTCCTCCAATAAGAGTTGCTGTAGTAGTGATACGAGATCATATCCACTGCCACCACCGAAGAGCCAGAGGTGGGCCCCTAGATGTGACGCCAGAGATGCATAGGTCCTCTTGCACTGTGATGCCAAAAGCCACATGGTAAGGAGAGAGGAGGAAAAGATGGTGGGCTGCATCTTTTGGTGTTGCGGCGCTGCTGCACCAGGTGAATCTGTTATGTGTGTAGTAAACCCTTCCAGGATTTCTGCCACCTGCCGACAAACCCAGTGCAATGGATACAGTGTATTTACCAGGCATTGCCCACTGCTCTCCAAAACCCAAGTGTAAAGAAATACTCCCAGCAGCAGCAGTGCAAGGGAGCCTGCCATTTCACAGCCTTGCCAAGATGCACTATATTGATTAGGATCAAATTTGACTGGGACAGGAAACCCAAACTAACGGGGGCTTCAACATGATAGACATTTATTCTCTCTGCGTAAATGAAGTCCAGAGAGAGGTCGCCCAGGCTCAATATGGCGGCTCTGCTGTTTGGGATTCTCAGAGATGAGGGTCCCTCCCACCTACCACCACTCACCAGCCCCAAGGGGGCAGCTGTCATCTTGTGGCGCCAGATGGCATCTACGTTCCAGGTAGCAGAGTGCAGGAAGGGAAGTAGATGGGAAAGGGCGTGACCCCATGGATGATATTGGGCCAACCCCAATTGGCTCAGCTGCTTCCTCCTAAGGAAGGTTCCTGGTGGCTACCACACAACACTTCCTCTTGTGGGCCAGGACTTCAGCCACATGGTCAGACCTTACTGTAAAGGGGGCTGCAAAGTAGGCTTTGTCCTGGTGGGTTGATTTCCCAGCCAGAAGTTTAATCACCAAGGAAGAGACAGAGAAGCAAAATCAAAGGACAGCCCGAAGCCTCTGCCACCCCAGCGGGTGTTCTCTCGTCTTTAATTTGATCATTTAATTCCCCAAACTCTCACAAGAATAAGCCTAACTTCATTCCAATTAGCCTGGGGAGCCGGGGCAGAAGGGGATGCATAGTGCTGTCTACTTCTCAGCTTTGTGCTCCCATAGCATCTTATAAATACTCTATAAACTCCAACGTACTTTGCAAAACCAAGGAAGAACACATGAAAGGCACTTCAATGTTTACTATTTATATATTCATTGTTTTCTATAACTTTCATGACAACCTTAAGACATGTGCTGGTTATTTTTCTTCTGTGTGTACCCCTCTCCCATTCTTCTTTATCCAGTCCCTATTCTGCAGCCTGGAGTCTAACCTGTAAAGGCTGCATCCCCTGTTCCCCTATGCTTTGGCTCTTTTTTTTAATTAATTTTTTTTTTGAGGTGGAGTTTTGCTCTTGTTGCCCAGGCTGGAGTGCAGTGGCATGGTCTTGGCTCACTGCCTCCTGGGTTCAAGCGATTCTCCTGCCACAGACTCCCGAGGAGCTAGGATTACAGGCGCCACCACCACACCTGCCTAGTTTTTGTATTTTTAGTAGAGACAGGACTTCACCATGTTGGCCAGGCTGGTCTCGAACTCCTGACCTCAGGTGATCCGCCCGCCTCGGCCTCCCAAAGTGCTGGGGTTACAGGCATGAGCCACTGCACCCGGCCCATTCTTTGGCTCTTGTTGGATTCGTCCCATAGGAAGTAGCAATGGGAATCAGAAGGGCAGAAGGAGATAGGCAGTGGTGTACCGCTAAATGGTTCACAACCAGCCCTTCAGAGAAAAAGCTGTCTGATTTGTAGTGGCATCTGCCAATTTCCATGCATCAATACTTCCACCATGGTGGATTTTAAGCTACTGACATCACCAAACATGGTGTAGGGAAGAGATGTCCATAACACGTTCTGATGTATCACAGGTTCAAAGCATTGGCCCCATAGGCTCTATTCCTACCAGGCCATAATTTGGAAGGGGTTGTGTTTGTCTACTTATGTCCATAGCTCCTGCTGGGCAGCCTATCCCCTACAGCCACAGTTCTCCCCCTTCACAGTTCCCTGTCCCTACCCCTTTGGCCCAAGGCTTCCTGCTCTTGCTGGTCCCAGGAAGCTGCACCATTCTTTGTCAGTTCTTGTAACCCTGCCCTCATCTCTGAGAGGAGACCCTTCATTACAGTCTCTTCTGTCATGGAGTGTGTCACTGGTTTCACTGCAGGGATGCAGACTGCAACTGAAGCAGGTGTTCACAATTACGTCACCTACCGACGAGGAAACTGAGCCTCCAGGAGGTGAAGTGACTCACCTGCAGTCACACAGCTAATATATGGCAGAGCCCACTCCAGAAGCCACATGTGCTGAAGCCAAGTTCAATGCCAGTATAAACCAGTTTTTGTTTTGATGCTCTTGCTTGATGCTGTTAAATTACTGAGCAGTGATTTTATAAGAGGATTCCTTTTAATTCCCTTTCCTTAACCTGCACAAAACAGGGCCTGTTGGAATGCCTACCGCTTAGCCACAGTCCGTCTCCAAGGTGAGCTCTTGCAGGCCAGGGGCCAAATGACGGACATCGTGTGCCACCAACATCACATAGAGGAAGGTGATGGGCCAGGGCAGAGTTCTGGTTCTCCTGCACCCTAAGACGAAAGGAAAAGTCAGAGAGGAGGAAAAAAGCCAATGACAACATTTAAAACCTAAAAACAGTGGCCATTTCCAACTCAGTATTTCACATGCATTCACTTTGTCTCCACCAATGGAGCAGAAAATCTCTTAGAACTGAAACTTCATTTTAAAATATATTTCGCATCTCCTCTGTATTTCGTCTTATGCTCTGTTAAACACAGTATATGACTGCTGGTTCAAGTATGTTCTAATTTTCTCCTTTTGAATGATTGTTTAAAATTCTAACAAATTTGTCCAAGAAAATCAAAACTGAACACAGAAACCTGGCCAGAAAAAATGAAATTCCACTTCTCTTCAGCTAGGATTTCCCAGCCACACATTAGAGTAGGGCTCTTCATTGTGACTGTTATTATTTTCAGAGGTTTAAATTACTGGTCTGTACCATTCTGAAAACAAGTCCTGTAGCACTAAGGGTACTCAGACCACCAGGGCCGAGAAGGCCGGAGGGTCAAGTTCGGTCCTGGCTCATGCCTTTGTGCATGCACACACGTGGTGGTCCAAAACTGCCAGCTAGGGACGGTCTGCAAAGACAACACTAAGCCAATCACTCATTCAACAAATATCACTGCACATTTGCCATGTGTCACTGCTGTTTTCAGACAGCATTAAGGCAATCAGTTGTTTATAAATAGCAAATCACGAATTTAATAATACATTCAATGACCAGTACCTCAAAACTATTGATTAACCAAAAATTATTTTCACTGGACTACCTACAACTTTTACAGCAAATTGTTTTGTCCAGTGTATTTTTTGACATGACAGTTTTTATGTACTTTGAACTTAAAGTCTTTTCTTAAAGGTAGTGCAGGGTAAATGCGTTTATATCTTCCACACATTTCCAGGGCAACATGCCATTCGTTGTTTTAATTAAGAATGTGCTGTCTTTTGCAGGAGAGGAAGTGGTAGTGGGGACTTTGCAGGAATGTTCTCACGTGTGTGTCTGCACATGCCTACCCACAAGTGCACCCACAAACACTCAGCTCCCACATATGCAGGCATGTGACGGTTTGTCATTCTACCAAATGAAAGATTCATTTTCATGTCAATTTCCGCAAACCCTGGACAGTTAAACATGTATTTGGGGAAGGCCAATCCGTTTGTCCGTAAAATGTTAACCATCTGAGAAATACTCAGGTATCTTAACTATAAAGCACATTTTGGGTGCACCCTGTAAGGATGAATCTGGATTCTTTCTGCAAATAGCAACCAAACTGAAGTGACTCAGCTGCATTTATTTATTATGATACATGATTCATATGGTACTAATAGAAATTGTCGTGAATATACAGCACATTTGTATGCCATCTTGAAAAGTACTCAGGCATCTGTAACCTAAAGCACATTTTTTGTTTTACCCTATGTTGCAAACTATCTGGAAAATTAACTGTTCTCTCTCCCTCATACTCAAGGGAACAATTCCTGGATCAACACAAGAAAGACAAAACCAACTGAAAGATAAGAAAGATAAGTTGGCCAACTAGAACTTTTTTTTGTTTTTGAGATGGAGGTTCACTCTTGTTGCCCAGGCTGGGGTGCAATGGCGCGATCTTGGCTCACTGCAACCTCTGCCTCCCAGGTACAAGCGATTTTCCTGTCTCAGACTCCCAAGTAGCTCAGATTACAGGCATGTGCCACCACACCCGCATATATATTTTTTCTTTTTTGTATTTAGTAGAGATGGGGTTTCACCATGTTAGTCATGCTGGTCCTGGTCTCCTGACCTCAAGTGATCCACCCACCTCGGCCTCCCAAAGTGCTGGGATTACAGGCGTGCGCCACTGCACCCAGCTAGAACGTTAATTAAATTGAAAGGTAGAAACTAACTGTAATATTTACAAGACCACTGATGCTCATGACACCCCAAATTCAAATTTCCTAAGACACCGTCATTGTAATAACTGAATTTTTGACATCCTTGCCGAAAAAGGAATTGCTATAACTGTCCAAATCATTTCTAGAAAAGCTTTTGGTTAATTGATACTTGGAGAATTGGTCACCCAAAGAAGTGCTGTGATCTAGGAAGTTGTACTCGTTCCAGTGACAGATATAGTAAATACAGTCACTGACCTCATGAAGCTGAGGGGAGGGAAATAGACGTTATTACACAAATAACCGGTATGACTATGAGAGGTCCACGGTGCTCCATGAGCCTGTGACAGCGGGGTCTAAATGAATGGGAAAGGTGATGAAGAAATGAAGAATGATGTCAGCAAACCAAGGAAGATGGAGAGTGTCCCAGGCAGATGGACTGACTGCTGCAGCCCTGATGTTGGGAGGAGCTTGGCTCACTCAGGGACCCAAGAGGAGGCAGGAGCAGGGCTTTGATGCCATTGAGAAGGGCATGGGTGAGAGCAGAGGCTGGAGGAAGGAGCAGGGAGGCAGATCATTCAGGCAGCCCGAGAAATGTGGACAGGCGCCACGTCCTCTGTGATCTGGACCAGCTGACAACGTCAGTGGGAGGCATACACTCGGGGAATGGGCAAGAACAGCAAAACCAGCTGGGAGCTTTGGCCTTTTGCAAAAAAGCACCTTAGAAATAAGACTCACCCTAAAATGTAGCAGGTGTATTGAGCGTATTTGTTCTTTCGCTAAATGCTGAGAAAGAAAGGTAGAAATATTTAGTTGGATTTCTGTTTCTCTGCTTGTTGGGAGTGTTATTCCTATTTCCGCCCCTGTGTTTCAATGTTTGTTGAGGTTTACGTGAAGACTTTATGCTATTGTTTTCGCCCCCTGGAAAGACAGCTGCTTTTGTCCTCTTGCAGTTTGAACGGGCCAGTCCTCCGAAAACACAGACTAAAAGACAGCCGTAATTACATGTGTGGTTCAAAACGAAGAGCACTAAAATGGAAAATGCCAACCTCTAGAATCGTCAAGCAAAATGGCAAAATAAATATCTATTTTTCAACTGAAGAGGAAATGAACAGTGTCTTAGAACATGACAGAAAGTTGATCTGTACCCCACACAGGGACAGAATTAGAGCAGGCAGGGTTCCTAAACGAAGAAGAGATCCTCAGGCCTTTTAAAACCCCCTTTTATCCTCTTATTTTGTCTGAGAAAACATAATGGAGATTTCATCAACTTGGCAGGAAATCGCAAGCTCATAAAAGAACCTTGTTACAAAGATAATAAGAAGACGAAGTCATAAAAGACAGACAAGGGCTGACTCCTGGCTTTAGGCTTCACTTTCTCCAGCTCTACAGGGATCTAGGGTTCATTAACTCAGTTAATCGTGTGGATGGCCACCAATAGAACGTGTCCTTTCTTGATCTTGCTCTTTGTTCACATTCTGGGGCATTTTTGCAAATGGGGTGTGCCTTGGAAAGGCGAACAAGAAACATACAGCACATTGAGCCTTACCATGTTGCCTTCCGCACAGTCTGCTCAGCAAATGATACCGTAATGGAGAGCCAATAGGGCTGCCATCAAGCCCTCTCTGGACACTTCTCTTCACTCCAGGGATGACTGGCTGGTTCCTTGTGGCCGTTAGCCTCCCCTCTGGCTTCCAATGCATTTTGTCACCAAAACATCAGCTGTCTTTTTCTTTTCCTACCCCTCTCCCATTTGCTTTGGCTGTAAGGTAGGGGAACCCTCCCACTGGGACCTCGCTGCTCCAGTTGTGGACCTGGGACCAGCAGCATCAGCATCACCTGGGAGTCTATTAGAAATGCAGAATCTCAGGTCCCAGCCAGACCTACTAAATCACAATCTGTGTTTTAATAGGATCCTCCAAGTGATTCATGTGCTCATTAAAGTTTGAGAAGCACCTCCTTACAGAATCAGGAGATGTACCTGGGCCGCGGCTATGTCACTGCCACCTCAGTTCTTCTAAGGGAAGGACAACGGATTGCCAGTGCCCCTTGGGCACATTCGACCTTGCACCTGCAGATAAGCACTGAAGCCTTGTCTCAACCTGCAAACTTTAACTGAACAGTGGTTACTGTACTGCTAGACTTTTAAAGATTCAGAAGTCAAAGTCGGAGGCTAAAGGAGTGAGTTTGCATTGTGTTTTGCCTAGAAAGTTTTCCCTCAGGAGCTCAAAACCTTTCTAGACTGTACCATACCTACCTTCCTGTGTGCCTGATATGCAAGTAGGGAAGTGGATGATGTTTTCCCCTGGAGGATCCTGAGACACATGCTGTTTCTTTGCATAGTTACATAAACATGTTGCAGTGTGTCTGTCTTAATGTTTAATTTAGATTGCTGCCCCATTGATTCAACTGTGGCTCAGGCACATGAGAGTAACCCAAATTCATGGTTTTGCTGTGCCACGGTCCAGTCGTTTTGACTGTACAAGAATGACCACAGAAGGGCTGTGCGCCTAATTAAGCACTTAGTCAATAACCCACTCCCTCTGGACTGAGTCATTTGCTTTATCCATTGCGGAAACAAGATCAAGCTGGGCAGCGAACATAGGTAATTCATGCAGGAAGAACACATTTAAGGTGAGGGTGGATTGATTGGAATTAGTTATCTCAGACAGCAGAGAGAGAGCAAGAGAGAGAGAAAATGAGAGAGAGACAGTGTGTGTGTGTGCATACACGTATGTCTTCCCTCCCCAAGTGATTCCAATATTTCTTTACAAACAGCAAGGCAAGGTCAAGTCCAGCCTCCAAGAATGCAAGTATATGTGGGGACTGTTTAGTGCCAGCATCCCAATATGGAGGTGTTGATGCCACTGTGCTAAGTCCAGAGATTTGGGGACAGACTCTGTCATTGGTATGCACACAGCTCACTACTGTATGGTTTTTTAAAGTAATTTGATGTGTCTAATTGTTCTGCGGTGAGATAAGAAGAGTCTGTTTTATCTGAAGTCACAAGACAGCTTATTGACTGCACTGTCTTACTGGTGCAGCACATAATAGCATTGTTAGGGGAAATGTCAGCGAAGTCACTGAAGGGTGGAAAAACATGAAATCAAATTTCTCACATGGCAATGGCCCAAATATTCACTGGGCTCTTGCTTCCACCGAATGTGGTTGAGGCTTCTTTTCAGGCTGATTTGTTTCGTCATGGTACAGTGTCCACCCAGCCAACCCAACCAGCAGCCACACATTTCAGCAAGTCCTCCACGCTTCCTCCTCCCGGGAAGAGGTTTGCACATTCTTCCCTACACTTTACCAGTCTCTTCGCAGAGAATTCATTTTCATAACATCCCAAGCGTCCTAAGACTTCGTGTGTATTCTTTCATCAGCCATCTGCTAAGGGAGATGCATCCATAAGACATCTTCCTTCGCTGGCATAATTAAAAGAGATTCTCTCCCTTCGAATGTTGTGTTACATTTACATTCAAAGTTATTTTGCTCACTCTTTGCCCTTGCCCTCAAGGAATTGTGGGAATTCAAGTTAATAGGCTTTTAATGGTTCTGTGATAACTGTGATTATAAACTGTGAATCAGATCAGGGAGAGCATCCAAGTTCGGCTGCATCTCACGCAAAAAGACGCCACCATTGCTTTTGATCCTCAGTGGAGATTTGGTTTTCGATGTTCAGACATCACCATCCTTGGGGAAAAAAAGAAGAGAGATACCTCATTTGCTTTGCAATTGCTTTGATAACAATGTTAAAGCCTTTACGCATTCTCCTTTTGATATGTTAGTGGTATTTAGAAACACATCCTGTTGCTAAAAATTAAATTTCAAAGTCTACGATTGTATTTCCTGCTTCCTGTTAGAGGAGAAGATGCTGGGTTTATTTAAAACACATGCAACATGTTGGACACACACACACACACACACACACCGCCTTCAACCTTGCACTGCCAAATATTTAGAAATAAATTTTTACTGTGTTCTCTGAACATATAATTACTGCTTTGAGGCTAGTTAATGAAAATATACTTTGCTTTGAAACTAAACGAGGCTGTCCTTGTGAGTCCATAGATGAATTGATTGTGAGCCTCCTTGAAAAAAAGAGGCATTCTGATCATTGTTGCCAGATGTCTCAAGAAAGCCTGCCAGGCTGGGGCTAGAAACGCAGCCTTAAAATAGTAGGCACGTAATTGCACCATCAGCCAATTAGGGTCCTGAGAGCAAATTAGCACTCACTCCCATTGGCCAGAATAGCTATGACTTTTGCATGGCCGGCCCAGGGACATTCTGGCAAGCATCTCCTACTTTGGCCAATTGTTGCTGGCATCTGAAAAGGCCACTATAAATGATCGGCCCTCAGTTTTAAAAAGATGCTTTGCTGAAACACCTCAGCTCACTTCCCAGGAAAATCCTAATGGCCGTTTCTAGAGACCAAGCCATTGTCTAGACAAGTTAACCTGCGCAGTTGGAATACACAGTTCTGAACGGCACGGCCCTTGCTAACATTGGCCTTTGGAGAAAAGGTCTTGCTCTCGGGTACGGAAGTCCTTAACTACAGACCCTCCTTCAGGCATTGCCCAGTAGAAAACCCATGAGATTGAAAGCTGAGTGAGTGACAAGACGCACTGCCGTCTTGAATAAGCACTGTCTCAAATTGGAGATTGGATTCACCCCAATTTAAAGAGGCATTTGAATGAGAAGCAATAGGAAGAAATAGACCCTGAAAGACCAGTTCGTCTGTAAAGAACGAACAGCCACTGTAGCAGGAAGTTTCACCTACAGAGGTTGGCTCTCACTTTAGGCAGTATTCACTGGAGCTGCCAGGCCTGCCATTAGGATCAAGAATTAAGAAATTACTACTGGCTGCAAAAAGTAATTGGGTAGTGATGGCTCCAAAAAAGCCTTAAAAGTATCCATATTTTATGATCCAGCAATTCCACTCCTGAGAATTTACCCCAAGAAAATATCCATGTATTTGCACAAAGATTTATTCCCAAGTATGCCCATTACAGCATTTGTTAGGGAAAAAAAATGGAAACAATTTACAGTAGTCCTCCCCTTATCTGAGGGAGAGATTCTCCAAGACCCCAGTGGATGCCTAAAACCGCGGAAGGTACAGACAATCCCACCGCAGAATGATTCCACTTGTGAGTTTTCAGCTTTACAATGGTGCAAAAGTGATACTCAGTACGCTCTTGGACTTAGGATGGTGTTCAACCTAAGACATGTTAAATTTATAATAAGTTTCTCAAGATGCAACCCCATTGTAAGTCGAGGATCATCTGTTTATACTATTTTCTTTTCTATACATACATACTATACATTCTATACATACATATGATAAAATTTAACTAGACACAGTAAGAGATTAAAAAAACTAATAATAAAATGGAACAATTATAACTATATACTATAGTAAAAGTTACATGAATGTGTTTTCTATCTCTCTGTCAAAATGCTGTAATATTTTTGGACCACAATTGACCTTGGGTAACTAAAACTGCAGAATTAAAAAGAAAGGTAAATATGTAAATAGAATAATCCTTTTTTGTAAACATATCCACATACTATGAGAAAACTGCAAATTACACAAATATTTAGAATGATTTGTTTCTTTTTTCTTCATTGAGTGTTCCCAAATTTCCATATGGAACATATATTCATATTGTGGTCTCAGAAACAAAATTTAATAATTTTTTGAAAAGAAGGTATGGCAAACCAAGTAATGTATGATGAATGTCTTACAGCAATTCAAGACCCAGACAATTAGAAGGATGTTTAAGCTACAAAATACAGAGTATTGGTGATGGTCTGCAAAGAACAGAGATGACCAGACTGGCTAACGGTCAAATCATAGATTTGCATATGTTCCAGAAAAGTGTTCTACAGGCAATCCTCCAAATTGCATCAGGTGCTTAAGATACTACAGTGCATAATGGGTGATCCCTATTCAAGGGCTCAAAGCCTGGCCGAGGAATGCATCCACATTCCCACAGAAGCACTGTCATTCCACCCTGTGGCAGGCAGAGCAGTTCTCCTGTCAGCTCCTATGGAATCCACTTTGATAAGCCTTGCATTATGGAAAGTGAAATCATATAAAGCTTAAAGACTGCTGAGATATGATGCTTGGCCTTACCCCAGACTCTTAAGAGGGAAGCCTTACAGTCAAACAATGAGTAATAATAAAGTTCCAAGTTCCAGTAAAATCCCTGATAAGATCTTTAAGCAGGAAGGCCACGACCAGCTGAAGTGTCTTTATGGGTTCCTCTAAACACAGTCATGAAATTTTCAAAGCTTCCACCCTCAGGAATCAGACCCAAAAGAAATAAACTGCCTGTGTGTGTGTGTGTGTATGTGTGTGTGTGTGTGTGTGTGTGTTACATATAAATCCTCTCCATTATTGAGAGCTTTTGCCATGATTTCTTTAGTATCCAGTGCTAATTTTTATAGTAAATAGACCACCTGGAAGATTCTTCCCTAGGGGGTTAGGGCAGGCACCATGGGCACTGGCCAAGTGATGCAAACCAGGGTTGGATCACAGGGGCCAGATCTGAACTTACAGGGCAGTCATGGGGGACTTGGAGGCAGGAGGAACTGGGGGCATGGAGGTCATGGAGGCCATTTGGGGCTTGCCTCTCCAGCTTCCAGCATCTCTCTTTTCCCAACAATAACTCCCTTTACGTCTCCCTCATCGTCATTCCAGAAGGCTTAGGTGGAGTTGATTCTGCCCTTGCTCCAATACAACCAATCAGAGCGGCTCCCTCCCCTGGCAGGAATGTTTGCTTCTGCAGTGAGTACACGACCCAAATCAGAGCAAATTAAACTCCATTCCAGACTCTTATTTGGGCAGAGAATCTCAATCTTTCCTGACAGATCTGAAGCACATGAGCTGGCATTTCTGCGTCACCTTCCCACGTCCACGCCTCGAGAATGAGGCCAACTCTTCGAGAAGGCTGTGGGACGAGCTGAAGGGTCTCGGGTCCTGCCAACTCGAGCTGAACCTGCACCTGAATCCAGCAGTACCCCTGAACCTTTCTGCACATGAACCAATAGTTTCCTTCTTGCTGTCAAGAGGGAATGAAGACTGAGGGGGAAGCTAGGAAAGAAAGAAAGGTTGGCCTCCCAGGCTGAGCCGGAGAGGACGCTATGGAGATGTGCCATACTGGGCAAGTTTCTTTCCAGTGGGAAAGAAAAAGATGGGGCCACTGGAGGGTAAAGGGAAAGAGAAAAACAGGCTCTGCTCTCCCAGGATCAGAGACTCCTACCAGAGTCTGGGCTAAAGCCTCCAAAGCCCAGGACCACACGCTTCTCTCCCACCCATGTTTCTGACCCATCCCCTGCTGCCCAACAATGCTGAGTACTCTCAGCCCTCTACTGCTTAGCCTCTGCAAGGCAGGGTCTCCTGGTATTGACTGTCCCCAGGAGAGCAGGAAGGAATCTGAGCCTCGATGTGGGTGGGGAGAGGAGAGGGGGAATTCCAACTCCCTGGTCCCTGTGGACCCTCCAACCCCATCCCACCCATTCTGGTTTGATGTCACCCCAAAGCACCATCTGCTCCTCCTGGAAAAGGACTTCTTTTGGAAAATCCTGGGGCCTTCACGACAGCCCCACTACTCGTCCTATAATTTCGCCTTTCCATCCACCTGGCACAGGGCAGATGCACACTGCAAGGACCAAGTGACCCCTTCTTGTCCCGAGTGTAGCTTCCTGTTTGTTGACAAGACCAGCTCATCTGTTACCCATGGGGCCCAGGTTCTCCCTTTAGGGTCTGACAGTCATGGTAAAGAAGTTATGAAAATTTTGAAAAAGCAAAAGGCAAAGGCCCCACCAATTCAATTTCATGGAATAAAATTGAGAAGTTCCATATTCAATATATTCCCTTAATCTTCCCCATATCAGTATCCTTCATATACAGTTGTCTATTTTTCTGTTAAAAAACAGCATCCTCATCTTGTGTCTTTCTTGACCATGTTTTCTGGATTTCAGTGCACTTGGGATCTTTGGTCTGAAAAAGTTGCTAACCTCTGTTTTAACTCGATCTCCAGTGCAGTAAAACGATTTTTAAAAGCACATACAGAAATAATTTGTTGTTATTATATAATGTCATACTTGAAAACAAAATCCACCTGGATGCTAATGCCTCACTATTTCTGTGGACAGCAGGAAAACTTCCCAACACTTAGAAAGTAAGCAGCAGGCTGGGCGCGGTGGCTCACACCTGTAATCTCAGCACTTTGGGAGGCCGAGGTGGGCAGATCACATAGGCCAGGAGTTCAAGACCAGCTTGGCCAACATGGTGAAACCCCATCTCTACTAAAAATAAAAAAATTAGCCAGCTGTAGTGGTGCACATCTGTAATCTCAGCTACTCAGGAGGCTGAGGCACAAGAATCATTTAAACCTGGGAAGTAGAAGTTGCAGTGAGCCGAGATCACACCACTGCACTCCAGCCTGGGCAACAGAGGGAGACTTGGAAAATAAAGAAGAAAGGGAAGGGAGGAAGAGGGGAGGGGAGGAAGGGAGGGAGGAAGGGAGGAAGGAAGGAGGGAAGGAGGGACGGAGGGAAGGAGGGAAGGGGGAGGGAGGGAGGGAAGGAAGAAGGAAGAAGTGGGGAGGGAGGGAGGAAAGAAGGGAGGGATGGAGGGAGGGAAAGAAGGGGAAGGAAGGAAGGAAGGAAGGAAGAAGGTAAGGAGGGAGGGAGGGAGGAGGGAGAAAGGAAGGGCAAGTAAGCAGCAAAAGCCCTGAGGAACCCACCGAGGGACGGCCTGGGGGCAGAGGTACCCTCAGGTAAGAGCACAAGCTGTGGTGGTAGCCAGCCTGGTTTTGCACCCTAGCACTGCTGATCAGATGCGCCACACTGGGCAAGTTGCTTAACCTTTTCATGCATCAGCTTCTCACCTGTAAACAATAGGGCCTATGTGGGAATGCAGTGGTGGCTGGAGAGAGGAGAAACAGGCCTAGGACATAAGAAATGGCTGGGACTAGAGCTAGGGGTGAGTGCAGCTCAGAGGCTCTGGAAGTGAGTCCTAGAGTCAGGGCTTTGTGGCATGAGAGGAGGCTATGGCGGAGGACATGGTCTCTGTGCAAGCCTACCAGGAAGACCCCTAATTCCCATCACTGGCCTATCCCCAGACTGTGGCAGGCCCTGACCTTGGAGTCTGTGTCTCGCTCTCATTTTCTTTTCTGCTCAGACCACGGCAGCTGTGTTGGTAGCTGCCCTTCTAATGGTTTGGGGGTAGGGGAGTTCAGCCAGCAGGCATGTAGCTGGGATGAGGGTAGCGGGGGTGCTCTGGAGAAGGGGTCTCAAGTACTAAATTGAAGCCTGGAAGGCTCAAAGGCAAATATGGATTCTCTACAGCTCTGGTGGAAAAGCCTTGCTGCAATCTGAATTCTGATCTTCCAGGAAAAATCACAAGCAATGATAGGCTCTTTAATATGGGTGCCAGCCACAGGCCAGAGATCAAACGTTGCTGAATCAGAGTGAGGAAAAAATGGCAGGCAGACGTCTTCTTTTTCCGCACACAGACTGTAATCGGCTCTCCACAAGGTCATCCCGGAACACCAAGGACAGTCCAGATACCTCCTGGCTCTCCTCAGTAATGGACGGAAGCAGTGGTGCAGATAATCTTCCCAAATGGCGGGTAATCCAAAAGCCATTTCTATTTGGCCTTGGGAGAAGCTTCTGTGCTCGTTCTGAGTGCGGGTGTGTGTGAGCCTCCCTGCCAGGTCCATGTGCACAGGGAGGCTGCTCTCAGGGAAGGGGTCCTCCTGCCGGCAGCAGGGGCCATGGGCGCTGGCAGGGAGTCGGTGATGGAGAGGGCAGTTCAGGAAGGGAAGGGTTCAGGTGGGCTCCATTTGGCCTCCTTCCTGGGTCCATTCTCACCTCCTGGGCCCTGCGGACGCATGGCCTGGGTGCCTTTGCCCTCCGGCTTTCAAGTTGGTTTGAGCTGTAGGAGACGGAGCAGAGAAAGGAGGGGAAAGCCAGGATCTTTCTTCCCTGCTTCCTTTTGGCTCTGGCACCGGGCACAGTCTCGCTCATCATCTCTGCTTTCCTCTGCTTCTCCCCCGGCTCAAGGAACACCATCTCCTCCCTGGTCCCTTCTGTCCCAGGGAAGGTAAGAGCAACTTGACTTTCATTAAATAGAGAAAACACTGTTTTTTTTAACCAAAGCTATGTGAGAGTGGGGAGGGGGAGTGTGTACATAGAAAGGCAGGGAGTTGATTATGATTAAGTCCTTGTCTATCTAATTCACCATGCCTAGAAGTAAAAAGATAATGTAAGAACAGATACGTCAAAAAGATAGCTGCCCCAAAACAAAGACTTGAATAGATATTTGTACACCTATGTTCATAGCAGCATTATTCAGTCACCGCAGGCAGAAGAAAACTAAATGACCATCGACAGATGAACAGAAACAAAATGTTACATACACAAACAATAGAATATTATTCAACCTTAAAAAGGAATGAAATTCTGTTCATTGTAGATGAACCTTGAGGACACTATGCTAAATGAAATAAGCCAGTCTTAAAAGGACAAATATGGTATGATTCCACTTACATGAGATGCCTAAAATAGGCAAATCTGTAGCGACAAAAAGCGGAGTAATGGTTCTCAGGCACTGCTGAGAAAGGGGAATGGGGAGGTATTGGTTAATGTGGACAAAGTTTCTGTTTACGAAGATGAAAGCATTCTGGAAAGGGATAGTGGTGATGATTGCATGACATTGTAGATGTACTTAATGTTAGTGAATTAAACACCTAAAATAGTTCAAGTGGTTTAAAAAATAGCTGTGTAAGAATCCTATTTAAAGCTATGGTGGTGACCATCAGGAGTTGTGAGCGCTTACCACCAGGAAGTGATATCCGGGGCTGGAGGAGTACTGTAAGAGAATGCTGCCTTTCACTGCAATCCTTTCAGTGCTATTTGACTTTAGAGGTGCAGTTAACATTGATACGGTGCTTACAGCGTGCCAGCCATGCTTTGCACACTTACATATATGTTCAGGTAATCCTCCTACCAACGCCATGATGCTGTAGTGGTACCTGTGAGGATCTACATTTTGCAGAAAAGGAAACGGAGATCCCATGTGATAAAGGCCTCCGTCGCAGGCAGGCTGCCCAGAGGGCCTGCTCTTAATTCATGCTACTTTGCTGCCTCTTGTGCACATATATGACTGAGATGAAACAACGAAATTAATTTTAAAAATATGCTGCCATGAATATCCTTGTATACATATTTTATGTGCTTGTGTGAGGATATCAGACTCCTAGAAGTGAAATAACCCCAATTTTTACAAAAGACAAAACATGGCATTCAATTTATCATGTGGACATAAAAACTATTAGAACATGATACTGACATTATACTCATTTTATTATGGAATGGAAGCACAGAAGCAAATGACTTTTCTTTGTATTAATGAGTTTTAACAGGTCTGGTTCTTCCAGCCCCTCTAATTTCCTCTCATCTCTCCTGTAATGACAATGATCAGAATGATACCTGAGGAAACCATAAGAAAAATGAGCATTGAGAGGGTAAATCAAGCTTCCTTTAGGAAGAGAGGAAAATAATTTTGCAGCTGAGAAACATGTTGAAATATTATTTTTACAGTGAAAACAGTTACATCACAAGTTTAAATTACATTTCCATTTGAAATGGAGTCGATTTGCACCACCTACTGGAATATACAGCTCCATATAGTCAGAGGTTTGAAATTACAAAAGCACTTTCGAGAATTTAGAGTTACATTTCTAGTTATCTTTAAGACACCAGCTCCTTAGACATGTTGGAAATGCCAAACACTAATTTCCTTCAGGGACTATTTTCTAAAACAAACTCTCTTTAGAAGCCAAATTTAATCATCTAGCTAAATTAACAAATTGTACAACTGCTTATAATAATAAAATGATTAAGCCAAATACATCAACCAAAGAGATAAAAATGTAAATTAGAAGCAAAACTGAAATCAATACACATTATCAGTTGCTAAATCACTATTGAGAAACAGAATTCAAGCAGACAACTGGAAAATGACAGGAAACGTAAGCAAACAGGATAATAAACAGAACATAACTCAACATTAATTTAAAAAGAACTCACCCAATGAAATTTTGATAGTGTTTACATCCAAAGTAATAATCATTGTCATGGTTTAATTACAGCCTGAACACCAATACATAAAGTATTCATATTTAGGCTCCTCGGCATTTTAAAGAAAACCCCAACAAAAATTTTCATTTTTTTTATGACAAACTACTCCAAGCAATAAATTTCTGAATATATAACAGCAACATTTATTATGATATAATTGACAGGAATTTGTAGAAAAAAAATTACATCTACAATATCTGCTATTCTAGATGAAATTGCTTTAGAACAGAAGCCTAAATACATTACATTCTAATTTCTTGAAACCTATTATAGCATTTCACTTATTTTATGGGTATTTTGTCTGAAAATTGATTTTATTTTTATACGTCAACTAAATTAGATGTCAACTAAATTAACTGAAGCATAAAATATGTGGCAAGATATATTTGCAAACACATGCCACAAAATGGTGTGTGAGTAACAGGATCCTGATTTAAACTCACAGATACAGAGACCTGTGCAGGGTGACCAACTCATCCACAGTCCTCCTTGTATGCAGGTGATGTGTGTATGACAGGCCTGTTTACAGTGACAAATGTCAGATGCAAGGTTGCTAGGTTTGCCTTTCTTATTTTAGTTCACTGCTTGTGTGATTTCATTTCTAAAGTTCTCATTTGCATTGGAAAGCTTGGATTGTTTCATTTCTACCAGGCAAGCAGGCAGGTACCTTTCCTCAGGTATCACCTCCATAGCTTACCTCACCAACTCCATGGGGATGCCTCCTACATATTTTAAATCTGCAGCCCCAATCTCTTTTTTTTGAGAGAGTGAGTCTCACTCTGTCACCCAGGCTGGAGTGCAGTGGTGCAATCTCTGCTCACTGCAACCTCCACCTCTCAGCTTCAACGGATTCTCCTGCCTCAGCCTCCCGAGTAGCTGGGATTATAGGCGCATGCCACCACACCATGCTCATTTTTGTATTTTAGTAGAGATGGGGTTTTACCATGTTGGCCAGGCTGGTCTTGAACTCTTGACCTCTAGTGATCCACCCGCCTCAGCCTCCCAAAGTGCTGGGATTACAGGCATGAGCTGCCACACCTGGCCCCAACCTCTTTTCATAGCTTAGCAGTTCATGCTTATGTCTACTTGCTGCCGACTCAGATGTCCCAAAGGCATCTCAAAATGCACATGTCCTAAAGCAAGCTCATGACCTTCCCCAGCCTTCAACTCTCAACCTCTCTCAGTGTCCCCAGCTCATCCATTCCATTTGACATAATTTGGCTCTGTGTCCCCACTCAAATCCATCTAGAATTGTAATCCCCACCTAACAAGGGCGGGACCTGGCAGGTGATTGGATCAAGGGGGCAGTTTCTCTCATACTGTTTTCATGATAGAGATCTGATGGTTTTTAAAGTGTGGCACTCCCCCCGCCCCACTCTCCTGCTGCCATGTAAGACATGCCTTGCTTCCCCTTTGCCTTCTGCCATGACTGTAAGTTTCCTGAGGCCTCCCTCGCCATGCAGAACTGTGAGTCAATTAAAATTCTTTTCTTTTTAAATGACCTAGTCTCAGTTCTTTATAGCAGTGTGAAAACAGACTAATACATGTTCATCCAACCATATATGCCTGGTACCTACTTTCACCCTCATTCCTAACCCAATCCATCCCCAAAACCCTGGCCATCTGACTTTCTACATCCACCTGAAGCCTGTCTGCCTCACTCCATCTCCTCTCCTCCACTATTCCAAAGAATTATCAGGTCTAATGGAATCAACCTAAATGCCCACCAATGACAGACTGGATTTTTAAATCTGGTACATATCCACCATGGGTTACTATACAGCCATAAAAAAAAATGAGCTTATGGCCTTTGCAGGAGCATAGATGGTGCTGGAGGCAAATTATTCTTCTCAGCAAATTAATGCAGGAACACAAAACCAAATATCACGTGTTCTCACTTATAAGTAGAAGCTAAATGATAAGACTTATGAACACAAAGAAGGAAACAACAAACACAGGGGTCTACTTGAGGGGAAGGGTAGGAGGGAGAGGAGCAGAAAAGGTAAGGGTACTGGGCTTAATACCTGGGTGATGAAATAATCTGTACAACACACCCCAGTGACATGCATTTACCTGTGTAACACATCTTTACGTGTAAACCCAAACCTAAAATAAAAGTTAAAAAAAAACACAATACTGTTATCAGAAAACATTAATTCTTTAATATTATCAAATATCTATTTGGTATTTACATATTTCACACTTCTTTGAGTATCTAATACATACTTTGCTTTTCTTAAACACACACAAATACACACACACAAAAAAAAAAAAAAAAAGAAGAAAGGAAAAAAAATAGGTCTAGCCTGGACTGATTTAGTCTAGTCTGGCCTTATTATTCCTGATCATGTGACTCCTTGTAACACACCTTGTAACTTCCACCACACCTTGTACCTTTCCTGACCTCAGCTAAAAGCCTTCTACTGCAGATGGACCTAGTTACTTAGCAAGGCCACAGAGGCCCTTCCTGATCTGGTGCCCATTGCCTGTCCAGCCCAACTCACACCTGAGCTCCTGGCGGCTTCAGCCCCATGTCCTCTTAGCCTTCTGTGCCTCACTCTGGCTGTGCTCTCCACCGCCGCTAAGACTTCGCCCACACTCTTCTCTCTGCCTGAAATTCTCTTTCCTTCTTTGCAAAGTTACCTCCTCCTGACTTTCCTGACTGGGTCAACTCAGACTTGCAAATTTACATTTTAGGAGGCACTTATTTGGAAGTCTGTGTGCTCCCACTAGACTGTTTTTACTTACCTTTGAGTTCCCAGCACCCAGCACACGACCTGCACATAGGAAATATGGAATGATTCACTCAGACCAGAGCCAGAGGGGTGCCTGCCCTGGGCCCCATGAGGCTGAGGCTACACACTGGCCCTTCTCTGACCACCATCCCCACGTAGGGTGAGGAAAGAGGTGCACCTGAAGCTCCAGGGAACTGGCCCTAATGGCTCCAAGCCTGCTTTTAGGGCCTGTCCCAAGAGGACTTGGTGTAGACACCCCAGCCCAGACGGGTGGCCAAGGGGCAGCTGTAATGGAGACAAGAGGACATAACATATTTAATAGCTTCCAAGGGGCAGCTGGTATGAAGGTATACTTATCAAGGAAGGAGGCTAGAACAGATTTTCTTTAATAATGAGTTAGCTTAATCTATAAAAACTTTAACTATTTAGACATATGCTATTTAGACCTCCATGTGTAGTTTTCCCAAAGCTCTGCAAATGTTAGCAGTTTTCGGTTTCACATGTATCTGAGAATAAGCTTTATATCATAACTTATATCGAGATGGTTCCCTGCACCTCTTCTGAAATCTGAGTTCAAAAGAGAACTGACTCTTTAAAAAGTCAATACGATTGCCCAAACTCATTGATAAACATCATGAAGGGGTGCAGGGAGTGGAAGAGAGCAGGAAAAATATATTGAAGCCATTCAGTATGAAAAGCATGTTCCAAAATCATTCTATAACACCAAAATTCTGAAAAAAAAAATGTCATTTGGGTAGTGGGACAATGAATTTCCTTGCCTTTTCACAGTTTACTATAGTTTGGATTTTCTTTCATAAATATGCTTACATTTGTAATGAAAACCTCATCCTTTTGAAAAATCAAGTTACCATTCCATTTCATTTATAAATGTGAACATTTTGCCAGAGTCTGTCACCTTTGTTATCCCTCACATGAAAGCAGTGCTAGGAATTTTCTGCCTATAGATTTGTTTTGCTGGCAGAGGCAAAATCAGTATATTCTCAGAGCACAGTGGAGAAGGACGATAGCTTAACTTACATTTTATGTAGCGCGAGTCACGGACATACTTCATTTATAGGTGAAAACAAAGTGTCGCCTGGCTGGTGGAGCTGGAGTCCACTGGATTTGAGGCAGCTACTTGCATTTTCTTTTATTACCCCTACTTCCTAATTTCCATTAAGCTCACTTTGATTTCCTTTCAGTTTCCTAATTGGGGTCTGGAGTTGTGTTTTTTTAATAGCCATGCTTCTAGAAAGCCCGTGGTTTTTTTTTTTTTCTTAGAAATAATAATTGTTATTATGCTAGAAAAAGCCCAAGTGTTTCTTTGAGAGCCCACATGCCTACCTCCCCTACCCCTGGTCCCCTGTGGGCCCCTCACCCCATGTGTTCCAGCTGCTAGACTCTCCTGTCCCCACTGCCATGCCACCTGCACACTGAAGTGTTCTGCAGTCACCGTCCCGCTCTCTGCCCAGGTTTCCAAGTCCCTCTCCAATGCCTCATGCTTCATGACCCCTCCTGATCCTCTTCCCCGTCACCATCCCCAGTCAGTGTGTTTGTCATACCTTATAACCTCCACCACACCTTGTACCTTTCCTTTCTCGGTGACCACATTCTGTCTTTCCCGAGTGAATGCTTGCTACAGGCCCTCGTCCAACACCCAGAACTAAAGCACTGAACCCTGTGGGCCAGAAATCATGTTTTACTGATAATGCTGAATCCACCACTGAGCCTAGGACTCAACAAGTAACTGTTGAATTGAACTAAATTAAGCATACCTTGTTTGGTCAATCTGAACATTTCTCTCAAAATTTCTCAGAACTCTTTCTTGAGTCTTTTCCTAGCCAACCCAGCAGACTGTCTGACTTAAGACAATGATTGACAGACAGAAGAATGTGGCCAGAAAAAATGCAACAGAGGATTAAATGAAATATAACTAGGGATGAACTACTTTTGATAATAATCTGGAGCAAGGATGAAAGTAGGGAAGACGGAAGCATGTGTTGATGACTGTTGATGGTGGGTGATGGGGATGGGTCATGGGGGGTCCTTTACTGTTCTCTCTACTTAGATCTGCACTGAAAATTTTTCGTGATGAAAAGATTTGAAGAAGATGACAGGAGATGGAGGAGCAGCAGCTGATCTGCAGACTCTGAGGAGGTCCCAGGAAGAAGTATAAGGGAAGGGGTCTGAGACATGGGTCTTCCTTCTTGTGGGTATCATCCCTTCCTGTGGCAGCTCTTCTGTTCTCTAAGCACCTCAATTCCCCCCAGCCCCTGATCACTTATATGGACCTGACACTCAGATCTTTCACCCGTGTAATGCCACTCCAGGCTCTGCCTCTTGGGTAGTGCCCTATGTCCTAGAATATTCCCAAATGAGAATGGGAGCCCCTCAGGTAGAGCCATGTGCTCTGCCTCACCTAATCCAGCTGGCAAACTCCACAGGTGTCATCTGCTAAGATCTTCAGGGACAGAAAGGCCCCTTGACACCTCTTACATCACACCAGAGCCCCACACCAAGAAAGGAACTGCCCACACCTCACAGAAGCCATGTTAGTGGACCTTTCTCCACTCTGCAAGCCTTCCTGTGCAGTGGAGGCCAGTGCAGACCATCCTCTGCCCAGGACAGTTGCGTTCTAAATGACCCCTCAGAGAGCCCTCCGGATGGCCGCCTCTCTGACAGTTCCCTGCAATCACATAAAAACACTCTTTGCAGCCAAGATGCACAAAATGCTGTATTGATTTCATACTTAGGTTTTTCCAGAACAAATCATAAACCCACACCAATTATGTCCAACCAGTTTTATGGATAAAGAAGCCTGAGACTCTCCAACAGGAGAGCTTGAGTTTCCCTTCTCACTCTTGTGCTGCGTGTCCCTTTCCTACCTCCAGACCATTAAAAGAATATTTGTAATGTAGATGAGGCCAGTCCTTTTGCCCAATGTTGACAGACAAGAGGAAGATTCCAGGGAGAAATGCCACAGTAGCAAATGAATATGAATGATGCTTTTCCACTTTGTGCTTATAAAATGCCTTTTGTACCAGAATCTCAAAGCCCTCCAGGAAGCAAGGCTTTGACTGGGACTTTCACTCAGGGTAAACACGAATGGTCGGAGCTTCCCAAGTCATTTGTGATAAGAAAGAACAAAAGTCTGGACACTTCTAAAATGCAACATTCTTGCCTTCTGGGTAGTAAATGAAGGCTGCAGATGGATAATGACATCTGTGGATTCTGGCTCCACTTCCTATAGAGAAAAAAAACATGTAAATAAATATGTAAAAAAATGTCATATGTGGATGACACCCATGGTTCATCCAGTAGTTACCATCCTGCCCAATGTTCACAAGCAGTAGATTCTATTACTGGGTGCCTTGTGACTGCATTACACTGAGAAAGTAAAATATATCTCTCTTCAGTGCCCGGGGGAAGACAAATGTTAGAGAAATGTTTAGTAAAAAGGTCCAGTCAGCGGCTTTGACGCTTGATGCTTTTGCACTAAGCAATGCTGTCCTTTTGTTCTCTCCATTGGAAGTCTCCTTCTAAATGTTTAATAGCTAAATGACTCATTAGGGTCTGCAAAGGTCAGGCCCTTAACTGGAAAGGTGGAGGGGAACTCACAAGCAGTCCCTATCAGATCGATTGGAAAGTTCATTTGAGAATTCCTTCTTTCTCACCCTTAGTTGAAGATGCACATGCAGCATGAATAACTGCCTGGGCTCCAGCCACCGACATGCCTGAAGAGCAGACGTTAGTAACTTTGAAACTGTTCCTATAATTCATTTACGGTATTAATCAGCTTCAGAGGAAAACTCACAAAAACTCTAAGAAAAATTCTGTCACAAAACCTCTAGCAGACAATCTGCCCTCGCAGTCACTTGCATTGTATCCTGAAAGTTAATGCTAAGAGCTTGCAAAAGAATCTGAGTTCATCAGGTGTCCAGAAAATAAACTCCTTCAAATGCAGTCGAAATAGTTTCAAATAGCTTCAAATACTCTGCTTGCTATGAATCTACAGAGCAGCAATTAAATCATTATCAGTTAATGATTAAAATATCAGATAGCTATAACCAAGGGTATCTTGTGATTGCATTGAAAAATAGCATATCAAGGTTTTGTTAGGGTGCAGAAAATGATTCCCCAAAATATAATGCTTTGGCATGCTGAGTACTTTACAAATCAAAAGGCCTTAGAAATAAGGCTTAGACCCAACTTCTCTTTCTGACCTTCCCCTCCCCCTGTTTCTCCGATCCTCTTTCTAGAAGCACCTGGAGGGACTCTCTATGGAATTTTCTTGTCTGACAAAACTTCTTTCCAAAAAAAAAAAAAAAAAAACAGGCAATTGAAATAATACCCCCAACTTTAGGAATTTCATCAAATGACCAGGAAAGAAGAGAAGAGATGGAGTTGTCACTATACCCAGATTTGAGGGCAGGTCTGACAACCTTTGCGCAAGGTGACATTTCATCCCTCACCTTCCCAGCACCTCTCCCAGAGCTCAGAGGAGCTTTTGTCATTTACTCCTACACACCCCATCCCCCCTTCACTATGAAGAGAAGATATAGGGGCATCTGGACCTTATTGGGTGATGAGGTCATCACTCTTCTGCAATTCCCCATGGTATGCATGTTAAAATAAACACATGCCTTTTCTCCTGTTGATCTGCCTTTTTCAGTTCATTTTCAGCAAACCTTCAGAGGGTGAAAGGGGAAGCTTTTCTTCTTCGCCCCTACATTTTGCAGTCTTATACCTTCACATTGTTCTACTCTTGCCAAGTTACACTGTAAAGCAAAATATAGATCATTAGCTGGCTAATTGTTTTTGACTGAAAAAGCAGCTAGCATTTGGTTTTGGGTATCATAGTGTGTCTAACATAGTCTTTTTAGCTAAAACAATCTATAAACACTTTTTATCATCCACCATTATTAAAAACATTTCTGGTTGAGTAAAGTGACTCACACTTGTCATCCTACCTATTGAGGAGGCTGAGGCAGGAGGATCACTTAGGCCCAGGAAGGAGTTCAAGTACAGCCTGGGCTCTCTCTAAAAATGTTAAAAAAAAATTCTTAACATGCAACCCCAATATAGTGTATATTTATTTATTTGTAAATGATACACTGGCACTAAGACATTGACATAAAAACATACAACAAATAGAAAACAATGTAACATTTATTGACTGAAAATTAGTTCTATTTTCATTAATATTTTTTGAAAGAGCAAAATTGCTGAATAGGCTTCTTTTATTTTTGAGAATCTTTGAAAACTTTGTGGTGTAACAGTTTGAAGTCTCCTTCCAAGTTAAATTTATTTTAAAATGCGGTTTTAATGGCTGTCATCACTTAAAATCTCTCAAAAGATAAGCAAGCCTACTTGAAAAAATTACATGGTCTCAGGGTTTACTAAATCAAACTGCTGATTTCAATTGTATGCACAAATCATGCACAGGCTTCAACTGAAATGTAATTAGTTACATTTCCATCTTCTTTGAAGTCCATCAGTCTTTTTTTTTAACAAAGCAATACAACAGTACCATGCAATAACTCAGAGGTTTTTAGTTAGTTGTTGTATATGCAATTTGTTTACTCATACAAGAGGAAGAAAGGTCAATAGACTGTTGTCATGGAACAAAATTAAAAACAGGATGTTTAACAGATAGGAGAGAGAAAAACCTGCTGGCAGCCTGGGAATTGTGAATCTTGCAGGCATATTTTTGGGGTAAAGAAATCAGTTGGCTGCTGATAAAGAATCTGGGCGTTCTGGGAAGGACAACTAGTATCAAAGAAAACAATTAAGTGCGGACAGATTTTTTGAACCTCCTGCTGGCGTGGCTGAGGAGCGCATGAGGCTTGCAGCCTCTGGACGCGCTCTGCTGGCCCTCTTCCCTTCACACGCCTTAAGTAAGCCAGAACTGCACCACTGTCCTCCTTAGAATTCCTCAATATATTTAAAACTCAACCTCTCCATTTGGAAGATTTCTAAAAGAGGTTAGGAATTTCAGTTTCTAAGTTAAGTGTGCAGATACGAGTTTTTATAAGCAATATACATCATTTTTAGAGACAAAAATCACATAATGTTGGAAAGATTTCCAAACATCTATTTCAAAAATGCTCTCCATAAGACTCTTTTGAAAACCAAATACTGGCCAGGCACGGTGACTCACGCCTGTAATCCCAACACTTTGGAATGCCAAGGTGGGTGGATCACCTGAGGTCAGGAGTTCCAGATCAACCTGGCCAACATGGTAAAACCCTGTCTCTACTAAAAATACAAAAAAAATAGCCAGGCTTGGTGGCGGGCGCCTATAGTCCCAGCTACTCAGGAGGCTCAGGTAGGAGAATTGCTTGAACTTGGGAAGTGGAGATTGCAGTGAGCCAAGATCATACCATTGCACTCCAGCCTGGGCAATAAGAGCTAAACACTGTCTCAAAAAAGAAAAGAAAAGAAAATGCTTTCCCACTCATTGTTAAAACATCACCTTTGTTTTGAAGAAGCAGATTACATCTGTCTGTTTTTGTGAAACTTTCTCCTGGGTATCATCCTAATGAGAGCTACATGTCATCATAGATGAGAAAATGTAGAACACTCTTTGTAAAAGAAAATATGGTAACTCATTTTCAAGCTTGACAGTTCTTTTGAGTGCTTTGCCACTGATGATCTGTGATCTTGCTGTGGTACAAGATTTTCAAGGTCACTCCTTGCTGTGGTCAGGATATGCATATGTTCCCACCAAAACTAATTTTGAAATTTCATCCCAGTGTGGTAGTGTTGGGGTTTGGGGCCTAATGGAAGGAGTTCAGGTCATGAGGGCTCCGTCCTCTTGGGTGGCTTGGTGCTGTTCTCACGGCAGTGAGTTCTTGCTCTGGCAAGACTGAACTAGTTCTCTCAGGAATTGGTTAGTCCCCGCAAGAGTGGGTTATTATAAGTCAGAAAACCCCTCTGGTTTTGCCTCTCTAACACATGTCCATTTACCCATTGATCTTCTCTGCCATATTATGACGCAGCACGAAACCTCTCACCAGAAGCTAGAGCCATGTGCTTGAACTTCCCAGCCTGCAGAACCATGAGCTAAATCAACTTTTTTTTTTTTAATAAATTACCCAATCTCTGGTATTTTGTTATAGTGACACAAAACAGACTAAGATATTCCTCATCACAAAACTCTGAAAGGATTCTGCTACCTTGTTTTTTCACCAAATTTAGCCTTTTGAATGGCATCAAATAGCCCACCCAAGCCACCATATATGCCTGTGATAGACTGCATAATGGTCACAGATACCAACATCCCTCCTTGGGGTTCACAGTCTCCCCTGCCACATGGATGCTTAGCTTGGCCATGTGATTTATTTGGCCAAAAAGGCGAAAGGCAGTGATGTCTGCCACTTTTGACCAAAAGCTTTTGGAGCTAGTCCTCAATGCACCCATCTTTTTGTCTCTCTGCTACTGTAACTGGTAGTGCTGCTTCATCAGATGGGACATACTTATGACTTATGCTAAATATTTGGGACATTCTCATCCTAAAACCTTTTTCACTGTTTATCTGAAATCCAATTTAACTTTGCATCCTGTTCTTTTTCTGGCTGCCACAGTTGGAAGCCACTAGCACTTGGGGATCATTTGTTTTGTCAGCATAACCCAATCTTACTTGGACCAGCTCACCATGGCCCAAGGAAGGGCACCTATGTCAATCTGTATATTACATAATAGTAAAGCTTAATTGTGCCTTTACTTTTCAGATTAAAAAAAAAAAGTCTTCCCGCGCCCCAGGGGATTGTCTTTGGAGACCACTGTCCCAAGGCGTAGTCTACAGGACAAGGTTGTCAGAAACTAAGAACTGCACTAAAAACGTAGACTCATCAGCACTACCTCAGAGATACTAGATTCTGGAGGTGGCTGGAGGATTTCCTCAAGTGATTATGAGACAACTTCAAATTCCACTGGCCTATGTCTACTATTTGACTTTTTAGAAAGCTAAGTAAGTAGGAGACCTGGGTACTAGTCCTGACTCTGTTACTACTTTTGTATGATGGTCAACGAGTCAATCCTATTCTCCTTTCTGGACTGCACTGCTCCCAGCTAAAGAGGCAAGAGATTGGCTCAGACAACCTCAAACCTCTCTTTCAGCTCTAAGAGTCCAGAATCAGGAGTCAGAAATTCAGAACCTTGTAAGGTCCAGAAAGTAACGAATGAGGCTGGTTAGGAATAAGACATCAGATTGTGGAAGGGCCCGTGGCAAACTGAAAAGCATATTCCCCAAATGGTCCCTGAGTTTAGAAGGTTTTCCAGTTTGGCATGCTCTTCCAGTGGGGCTAGACAGGAACCGAGAGTACCCTGGACACTTGTACTTTTAGCAGCAGCCCCAACCACATCTGCATTCCTTCTAATTGTCTTGCTGTAAAGGTTTAGAAAGGATTTCTAATTTTGCTGAATGCCACAAATAACTACATGAATTTACAAATGACTGGGATTTCTCAGAAATCAGTGCATGCTGGGAGGATTTTTGCTATCTAAGAGAGTCTAATCTACAAATCGTTTTAGAATGGACAAAACTGTGTGTTAACACTAATAATTAATGACATTGACATTGCAGTATTTTGGAGCTACTTCAAACATTTTTAGCTTTGATTTTACAGACTAAAAAGATATTCTGGAGCCAACAACATTGTTTTTATGTCTCAAACATTTTGATGTGCATTTTAAAAGCCTGTCAGCCCCAGTAATTTTCCCTCCGTTGCCTAAGGGCTGAAACACTTCTGTCTGCTGGTGCTGTACCTGCTGTCTCTGCTCAGATAGGACACCAACCTTTGAGAAGCTCACAGTCAGGGAGGCAGGAAGATACAAACGGGTAATTTTTCTATAATGTGACAAGCACAGGATAAAGCAATACAAGCGATTGGAACAGAGGAAGGGACCCTGAAGGGTAAGAGGTGAGGTGTCAGGAGAGAAGTCAGGTGAGGAAGGAAAAGGTATTTTAGGCAGAGGAAAGCACCAGCAAACCTGGAGCTATGGAACAAGTAGCTGGAGCAGCAAACAACAAGCATGCTGCTCATTCACTCATCAAACACTCTTAGTAGCTAGAGCATCAGGCACTTAAGAGGCAGATAAACACATGAGAGCCATGGGTAGTTACAAGAGCCAGGATAACTACACAGACAAGGCAGAGCAGTCCGTGGATGATGGAGTACATCCCAAATGGGGGCCTGGGGCGGAGGACCGAGATGGAGGAAACAGGCAGGCACTGGTAACAATATAAAAATGAAAATCAACTAGTGTCTGAAAACTTGAAATTCTAAAAGTCATGACTTACCCGCCATGTTTTCCCACAAAATATTTCAATCTCCTATCTTAAAAAGTGACAATAACTTTAAAAAAAAAACGCTACGCCATGTAAAAGCGGTCTTTTCCCTCACTTATTTTAAAAAATGTCCCTGACCACGACGAGCTCCAGCAGCATGTTCAAGTGTTTGACCAGGGAAAAAGAAAAAAAAATAAGCCCTCAGAGCAAGAGGCATACATAGATTTTACGTAACCCAGATGTGCCCAATTGCTCCAGCCCTCAGGGATCATGCTCCTTTAAGAACTAAATTACAGTACAGTAACCTTGGTCCTGTGTGTGGCTGCTGGAGACTCAGCCTCAACTCCGGCTTTCCTCCACAGTCAGGCCCAAGGGTCCCTGGTCCCCTTGGCCTGACACTCTCAGCAACCATTATTCTCTGTGTGCTGCCAACCTCTGTTTCTGTACTGAGTTTCCGGTTCTGTTTCATTGTTTGTCTTTTCAAAGGCTATTTCCAGCACATTTTCCCACTAAGCATCATCAACACATGTCCAGGCACTCACCTCTCAAGAAGCATGCAAAATATTTGAGTCCTGAGAAAAGAATCACTTATGTTTCTTTCTTACAAAGATAAAACTATACAATAAAACAACAGAATTTAAAGATTATCACAAGCTGAATTATGTATGTGTGTAACAGCTTAATAAAATTACATATAATGAAAAAGAAAACTAGGAAAAGAAAATCTTAAATAAATTTTAAATCACTTCATTTTACGACTCAGATCTGTTTTTGTGGACACAGACACAGAAATAGAGACTTTTTAAAATTAAGATATTGCACGTTGGCTTTTTAAAATTTATCTTTTAACATTATATGATATCCAATTTAAATGTTCTTAAATATTCCTGAAAAACAAGTTTGTGGTTGCACAGGGTTTATACTGTAACAAAACCAGATTTGACTATCCTTCTCCCAGTGTCAGATACTGTGCTCCACTTTTCACCATAACAAACAATGCATAACTTGCAAAAATCAAAAAATGAATTATTGGCTGCAACATTCAAACAAAATGATAAAAATCAAAATTAATACACGCTAAAGTAAATGTCTACAAAATACACTATATCAAATTGACTGTTTAATTCATAAAATTGTTTTGCTACATTTGAAAGCAATTTGTAAGTTGAACGCTTGCTCAACAGGAGCATTCGGAAAACGGACAGGAGAGTGAGTTATCAGAGCCAAATGTGAATTCCAAATTGACATAGCCGAACTGCAAGAGCCAACTTTTAAAAACACTTTCAGTATCTTACGGCACAACAAAACACTTTTACTACAAAACATGTATGACGGATGTGGCTGCGTTGACCGTTTGAGAGGACACTGAGGAGTGGGAAAGTGAGCCTGGACCTTAAAAGCCTGCAAACGGCCCGGGCTATTTCCCCCCCTCCTCGCTACTGAAAGCGCTGGTATAATTTCCTGGCAACCTGGGAGAAATGCAGAGTCTCAGGACCATCTGGAGCGCCCGAATGGAAACCGATGCGTTACGAGACCCCAGGTGCAGCGTCTCAGGGGCTCTGCACCACCTGGGACGCCCCGCAAGCAGCGGGAATGACAGGCCCCCAGGAGCCTCCGAAAGCCACCCGTTCCCTAAACGCAGAGGGCCTTGTCCGCACGTCCCAGTGCCCTTCCCGTAAACCCCGCCGCTCCCACACGCAGGATGGGGCCACACTGGCACTAAGAGGCGAGCAGGGCGCCCAGTCTGAGATGGCTGGCTCCCTTTCCAGTCTGGGCCCTCGGGGTGCACCTGTGAAACGAGGGGGCACTGAGGCCTAGGGAAAGAGGAGCGGGAACCCCTCGCTAATTCTCGTAACAGGAGCCACCGGGGGCGCTGACGGCGGCACCTCCCCTCCCACGCGGAGACTACCTGCGACCTCCGGCAGCCACCAGAACTGTTTGCCAACAAAGACGTGTGGGGGCGGGGCCTGAGCGTCAGATTTCACTAGCGGCGGGCAGAGGGCGGAGCCTAGGCGTCAGATACCGCGAGAAGTGATCTCCCGTAGACGTTCTAACAAGCGCAGGCGCACTACAATTGCCGCCCCGGCCGAGAAGGTGGCACCTGCAGCGGGAGGCGGGGCCGGGCCTGTGTACAAAGCTCGCGAGATTTAATGGAGCGTCACCGCTACTTCTTCCTGACAGAGACCGGAAGTGCTGTCCACGGAGCGTCTGGGGCGCTTGCCCTGATTTGGGCCCGAGTTCCTGTCGCTGCTCCCCCGCTCCCCCTTCGTCTCGCCTGCCCTGGATCGAAGTGATGGGGGATCCCAAGGAAGCCGGAGCTGAGGGGCCGCCGGCCGGGGCCGCTGCTCGTGGAGGGCTCAGCCTCATGTCGCAGGGAGAATCCGAGGAACCTTCTGCACAGGTGAGTCCTCCGCAGAGGGGAGCCTGCCAGGTCGGGGAGCCTGCCAGGTCCGGGAGCCGAGGACCCGCTCCACCCGGGAGGGATGCCTCGGTTCCCGGCAGATTCTGGGGCCTTCTCTATGCTTCCCTGACATCCCCGAAATAGGGAGTGGGAGTCCGTGTTCCTTTAGCCAGGTATTAGTATTAAAAGCAGTCCTGGTAGCCGACAGGTGAGTTAGACACGATCTCTGCTCTCAAGGAAGGTACATGCAAATATGTCGTTCCAAAATGTGGTACAGTCGTGCAAAGCTGAAGGGAAGAAAAGGTGCCAGGGAGTGACTCTCCGACAATGAGACCGAACTAATTCACAAAGGTGCAAAATATTTGCCAGGCAGAAAAGGGACTGCATGAAAGGTTAGAATACTGAATCCAGACACTGAACTTGCCTTGGGAGTGTGCAAGTGCAGGCTGTGAGGAACGAACCCCCAATGCCTTGCTGTGAAGTTAGAAACTCAAGAGTATTTGCGTAATGAACCGATGCATCAATTATTAAATATTTGCATTAAAACAAAAAAGGGCCAAATATTTTACCAGACTACTTTATGAATGATGTGTTATTAACATTAAAATACATCTTTGGCCAGGCGCGGTGGCTCACGCCTGTAATCCCAGCAATTTGGGAGGCTGAGGTGGGTGGATCACCTGAAGTCGGGGAGTTCGAAACCAGCCTGGCCAACATGGTGCAACCCTGTCTCTACTAAAAATACAAAAATTAGCCGGGCGTGGTAGTGCATTCCTGTAATCCCAGTTACTAGAGAGGCTGAGGCAGGAGAATTGCTTGAACCCTGGAAGTGGAGGTTGCAGTGAGCCGTGATTGCTCTACTGCACTCCAGCCTGGGCAACAAAGTGAGACAGTGTCTCAAAAAAAAAAATTAAAATACATCTTTAATACTGAAAATAGGCTTTATTAAAGTTTGCACTTAGTTAACATAACATCATTGAGTCTTCTGGGTTTCTGCCTCTCCACTTTATATGAATAAATTTTAAAAGAGTGGGTGGTCCATTTTCTAGCTGATAACCATAACCATAATACTCCTTCACTCATCTTTTTTCTTTCAAGTTGGTGCAAAAGAACTAAGTAAGTGTTACCATTTATGCTGAAATTAATTATTAAGTGCTGGTAGTAACATGTGGCATATGTTCCTTGTGAAGCCTAGTGTGACAGGTTTCTGTTTTCTTTTTATAAAGGTGAGATTTTTCTTTCCTAGTAATGTTCATTAAAGTTTCATCCAATGTGTTAATTAGGGATCAGCTTTATTTCTTGGAGGCAGTGAAGTGAAGAGCCGAGCTGTGGTGAAATACTCTTCTGCCCCTCCTCGAACAGCATTTGCACGCCTTGAAGAGAAAACAGACTTGAAACTCCCACCTGCCAACTGGTTACGAGAAAGTGCCAAACTGGGGCCAGCAGGAACAACAATTCTTGGTAACAGCAAGAAAAGCAAGCCATTTTCAAGGTAAATATTAATCAGTGGCATTTTTACCTGCCCCTCCACCCTCACTTAAAACTCTTACATGCTTTTAAATTGAGTTTGTAATGCCCATTAACTTGCCGAGATTTCTCTTTAGAGAAAGGTCATATTTGATTTTCAAAGGCTTTTTGTTCTCCCGATAATAGATGATGTTACAGTATGAAGATGTACATACAATGTCAATTGCATATGCTTCTTTCAAGTCTACATCATGTTATTAGCAAAGATGAGTTTTGACCGCCAAAGTTCAATCAGCCCTTTCATTTTAGCCAATTTGCATACCTTTTGAATATGTGAATACAAAGGATCAGCTTGGTGCATGAGGAGGAAAACCCTGAACGTTGCTTCATCTTTCCTGTGGAGTTTTTCATTAAATGGTGGCGGGTTGTCTGATCTGGAAAGGCCGGATTTAAAAACTCAGCATTAGCCGGGTGCAGGGGCTCACGCCTATAATCTCAGCACTTTGGGATGCCGAGACAGGTGGATCACAAGGTCAGGAGATTGAGACCATCCTGGCCAACATGGTGAAACCCCATCTCTACTAAAATACAAAATATTAGCCGGGTGTGGTGGCACACGCCTGTAGTCCCAGCTACTGGGGAGGCTGAGGCAGGGGAATCGCTTGAACCCAGGAGGGAGAGGTTGCAGTGAGCTGACATTGCACCGCTGCACTCCAGCCTGGTGACAGAGCAAGATTCTGTCTCAAAAAAAAAAAAAACAGCATGTTGGGTGACCTACACCTTGACTTTGACACTGGAAATTCTGCTAATGGTATTTAAAGTTGAGAGAGTAGCCTCAGGTCCTATAGAGAAAAATGTACTATTGTCCATATTGTTATAGGCTATCTAATGTGTGGGGTTCTGTTTTTTTTTTTTTTTCTTTCCCCTCCTCAGCTACTCAGTCTAAAATATTTCCATGTAACTTGTAGCAAGAGGCACAAATACACTAATACTTTACAAGCTGGTAGTTTGGAAATTATCCTAATGCCTCAGAAGATAAAAGTTATATTTGCAAAATGCTGTTTGTTTGTAGCATCATTTATAGGAGCAAAAAGTTGGAAATAACCCAAACATCATTTTTTAAAAGAATGGCTTAATCAATTATGATTTGTTAACATACTTAAATGTGTGAGGAAATTTGAATAATTATATTGACTTTATACAATGCTGTGCCAAGTTTATATGCTTATCTCATTTAATTCTCACCACTCTTTGAGAGAAGCACTGTTAATTATTTTGCACCCGAGAAAATGGAAGCTAAATAATTTGGCTCAGGCATACGGTAAATCACAAAGCATGCTTTGCAGTTAGGCAGTCCTTTAAATGTCTTGACTCTGCCATTTAGTAACTGGAAAATGGTGATGTCGGGTCCCTTTCAGGGTTGTAGACTATAGCTGTGCCTCAGGTGGTACGTGGCGTCAGTGGGCTACTAAATTAACTGTTTTTTTTTTCATTTCCTTTTGTGGCTGAATTGTGTCAGGTGTATTTTTTCATGTCTATTTTTTAAAAGAGGTATATCACTAGAAACAGAATCTCAGAAAGTAAAATCCTGATAAATGTTTCTATTTTTCTTCTCACTCTATCTAAAAAGAATAAAGTCTTGAACTCACTATTTTCCCTTGGAGACTTTTTGGGTTTTGTGATTACAAAATTAAAAATAATTGTTTTTATTTTAAATGTTTCCTACTGGATGCTTCTAATGATTATTACCACGTTTTATCAAATATAAGATGCCACTGACTTTAAGACACACCATTATTTTATGTACCACTAAGAAGAAAAAAACTTGCCAATTGTAATGGTGATACATATCCTGATTTCAGAGTTGTTAAAATGTGGAAAAATGTATATCCTAGAAGCAGTGAACTATAGTATTGTTATAAAACTCAACTTTCATGATTATGAGCATGACGTTATAACCTGTGGCCTTTTTTCTCTTTGGTAGCTTTGGCATGGCATATGACTTCATTGATTCAGTGGGAAATGATGTAGATGTTGTCTCTGACTCTGAAGTAAGTATTATTTGTCACTTACTATAATTTTGGGGGTGTTTTGTGCTAGGTGTTTTATATCATGCTGTGTTTTACATGATATAAACATCCAAGTCTTGAGAAATTAGTGATGAGATAAGATAAAACTATCTGATTATTGAATATCTTTTTTGTTATTAAAATATCATTCTTTACCACATCTTTATTTAAAGAGGAAGAAACAATCCCCAAACACTGGCAGTGGTAATAATATTGATACTGATGGTTATATTTTGATGATAGTAATTGAAACTGATTATAATATTTGGGATTATTCTGTATATGTTACCAGTTGAAAGTTACAAATGATATTTCTACTAAAGTCTATTGATCCTCAGTGGCTTTTATCTGATATGCCAAAAGCCTGGGTCAGCACAACAGTGTGATGTATACACCCTTAACTTTAAGAAATCCTATCATGTAAAAATAGATGTTTGACTGTCATTAATATAGGGTGACTCAAAGTGTATGTGATTATGGTTTGAAAGCTCTGTCCTCTATGTGTTTGCATGTACCTCTTTGTTTAAAGTTCTGTTTGTATAACCTTAAGGAAATAAGGTTTATTGTGCTTTAAAATGAAGTTAAAATTTAAAAGATTCCAAATCACACTAAAATAGTCTTTCTAAACTATTTTTTCTCTTAATTTTTTAAGAACATAAAAAAACTCCTGAAAATTCCCTACAGCAAATCCCATGTGAGCATGGCGGTACACCGCATAGGAAGGACTCTCCTACTGGATGAGCTAGATATTCAAGAACTCTTTATGAGATCGTCTCAGGTAATGCTTTTGTGAAAAAATTCAGAAAAACATAATTTGACAACTTAAGAGCACTAGAAATAGGATTTTGTTTCAGAGAATAGCCAAAGTTGAAATATAGTTGAGTATTTCAGCAATCGAGAAATGAAAAGTTTCGCTGAAAATAGAAAAGCTTGAATGAAGAAAAAAGACAGTGAGAATGGTGAAGAAAATTATTTTATTGATACCAACAGGCAGATTCTTTCTTAAAAAAAGATGAAGCCAATGAAGAAAGTTGTGAAAAATCTCTGAAATTTAAGGGACTAGTTTAAAATTAAAAAAAAATCCTTTGATGTCTCCCTTAAACAGATTCTCATGAAACATGGCTACTGCAAAATGTGAAAAATGTTAAAAGCTGTTCCTATGAATAAATACAGTGACGTGCCCTTAATGACGTTTCAATCAGCGATGGACTGCATATACTGGTGGTCCCATAAGATTGTAATATACTGTATTTGTACATATTTGCAATGTTTAGATACATAAATACCATGGTGTTACAACTGCCAGTGATATTCAGTGCAGTCACATGGACAGATTTGTAGCCTAGGAGCAATAGGCTGTACCATATGACCTAGGTATGGAGTAGGCTGTACCATCCAGGTTTCTGTAAGTAGCACTCTGTGATGTTCACACCAGGACAAAAATCACCTAATGACGCATTTCTCAGAATATATCCCGTTGTTAAATGATGCATGGCTATAGTTATTAGAATTAATTGATTGTCTCTAGCCTAGATTCTCAAATTGTATGTTGGTAAAGGACTGTTTTTCCCCACAGGTTGAGAATGGATACTTTTGAAAAAATATAATAACATTGTTGCAATGTCTTAAGGATTACTCTCCATTTCTGCACTTTTCTTCAGCTGGCAAGAAATAGTTCATAGTCAGTCTTTAAAGAATATTCTTTCAGTGCTTTGATAAAGAAAATTAAGTTAAAATTATTTAAAATGACATTTAAAATGAGTGGCTTTTTCCTTTGAAAAGACCACAGTTTAGTTCATTGTGTGAGCATGAGCCTAGGCACTGGGTAAGCCTTTGGGATGTGGTGGTGAACAAATCACAGGCCTTGCTCCGTAGCAGTTCTGTAATTTAAGTTCTAACCTTTTTACCATAACTTTTAGTCACATTGTTCATTGTTTGGGGTTATAAACACATACAGAGATCATTTCAATATAGTGTACAAAGCGGGACCTACTCCAGGTGCTAAAGAACATGTTACGGAGAAGACTCACCTCTCCCATCCTGGCTTAGGAGAAGAGGAAGACTGGGGTTTCCTTTAAAAAAACAAACAAACAAACAAAAGAAAGGTGGCATGAATTGACCCAGAAAGATAAATTTTTAATGAGTATGTGTTTATGAAACTATTCAAAAAATAAAAGGAGTCTTTTCTGTAAAATAGTACTAGGTAACATTGTTTTGACTATGTGTGTGTATTAATTATATATATCTCATGTTATCCAGACTGGAGATTGGACATGGTTGAAAGAGTTTTATCAAAGACTGATTGATCAGAAGTGGCAGAGGAAGAAAAAGAGCAAAGAACACTGGTATCAAAAGGCAATTCTTTCCAAGTTTTTATATTACAGGTACTTGGCTACTTATTTATCTTTAAAGAGAAAAAATGGAATTCTGATCTAAAATTTAGTTTGAAGCTTACGCAAGTAATAATTTAAGTTTTGCCCCTATGATCTTGTTAACATTTATCCATATTTCCTTTTTATAAGATGTATGCTTAATTACAGATTGTAGTTTTTATAAACTGGTGGACTGTTGCAAAAAATTAACTTTAGTAACTGATTCTTTTTATTTTTGCTTTGGCCAGTATCAATGGTGATGGAGCCGCTCAGCCTGTCCCATCTACCGCAGAACAGCAAGAATCGTCCAGTTCAGATCAGACAAATGATTCTGAAGGGGCTTCATGGCCTGCTCCCTTCGAAATGCCTTCTTCAGTTTCTGAAGATCCCAGTGCGTCCAGTCAGGTTAGTACTTAAATGCCAATTCTGGAAACTCCCTTAGGAAGATAAAGCCTTTTTTAACGTCTTGTTAAAAAAAAAAGATGAACAGTAATAAGAAATACTCTGTCAACTTAATGGAGTAGGGGAGAAAAGACTTCTATCAATTTATGGAATGGGAAAATTACTTTTTAGTTTTTTACAATAGAATTTACAAGAGCTATTGTAAGTGGGTAAATCAGACTTTTTTATTAAGTCAAAATATTTTATAATAGCTTACTGATATGTTTATCAATGATTATCTCCTTAAAGTGATGAGTATTATACAGAGATATAACATATTCTTAACTTTAGATACATAGGAAGTACCTATCAAATACTGAGACTCGGAAGCCTGTTTGTAATTTAAGTTCTAACCTTTTTACCATAACTTTTAGTCAGATTGTTAGCCCTAGAATATCCCTCTAAGATTTTCTCGATAAAATTCCGGAGACTTAGTCCACTTTCATTTTGTAAAACTTTTAGAAAGGAATAGAGAACGGACTGTGTTGTCTGTTTTCTCTCTTACATCCTTGGTTTCTTCTTATTGCTTGTTTAGTTTTATCCTTATTGTGTCTATCAAATAATAAAATAAAGCCATAGATGTGAATTGTGGCATGTCTATTTTCAGGAAAATAGATTGATAGATAATAAGATCTGTAACTTGATAAATTGTGTCTTCCCTCTTGCTGTGTGTTCCCACATATTGAGCACTAGTCAACCAGATTGTTTCAGTTTTCACAAATTACAGGTGGCAAATACATTTCACTCAATTTTAGTTTCAGTAGGTTTAAAATAGAGAACGTGTCCCATAAAACTCTACAATGAATTTAAATTTTTTTCAAAAATGAGAAAAATAAGGAAAAGGAAGGAAGTAATTAATATGCACGTCACGTAGTGGTAACAACCAAGAAGTAGGGATGTTCTATGATTCAGAAGGGAAAAAAGGCTACATAATACAAACACTACTCTCCTGTTGCCCATCTCACCCTTCTCCCAGTGTTACTCTGTCTTTACCTTGTTTAGGAATTATCGTGAAACCTCTTGGAGACTTGGGATACTGTAGACTTGCATGTGGAGGAAGTAAGCTGTCATTTAATAGCTGTTACACCATGTACTTTGATATATATGTTTGTATAAGTTTTATTTTCATCCTCGGAGCTGCATATTGTACATGTTGATGGTATCAGTTTGCAAATAAATAAACTAAAGCTCATAAAAAGATTTTTCGCTTGGTCATACAGCTGGTGAAACTCTCAGGCTAGGGCTTAAATCCAGATCTTTCTGCCTGCAGAGGCCTGTTCCTCCAGCAGCACTCCACAGTGTCCATGGACTCCACCCACAGTTAGCAAGGGCCTACTAGCAGTCAGATCATTGTAGCAGTGGTATACCCCTATCCAGAGCTAGCCTGCCATAAGAGTCTCTTATGGAGCGCTTATATTACACTGCCTACATTTCAGCTTTAGAGATTTGTTTATATGTGCAAACTATCTCTGCACAAATTCTTGTTCCAAAAACTAAAAGTGCTGGTCTGAGGCCTTTGTTAAGCAGTTATAGAGATTAAATAGGTGCCTGTGGAATGACCTTAGAGGCAGACATTTATTGAGAACATTGTAATCCAGAGCTCATCCTCTGACTAAAGCAACTGCCTGTCAAACTGTGTTTTGAGAATTGGTTCATAAGTTGATAACTTGTCTGTGTAAACAAATAATAAAAAAGAATTGAAAGTTCTTTTAGGACTCCTAAGGGAGAGGACAAGGCACAGTGGAAGTGCTAGAGAGCTACGTGTCCTTGTAGTCACACACACTTCCCAGGCAGGTGCCAAGCCTATTGGCACACACAGATGACAAGTAAGAGACATTTATGGAATAAGCAACACATGCATGCTTGTCCTGGGTTCCGTTAAGGCACTGACATTAAAAGCTTAAAGTAGTATTAATGGCAGTACTACTTTCCTAATGTTTGGAAAATTGAGTAGTAGACTGAGTTTACCCAATGTCAAAGGGCTCACTTCCTAAGTGTATTCCAAAATGTATTCCAGGCCAGGCAGAGTGGCTCACACTTGTAATCCCAACACTTTGGGAGGCCGAGGTGAGTGGATCACTTGAGGCCAGGAGTTTGAGACCAGCCTGGTCAACATGGTGAAACCCCATTTCTACTAAAAATAAAAATAAATTAGCTGTGCGTGGTGGTGGGTGCCTGTAATCCCAGCCACTCAGGAGGCTGAGGAAGGAGAATTGCTTGAACCCGGGAGGCAGAGGTTGCAGTGAGCTGACATTGCGTCACTGTACTCCAGCCTGGGCAACAGAGCACAACTCTGTCTCAAAAAAAAAAAAAAATGTATTCCAAAGAATATCCTACAAACAAAAAATGTTCTGAGATTAAATAAATTTGGGAAACATTGGTTTTTACCAAGGTAAAGTAGATTTTTTTCTGTTGCAGGATTGCTTATTATATGTATTTATTGTTCAGTAGCAATAAAGATTGTTACTCCACAAACGAGTAGATGGTAAATGTCATCTATCAAACCTGACTGGAAAATTTGCATTTAGTATCCCAGGAACTAGTGTTCTGTGGAACACACATCGGGAAATGCTAAATCGAAGACTGTTAAGATAATAGAGTATCTCAAACTGTGGATGGAGGAATATTTCTTAAGATTTCTTTTTTGTTTTAAGAAACAGAGTCTCACTATGTTGCCCAGGCTGCATTCGAAGTCCTGGGCTCAAGCAGTCCTCCCAGGTCGACCTCCCAAGTAGCCTGGACTACAAGCACATGCCATCATGCCCGGCCAGTTTCTTAGGAATTTTTAAACTCGAGATAGATGGAGTAGGCTGAAAGAGCAGTGGTAATCAGATGCACCATAAAAAGAGAAGAATGAAAAACTTTGAAAGTTTAGAATAATCTTTCATCTGTCTCACTCGAGTAAGATCTAAATGTGATTAGCTTCCTATAATAGGATCATTACCAAAAGCAAGCCACCCAGTGAAGAGTGTTATTATTTGTATTGGCCTAATTTACAATGATAGATATGAAGTGTGTGCTTTGAATATTTAGGTGATGCTCTTCAAAAGTAGGTCAATTTTAAGAAATGTTGACAGCAGAATCACTCCTTATCCTTGCACTTTTCACAGGGAAGTGAGCCTCTTGAACCCTCATACATAGTGGGGCATGTGGCCTCAGCACCCAAAGAACAAAACTTGACTACTTTATTCAATGACGGGGAGCACAGTCAGGTATGCTTTCCATGGCGTCCTATTTGAGACACCAAATCCCCAGTCTGCTTCGTCATTTAAAAACTAGTCTAAGTTGAAATTGATAGGGAAAAAATCCAGTTGGTCCTAAAATTGCTTTCTGACCATCTTTGTGATCTTATAGCTCTGGGACCTGACTTTGTCTCCTTTGTCTTTTCCTTTTTCTAGTCTTTCTGTAGATCATGGGGGGAAAGTATAGATTGACTGTTTATTATAATCTTTCCTATTTAAATCACAGGGTCTTAAAAATGATTTTGTTCGGAATATTCTATGGACCTTTGAAGATATCCATATGTTGGTGGGCTCCAACATGCCCATATTTGGGGGAGGCAGATACCCAGCAGTCAGCTTACGTCTCAGGTAAACCAACATTGTACCCCTCCTCAAGTTTATTGTATTTAAATTCTTCCTTTAGAACCAGTGTTCCATCAGGCTGAGGTTGCAGTGAGCCAAGATTGTGCTACTGCACTCCAGCCTGGGTGACAGAACAAGACTCTTGTCTCGAAAAACAGAATCAGTGTTCCATCTGTTTGGGCATCTGCCTCTTTCTCTAGGTTTTTTCACCTCCCTTCTTTTCCTGCCAGTTGAAATGGCCACATTAAGGAAGGAGCTACTATCAACAAATGCTGAAGGTCCAATAGCTGAGTCTTCATTCTAGACCTAATTGAATCGAGCCAGAGGTTTGTTGGACTGGCCTAGTCTTAGGTCGGAATCTACAACTTGTGAGAATATTCAAGAGAGTTTATTTAATTAGTTAGAGAGTTTCCTACTGACTACTCATGAGCATTTTTCTTAATGCTCTACATATATTTGTTGACATTAGCCAGTGTGAATTCTAGCTTAGGCATAGGCTTATATGGTAGTCAGTTGTTATTCAAGTTGTGTTAGGAGCAGGCAGTAGGCCCACAGTCCTTTCTTATCATATATTCTTCTGTTACTAAAAACTTATCAATGTCAGTTAGAAATACAAGCAGGCTTTTGGAAAGATGTTAAATTTAGCATAACCACTGAGCTACACGTGCATACCTTATCAGAAAAGAAAGCATATATGGCATTTTCTGTCTAGAGAGAACAGCTTAAAATACTTAAATGGTGAAATACGTTTCAGATGATTCATTAAGGAACATCTCAATTAAACCAAATAACATTAGAAATATATATTTTTAGGGATAACAACAAACCAATTAATGTGCTAACTGGAATTGACTATTGGTTGGACAACTTGATATGCAATGTACCAGAGCTTGTGATGTGTTTTCATGTAAATGGAATCGTACAGGTAAGATACAGTGTCATTTTTCTCATCTCTCAAATGCAAATTGGTTCAGAGAATTCCTCACCAAAGTTTTTACCGCCCTAAAGTACTAAGGTGCATTTTTGTCAGGGAAGATAGCTGTGAATAAACTGAATTTGAGTGTTTTCACACTTATGTTGGTGATAACATAATTCTAGATGTTACAGGAGTTTAATTTTACAGGTAATTTGGAGGAAGTTCATAAATACATGAAAACCTGTATTTGTAATGCCAAGCACTCATTAATAATTAACTGAAAGTGTCCATACAATGGAGCCATTTCTTCATTATGCAAATATCTACTCAGTACATGCAAAGTTTTGGGGAAAGGTCTTGTAAAAATTGCATATGGTAGATAGCTTATGTAGCAGATTCTTATTGAGCATATTTTATTTAGAAGACACTTTATCCCCATTATAAGTGTTGGGGGAAGCCAGGCGTGTTGGCTCTTGCCTGTAATCCCAGCTACTCAGGAGACTGAAGCAAGAGGATCACTTGAGGCTGAGAGTGCAAGACCAACCTGTGCAACATAGTAAGATCCTAACTAGAAAAAAACCCACACACTTAGCTGGGCATGGTGGTGCATGTCTGTAATCCCAGCTACTTGGGGGGTTGAAGCTGGAGGATCACTTGAGCCTGGGAGTTTGAGGCTTCACTGAGCTATGATTGTGCCACTGCACTCCAGTATGGGTGACAGAGTGAGACCCCGGCTCAAAAAAATAAAAAATTTAGAATTTAATAAATAATTGTTGAAGGAAAACAAAGAATAAGCTTGGTTTTTAGTCAGAAAGAGATAATCTAATGGGAAATCACGTGCAGAGAGAAAAGTAGGAGACAGATAAGAACTAGAGTCCAGATAATCAGAGAAGTCCAGATAATCAGAGAAAGGGGTGAGCACTTCCATTTAGGTCTGGAAGAAAGACTTTGTGGAAGAGCCATCTTAACTGAGTCCTGAATGATAGCTAGTATCTCAAAAAATAAGAGCTGGATTTTAAAAGTCTAGTGTAAATACATGAAAGGATTGATAATAAATTTGGTTAGGGAACACAGGATTTATGTAGCAGAATAGCTGGAAATAAGGTTGGAAAAGTCATGGTCAGATGATGGAGATCTTAAATGCTGAGCTAAGGAGTATGGACTTGGTTCAGTTGGTAATCTGGAATCAGTGCAGTCCTTGCATCTAGGAGGGGAAATTTGTTGTGTTAGAATATTAATTTGGAGATAGCATATAGAACAGACAAGGAGGACCTAGAGGCAAGAAAACCAGAGGCATTGTACTGTTTTGCAAATAATGTACTTCCACTAGAGAGGAACTGTTAAGAATCAACAATGGTAAGAATAGATAGCATTTATTGAGTGCTTTTTTAATCCAAGCACTTTGCTAAATGCTTTAAATGCTTTACCTTATTTGATCTTCTTAGCTACCTCACATGCTGTTATTCCTATTTGATGGAAAGAGAGACTGAGGATCAAGGAGCTCAAGTGAGTTGCCCAGGGTCACATGAGTAGTGAGTGGTGGTGCCAGTATTTGTGCCTCTCTCTGGCTGAGGACATGCTTTGAACCATTATGTTCCAACCCAGTGATTCTTAACCTGGTTGTGTATCAGAATCACTTGTGGCCTTTTGAAAAATGTGCTTGCTTGGGCCTCCAGTGTTCTAGTATCAGTAGGATCTGTACTTCTGTCTTTTGAGAAAGTCTGGTATATGCAGTCTTGATATGCAGTCTTGATTGAGAACCACTGTTACACCATCTCCCCAAATTGCAACATTTAGTGTGGGGCTGGGTGGGAGTGGGGAGCAGGAGAAAAGAAAGAGGCAGATAAAGCATTAGTGAGGCAGAGAGGAAGAGGAGTCAAAGGGGATTCCAGGGTTTAGGGACTGGAATAATGGTGGTGTCATTCAATGAGATAAGGACGTTGAATTGATTAGACGGGGAAGGTAATATGTTTTTGTCACATGTTCAGTTTAAGGAAAGTATAAAAATGTTCAGTGAGCATTTGAAGTCCTGGCCATTACAGAAATAAATTGAAGCATCATCTGCCCAGATACTGTCAGATTTCGCCACCAGGAGAATCTATTCAAATCAAACACTGGAGCCTCTCTCCATAGGGGTAAAAAGAGAAGGACATTTAGAGAGAGAGAAGGAGAACAAGAATAGTGCAGATTAAAATATGGGAAAGGAGTGTTTAAGGAAGGAAATAGTCAACATTGGGGACTTCAGATGAACAAAGAATGGTGAAAACCAATCTCAGACGATTGTGTTTGGTCTTACATCCCAATTGATTTGAAGTTTCTAGTCTTAGAGTACTTCAGAAAATGTGGTAGGAGGTGTTTAGGAAAGTGTGTACAGGAGACAAACTAGAGAAAAATGAGAGAGCACTTTTAAAATAATGGTAGTAATGTCCATGTGGCCGTTTCTTTTACTGCCACCTCCATCCCCCTCTGCTCCACAGGTGAAGGGAAGAGAAGTGTCTACCAGAAAAACTTCCCAAGTGATTCTCTTTCCTTGAGCCACTGACTCTAGTATCTAGCAAAAGAAAAGGCCAGAAATACATAGTTTTTTAAATCTTGCTAGGTAAAGTCTACCTGCATTTACTGTCTTCCCAGTTGAAAATCATTAAAGTGGAGTAAAAGTATTCCATATGATTTGTTCCATGTTAGAACAGAAGATCATGCCTAGGCCGGGCGTGGTGGCTCCTACCTGTAATCCCAGCACTTTGGGGGGCCGAGGTGGGCAGATCACAAGGTCAAAAGATCGAGACCATCTGGATAACATGGTGAAACCCCGTCTCTACTAAAAATACCAAAATTAGCTGGGAGTGGTGGCATGCGCCTGTAGTCCCAGCTACTTGGGAGGCTGAGGCAGGAGAATCGCTTGAACTCGGGAGGCAGAGGTTGCAGTGAGCCGAGATTGCGCCACTGCACTCCAGCCTGGTGACAGAGTAAGACTCTGTCTCAAAAAAGAAAAAAAGAAAAAAAGATCATGCCTAAATCTGAGGTTCTAAATCTGGTCGTGATTCTCACTGGAATTACCCCAATAGTGAACTGCCATTGCTGATGGGATGGATCAGATTCCTTTGGGAGGTTGGAGCAGAAAAAAGATTAAAAACCACTGGTTTAAACGCTTTCATGCTACACCGGTCTCTATTTGCAGGACTAATGTATTTGGTTGATTTTTAAAAAGAAAGGTGTTGTTTCCTTGGGTTTTCTCTTAAACTGCCTTCCATCTGTCTGTGTTTTACAGAAGTATGAAATGATAAAGACAGAAGAAATTCCCAATTTGGAAAATTCTAATTTTTCTACTAAAGTCATAAAAGACATTGCACAGAATATTTTATCATTTTTGAAATCTAATTGTACCAAAGAAGGACATACCTATTGGCTCTTTAAAGGTAGGCTATTAAATAATTTTTGAGTAAGCAATACATGATTTGGGTGGCTGCTGTAAAATGAAGCTTACTTGTTTTTCTTTCCAGCAAGTGGCAGTGATATAGTGAAGCTCTATGACCTCACTACTCTTTGTGAAGAAACTGAAGACAAATACCAAAATCCATTCACAATGCCAGTGGCCATTCTCTTATATAAGTGAGTGCTTTAAGAATTTAAGATGAAGAAATAGCCTTTTATAAAGTTTTGAAGCATGCAGCCACAGTATCCAAACCAAGGCTTTTAGGTTTTCGTAGTATGGGGAAAAATACACATACATATTGTACCAAATGTTACTCAGCTTTCTTAGGACAGCATAATATAAATGTTTTGGGGGTGGGTGGATAAAGTGTAAAGTTTAATGCTTTGTTGTTTCCTATAGCTCTTAGTCTGTTGGAAAAAAATAAGAGCATTCCTAGGCTTGAGTCTTGCAGATGATGAATGGGCAGTAAAGATATTAACTCTTTTTTTTAGGGTTGCTTGCAACATGATGATGAAGAAGAATCAAAATAAGAAACACTATGGAACTATTAGAACATTGCTTCTTAACTGTCTTAAATTATTGGACAAAAGCAGGCATCCTCAAGTAAGATGAACACTTATATATTCTCTAAAACAGTTCTAGCATTCTAATAGGGAATTGTTACTTAGACAGTCAAGCCTCCTAATTCATATTTTGTAACCGCCCTATTCAGTGTGCTACTACATGTGGCTATTGATCACTTAAAATGTGCTTTGTCTGAATTGTTGTAAGTATAAAATACACACTGAATTTTGAAGATTGGGTGTCTGTACATATTACATGTTGAAATGCAGTATTATATATGTTGGATTAAATATATTTAATTTCACAGATTCTCCTTTTTAAATGTAGCTACTAGAAAATTTAAAATTTCATATGTAGCTCATATTATATTTCTGTTAGACAGCACTGCTCAATAAATTTAGAACTCATGTAATTCTAACAGTAGTGCTCTTAGTTCTTTGTCACTATTAGACCTTGTTAATCACTTTGTTAATATAAATAGGGTTCACATTCCACATTTGAGGATATTAAATCATCTCTTAAATAAAGGCTAGTAAAATTTGAGAGGGGGGAAGAGCATCTCTTAAAATATTCCCTCAGTTATGCTCCCCACAATTTTACACCATCCTTACCCTCAGTTGTCTAATTGACTTTATTTTTTGCTGTAAGGCTAATTGTTGTATCCTGTTCAAATCAGTAAAGGTATGTAGGATATACAATTTTTCTTTGAAGAGCCAAAGTAATTTTAATTGTAGCCACATTTAATTTCAAAATAAAGATTACCCTAGAGACCAAACTCAGAAATTTTTTTTTAAGAAAAATAGTAAAACATTTTGTTTCTGACTTAAATATCTAATTGCTGACTGAGGTGGCTGTGTTTAGTGGAACTTGAGTGGTTTATATTGATGTTAAAAAATGGTGTTAAGACTATTGTCTGTGATTAAGAGCTGATAAATAATAGAATGGGATGAATGGTCATATATAAATGCTAATTTTAAGAGATATCAGAATGGACTTTTCCCTTTTTAATATTATGGGTTTTTTTTTTTTAACTAGAATCATAGATTGTATAATAAATATTAGTTGCCTATTATAGAGAAACTTGTATTAATTTATGGTTTGTAAAGAGAAATTCTACTTTCTCACTTGGTTTAGGGTGGTATTAATGTTTGTTAATATTTTAGTTATAACACTCTATACTCAAAAGCTTTTGTTTGTCTCCAGTGAAATTCAGTTGACACCTTTTAAGAGGGAAGATTCAGGGGTAGAATAATTTCAGGAAATAGGAAACATGTCAACCTATAAAGATTTTACAGAGCATACCCAGAGTATCGATAGCTTTGAACTGGGAACATTTCTCTGTGTGTTACGGTCTGTATGGTGGAAATAGCCTGTGTGAAGACCTCCTCCTAAAATTTGTTAATATGATAGTAAAATCGTATTTTTTTATGTCAATAATTTACACATATTTCTCTTTTTTTCATAAGATTATTGCTTCCGCCAATTACATGCTTTCAGAACTTTTTCAATTGGATGAACCTAAAAAGGAAGAAAATTCAGAATCTCCTTTAAATGAGAATTCTGATGAAAGTTATAGTGAAGAGGAGGAAGAGATGCCCGACAGTGATGAAAATGGATCCTATAGCACCAGCTCTGATCCATCAGATGATAGCAAAGCAGTAGCTATAATTAAGTCTGTTGGAGAATTGTCAGTACCAGAAAAATACAAATCTATTCATCAAATCAGAGTAAGCCTTTAGAATTTATATTAAATTTTTATCAAGTAAACATAATTGTTAATCGAATATAGTTGGCCTTTCAAAAGTTATTATTACTTCAGTAAACCTTTCATGGTCCAGGGTCTAATAATCATTAGGTTTCTGAATTCTAGAACTTGGTTTTATATTTGTCCCAGGTTAATTGACCCACATATGCAAGCCTATACTGGACAGATGTGGCAACCAGATGCCTGTCTATTCTTATGTGGAGGATTTTCCCCTCCAGTGACCAGTGTGTAGTCTTAGTCATGTCTCCTCACTAGGGCACTTCCGTCCAGTTTTGGGGTTGCTGGGAAATGATTTATGTAGGTTACTTGGTGAACATAGAGTAGGGAAGGGAGTGGCTCTTGGAGCTGTATGTGGGGGGATCTGGCACATTATCCTATGCTATATAGGACAGTATTTTTTCGTGACTCTGGAGGTCACGTCTGCCATATTGAACATGTCTCTCCCCTGGACAGGGCCAGATAGATTTCTCCCTGTGTGGGTTGCACTAACTGTCCTTCTACCATCAGTGTATCTCCAGGCAGTATATGCCTTTCAACATACTGTGCCCCTGTGATTAGATCCAGGCCAGCCTTAGGAGTTCTGGCTGTTCCCCGAACCGAAATACAGTCATATTTACAGATAATCTATTAATTTAGGCACTGAGTGTAACTTTCAGATGGAAACTTTATATCTAAGCAAGTTTTTGAGGGGTTATCTCTGTCACCCTAAAACACCATGCTTCCTTTTTTTTCTCTCTCAAAAGCATCAAGATCATGCTCACAGCAGGGCCTTTGTATTTGCTGTTGCTTCTGCTTGGAATGTACCTACCCTAGGTCTGTTCATGGCTGCCATTTTTAAGGCTTAAGTCTTGACTGAAATGTTGCCTCTTCAGGGAAATGTTCCTGACCGCTCTGGCCAAAGTGTGCTCTACTTTTCAGTCCTTCAGGGAGCCTGTCTGTACCTGAAGTTCTTATTTTTGTGTTTGTCTCCCTTCACTAGAGTGTGTAAGCTCCCTGCAGGTACAGACACTCTGTCTCCTATGTCTAGAACACATTATGTGTACTCAGTAAATATTAGACTAAATGACTGCAGGAAAAAGTCATTAACTGCCTATCTAAATTTTAGTTCACTTTCAGCTTGAACTTCCATAGTGGAGTGAAAAAATGTTCTGGTTATAATCATTGACTGCAGAAGTTACATGTAAATGGAAGACTGCATTGTCTAACACTAGGCCATGGACTTACAGGGCAATTAGGTAATAAGTAAAGATGTAATGAGTTAGCGTCAGTATTTTTCAGAGATAGCACTTTCTTTCAGTATCTGAAGCACTCAAAATAATGCAGTCTTAGTATTCATACAATCATGTCTTTAGTTAGCTTTTCCTCATCCTTGTTGAATGACTGCAGCAGGGACAGTCAGCATGAGCTCCAGAGTCCCAGCTTCCCACTCACTCACTGTGTCCTCAAATTGCTGAACTGTCTGTGTTTGCCTCTCTTCTGTACAATGAGAACAGTAATTCCAAACTCTCAGAATTCAGCAAAATGACATGCTTCACAGAGGCCCCTATACGTAATAGCCTTTGTAGTTGGAGGTTGCTAACTGGTTTTGCTCTTTAATTAAGCAAATAAACAATGAGACTGTTGGTGATACTTGTTATTTCTAAATTGACGATAATTTTTAATTCTGTATTGCCCAGCATCACTGCTAATTCCGAGTGGGGCTGACCTATTAGATTAGGCCTACATTTGTCTAAAACATTACTGCTCTGGTTCTTGCTTTTTTGTCATAATAGAATTATATTTAAAATTGTTAGTACTTAAAGCAACATATATGTTGTAAGATCTTTTTAAGCAAGATTTTTGTTGATAATGCTTACAGTAATTTTTTTTTTTTTTGAGGTGGAATCGTGCTTTGTCACCAGGCTGGAGTGCAGTGGCACGATCTCGGCTCACTGCATCCTCCACTTCCTGGGTTCAAGTGATTCCTCACTAAACTGAATACATAAACACATTTCTAAAATTGGTTTGTAGAGTTGTAGTAATTCCTAGGAAATGAGAACCATGGAATTTGTTGCATTGGTAGCGTATTAATAATTTCACATTTGTTCCTGAAGCCCAGTTGTGCATTTCCAGTTTGCCATGACACAGAAGAGCGCTGTAGACTTGTGCTTAGCTATGTTCTAGAGGTAAGTTTAAGTTTACTCTTCACTTTTTAGTAAAGTTTGTACTTGATATGCAATTTGCACTTGTTTGTTGGTATCTAAATGTTATTCTGAATCATGTTCTGCTGTGATTTTTTTTTCTTAAGCATAAAGTGGAAATCAAATTCGTTTTCCCCAAATCTTTCAGATCAAAATGGTTTTTAAAAGTCTGTTACTGAGGTGGAAATTTTCCTAAATGTATTCAGTAGTCCAGATACTGTCTTATATTTAGTTTTCAGTAGACCTGAAGTTAGGTATATAGTGAACGCTTTTCCTTTTTTTGAAGGGTTTAAAATCTGTTGATAGCAGCATCAAAAAAGAAAGTGACCTTCCAGCAGCTGACCCCAGCACTCCAATCCCGTTAAAATATGAAGACGAATCCACAAGAGGGGGTCCCGAGGGGCCAGAGAAGCAGATGGCCTTGTTTTTGGACAAAAGTAAGTTGAATTGATGTGCAAATAAGGCCTTGAACAGAATAATATACTGGTTCTTTATCAACAGCAGACTTATGTCAATTAAGGCATTCATTGAAAGGCATTGAGAAAAAGATATCATGTGAACTGGAAGTAGGGGTAGTATTCTTTCATTTGAAATATAAGACAAAGAATAATTTTGATGTTTCATGGACATTTTTAATAAGAACATAAGGAGCCTGCATCTTCCTGTTACCCACAGTGAGGAACTAATGCCTTCAGCCTGGTGGAGTTCTCAGAAATTGTTGCTTCATTAAAAGCACTGGAGTGTTTAGGAGCCACAGACTTAGGAGCCAGACTGCCTCGCTTCACATCTTGGCTTTGTTAGGGCAAGTTGTTCTACTGTTTTGAGTCACTTTCTATCTCTTTGAAAATGGAGACAATAATAATGCCTTCTTTAAAGGGTTGTGACAGTGATTAAATTGTTAATGTATGTAAAGTGCTCAGATAGTGTACATAATAAGCACTATAGAAGTGTAGGCTGTTGTTACTGCACAGTACTTGAATAAGCTAGAAATGTCACTTTTAAATTATCTAGTTTGTTCTTCAGGAATATCACATCATGAAGAACTTATGGGCTTTGAAGCAGAAGTTGTGAACTGCTTCTTTGTTTTAACCTAAGTTGTATCTCTATTTCCAACCTGATTTCTTCCCCACTTTAAAATCAGTTTCAATTGTTTAAAAAAAAAAAAACAAAAACGTAGAAAGCCTGTATGTTTGAAATAATACCAAGTGCTTTCTAGACGTTTCTTCCTTTCTGGAACAGACATGGTGGAGGTAGGAGAGGAATAGATTTATTTTCCCAGCATTTATGTAGTGCTGCTTGTATGCCAGGCTTCAGCCTACAGGCAGTAAGGAGATCACACCAGGACTTTTGCTGTTCTTTTTTTTCTGAAATGCCTTTTCTGTCTTCCTGTTCTGTCTCCCCTGTTGATAATCCTGCCCAAGCTCAGAATCTCCATGCTTTCCTATATCCTCTACCTCTATCTCCATGCTTTCCTGTATCCTTTCCTATATCCATTTTGTCCTGTGAGCCTGCCTTATGTCAGAGTTCCTTTATTAAATGGTTTTACACAAGCATGTACGCACAAACACACTTGTGAACAAGAACTTCATCTTAATTTCAGTTTCTCACAAGGCCTCTTACTCACAGATAATGCTTATATCAGCAGAGGAAAAAGAAATACGTGCACACATTAAACCATAATGAAGACTAAGTACCTCTCATTGCCTCCAAAGACTTGTGTTTTAGCTGATTAAAAAATGAGAAATCTTAAAGCTGGGTGGAGGAGGGGGTGTGTTTTTGTTCTTTGTGGAGCAACATGTTCCACAGTGTTTTGTTCTCTCTTTGTTAATTACACTTAACATATTTTGTTGTGGTTTATGTCACCAAGGTTAGGGGCCACGTAACTTCATGTCACAGTTTCTCGTGCCTGGCACAGTGCTTGGCACAAAACTGATCATTTGTTGAGTAAAGACGGTAGCGATGGGCTGGACTTTAAATAAAAAGTATTCCTGATAGAGGAAACGGTAAACTAAGACGGGAGATAGGAAAAACAGGCATCTTTGTAGGTGACAAGTAGTAACTTAACATTGGCTGACGGGTAGTAGGATGGACAAGTAGGAATTAAGACTGAGAAACTTGCAACTAGCTTAGGCTAAGTGGGGAGAAGCCACTTTAATGTTTGAGGATGTGAGGCTTTGACACTGATCTAAGCTGTGCTTTAGGAAGGGAAACTTTGACAGGTTGACACATAGACTGGAGAAAGGAGACAGGTGTCACTCATGAGGTTCAGTGACACTGGAAGAGAATGGCAGAGTTGCCAATGTCAGGCAAGCAGAAGGCCTTGGAACTCCCAAGTGAGAGTCTTTTAACACAGCCATTTTACTGCAATGTATTTAAGCAGTAAAACATAGTATTTGCCAGTGTTGTCATAATAGTACCTAAGTCTAGAGTGTTTCCATCAAGAAATAGAAAATATTTTTTGTGTGTGAGACTTACAGTCAAATGAAATGTGCTGTCTTTTTTTTTTCTACGTGTCACAGTGGGCTCCCTTCAGAAGGGCAATTATTCCAGTCAATCTGGAATGATCCCTGGCTCTTGGCAACATAAAATGAAACTTCAGCTGATTCTCAAGTCATCAAAGGCCTATTATGTTTTGTCTGATGCTGCCATGAGTCTTCAGAAATATGGAAGAGCATTACGATACATTAAATTAGCTTTGCAGAGCCATGGTAAGCCACTATAAATGAGTATGTTTGATAGTCTCTGGGAAGGGAGAACAGAGAAGGAGTCTGAATCACGGTGGAAGTTTACTCCTATTTCTGTTGTAAATCTTTATTTTAAAATGTCTGTTTCTAATCCTGTGTGTGTTACCTACTATTTTAGTTTCTGCTCAGTGGTTTAACATGTCTTTGCTATGAAATGCATGAAACCTCAATATGTATTATTGGACGTAAACACAGAATAGATACAGTAGCACAAAGTGTTCAGCTGGTAACAGCAGTTTCTTCATATTTCCCGTGATCATTAATTTTTTCTACATTTGTTTTTTCTCCCCGCCACCCTTCCCAGATACTTACTGCTGCCTCTGCACCAATATGCTTTCAGAAGTGCTGCTGTTTCTCTCTCAATATTTGACACTTTGTGGTGATATCCAACTAATGCTAGCCCAGAATGCAAATAATAGAGCAGCACACCTTGAAGAGTTTCATTACCAAACGAAAGAAGACCAAGAGATCCTGCACAGCCTTCACAGAGAGTCCAGCTGCCAAGGTGTGCCAGAGGTGCAGACCACGTGGTTCACAGAGGGACTGTGCAGTCCAGCTCATTCTTGAGTATTCAGAAAAGGGACAGAAATATTAGAGTTTTCACATTTGCTCTGCATTTATTTGTTTAATTTTTTTGTTTTCTGAGACAAAAGTCTCATTCTGTCACCCAGACTGAAGTACACTGGCGCGATCTCGGCTCACTGTAACCTCCACTTCCTGGGTTCAAGTGATCCTCCTGCCTCAGCCTCCAGAGTAGCTGGGACTGCAAACACACACCACCACACCCAGCTAATTTTTGTATTTTTAGTAGAGTCAAGGTTTCACCATGTTGGCCAGGCTGGTCTCGAACTCCTGGCCTCAAGTAATCCGCTCACTCACCTTGGCCTCCCAAAGTGCTGGAATTACAGGCATGAGCCAGTGCACCCGGCCTGCTGTTTTATTCATTTCTTAATTTTAAAATTAAGCATGATCCTGTGTATTTGTACAAAATGATTTTTAAGTATTTTATAATTACTGTTCATATAACTAGAACTGACTACAAAGTAAGATCCAAAGACAGTTGTGTCAATTTTTTTTTTTAAGACAGTCTCACTCTGCCTGCCAGGCTGGAGTGCAGTGGGGTAATCTTGGCTCACTGCAGCCTCCACCTTCTGGGTTCAAGTGATCCTCCCATCTCAGTCTCCCAAGTAGCTGGGACTAGTACGTGTGCCACCACACCTAGCTAATTTTTGTTTGAGACAGGGTTTCACCATGTTGCCCCAGGCTGGTCTCAAATTCCTCAACTCAAGCAATCCTCCCACCTTGGCCTCCCAAAGTGCTGGCATTACAGGTGTGAGCCACTGTGCCCAGTCTTGTGTCAGCTTTTTACACTCTACTCTTCTTTTTTTTTCCATGAGGTTCTTCCAGGTAACATTTGTAGTCAGCTAACAAAGCCACGGATTTTCTTTTGAAAGATTTAACAGTTGATGAAGGTGGATTACCTTCTGAATGATTCCTCTGGGCTAAAATAAAGTGATCATTGTTTTTTAAAGTTAGTTCCTAGCCAGGCATCTTACTGAATATGTCACTCTGCTTGTAATTATCAGGCTTTAAAACTGGGAAATAGAGTAATGTGATCCACAGTAGCGATGTTCCTCACTCTTACCTCAGCACAGTCGTGTAAGCACGCTGCCATTAGGACAGCGAACGAAGTAAAAGATGAGTCTTCTGAAGGTGCTTCTTTTTGTGGGATTGTTTTAGTTTGCTCTTAAATTTTTATGCTAAATATTACTTGATGTTTGCCTCCCAAAGTTTTGGACAATTAACCGCTGGAGGAGTATATTGGGGGAGAGGGGAAAATGTGTTATTTTCTAATATTTTTGCCCTTTGTTCCCCTCTCTCCGTGTTTCTCAAATAATCTTTTTTTTATAGATGTAATAGGAAAGTCCTCAGTGTGTTTTTACTACCCCCATCATAGCAATTTCAGTTAAATACTTCTTTGTACTCCAGTCCCCACTAGATGGCATCTTTAATCCTCGAGGGCTTGTGTAGCAGCTTCTTCAGTGACTTAATGTTAACTTTGCACATTATTTCAAGAACTATTTCCATTAATTAAAAATACCAAATTTACTTTGGACGAGTGGACAACTTTAGGTCTGTCCTAATAAACATGTGTACCTGGGAAAACCAGGATCACAGGAATTATTTGATACACATAGGCAGGAAAATACTTATTTTTATCCAACATTCATATCCCAAGAAATATAATTTTATAAAGAAATAGATCTTTATTATGAAACTCTTGTATTGATTGAATCTTAGTATGCTATATTGCATTTTTTATTACTTAGAATTTAAAATATCAGGTTCATTTAGATACTGAGGAAGAAGAGATCACATGACTCGCATTGATGTTTGCCTTTTTTCTTTTCAGGATTTGCATGGGCAACTGATTTGTCTACAGACTTAGAAAGTCAACTATCTGTTAGTTGTAAATGTTATGAGGCTGCTAATGAAATCTTGCAATTTAGTGACTTAAAAAGCCAAAATCCAGAACACTATGTACAAGTATTAAAGAGAATGGGTAACATTAGAAATGAAATTGGTGTATTTTACATGAATCAGGCTGCTGCATTACAGAGTGAGAGAGTAGGTGAGTATCTCTTTAGATTCCTCTTTTTATTGCCTGTTCCATTAGAAAATTATGTTAATTTTTTATGAGTTAAGAAATGTGGCACTTGATTTTATATCATAAAGAGGTGCTATGTTAGAGAAGCTCTTATTATTCTTAAGAAATAGAATTAGGAAAACATTATTTTCCCTTGGAATTAATTATTTCAGTGTTCTTCATTCCCACTGTGTACTTTAGTCCTTCTGATCAATTCAGAAGCAAATAGGACATCCAGCTATTGTGTCAGGTTCTATGTTGGGTATGTAACTGGCTAAAATATGGTCATCTCTTCATGTTGAGAAGCTAGATATGAACACAAAGCCTCAAAATGCTGTGGATGAGTACAGTATAATGGGAGACTGGGGCAAGACGACGTTTATTGAAGTTGTAGGGTTCTTAGAAGGCTTTTGGGAAAGTGTACTTGAGCAGGGTGGTGCAGGATGTGTAGAACGTCAGCAGGCTGATGTGAGGAATGGAGGGCTTTCCAGACTGAGGAGGCAGTATAAGGAGGAAGAAGCCAGGGATCTCAGAGGGTCCAAGTGTATGTTTAGAGGGAGCAAGAGGCCTGTGTGAGTACCATGTGGGATGGTAAATCCTTTGGGTCCATGTTGAATTTGAGTCCACTATGGAACGTGTATGTGAAAGATGTAATTTAGTAGTTGATTTAAAGTGTGCTAAGAGCTGTAGGGCTAGCGAGACAGATTGAGAACCATTCACAGAAAGGTGATAGTTGAAGCCATCAGAGCAGATGGGAATGTAAAGGCTGGACACAGTGAGAACAGCAGGGCGCTGAGGCGGAATTGAGGTTAGCAGGTAGCTGAACCTCTGTGGGCCTTTGGTTTTGTTTTTGTTTATTTATTTACGTATTTATTTTTAGAGACAGGGTCTTGTTCTGTCGCCCAGGCAAGAATGCAGTGGCATAATCATAGCTCACTACAGCCTTGAACTCCTGGGCTCAAGCAATCCTCTCACCTCAGCTTCCAAAGCACTTTAAAAAACTTTTTTTTAGAGATGAGGTCTTGCTGTGTTACCCAGGCTCGTCTTGAACTCCTGGCCTCAGGCAGCCCTCACACCTTGGCCTCCTGAAGTGCTGGGATTACAGGAGTGAGCCGCTGCACCTAGCCTGTGTACCTGTTGATCTGTGAACTATGCTTGGCACTAGGAGTACAAGTATTGCCCCCAAAGAGTTCATTGCTAGTAAGAGAACCTGTGCATTTAAGGTACATCTGGAGCAGGCAGTCAGTGAGGGAGCCCAGGAAGTGGTAGGCAGGAAGCTAGGAAAATTGAATACAACACAGGTTGTAATCTCTTCAGACTCCATGGGACCACGCTTTTGGATCTTTACAAAATGGCACTTTGCTCAGATGTATTTCTTTGCTTATTTTGATATCATTTGGTTAATATTGAAGAGGGTTATACTTAAGTGTTATACAGTTGTCCCCACTCATCCTTGGAGGGTACGTTCCAAGATCCCCAGTGGATGCCTGAAACTGTGGAGAGTACCAAACCCTATATATACTGTACTTTTTCCTATACACACATACCTGTGATGAAGTCTAATTAACAAATTAGGCACAGTGAGAGATTAACAGCATTTACAACAGTATGCCAGCATCAATACTCTTATGCTTTGGGGCATTATTAAAAAATAAGGGTTACTTGTACAAAAGCACAGTGATATCATGACACTTAGTAGCTGTCTGATAACCCAAACAACTACTAAGTGAGTAATGGGTGGCTCTGCATACAGCATGAATATGCTGGACAAAGGGATGGTTCACTTCCTGGTGAGGCGGAGCAGGACGGCAAGAGATTTCATCAAGCTATATTAATTGGCTGGGGCTGCTATAATGAAATAGGCTGAGTGACATAAACAAGAGAAATGTATTGTCTCATAGATCTGGAGACTAGCAGCAGGCTTGGATTCCCCTCATGTTTCTCCCTTGGCTTGCAGATAACCGCCTTCTTGCTGTGTCCACACAGGGCCTTCTCTCTACGCATACCCCTGGAGTCTCTCCCACTTTTTAAAAGAACACCAATCATACTGGATTAGGACCCCACTCTTAGGATCTCATTTAACCTTAATTATGTCTTTACAGGGCCTCTCCTAAATATAATCACATTCTAAGGAACTAGGGGTTTGGGCTTCAACATAGGAACTCTGGGGCACACGTTACCCTTCATGTAACAGGCATGATGAGAGCAATGCGCCATGCTTGACTGCAGGTGACTGGCTCACCACCACACTTCTGTCACTGCCATCCTCCTCTTATTAAGAGACAGTGCTAGAGTTTACACTGATGTCTGCTTACACAGCTCTTTTCTTTCTTTCTCTGTAAAGTGAGCAAATCTGTGTCTGCTGCCGAGCAACAGTTGTGGAAAAAAAGCTTTTCTTGTTTTGAAAAGGGAATTCACAACTTTGAGTCAATTGAGGATGCCACAAATGCTGCCCTTTTGTTATGTAACACCGGGAGACTCATGCGAATTTGTGCACAGGCACACTGTGGTGCAGGTGATGAGCTTAAGCGCGAATTTTCACCAGAAGAAGGCTTATATTATAATAAGGTAACACATCCGCTTGCATGTTGGGCCTCACCCATTTATACCTGCCATTTATTTACACTTTGCCATTGTTTCACTAAAATTTTACAAAACTAAAAATAATTAAACTATGATGATGGCACAAGACTAGACAGATCATGAAAATGCCTGGAACCTGGCCTGAGACTAGTAAGAATTGACTATTGAAGATGACGTGGAATGGGTAGGGACAAGATGATTCTGCAGATTGTTTGTACAACCAGCATGAATGTCAAATGGATTAAAGATTGACATGGAGAAAGTAAAACTAAAAGTACTAGAAGAAAATACAGGTAGAGGCTTATATGATAGGTATGTGATAGGCTAAGGAAGGACTTTCCCAGCATGGCACAGTAAGCAGAAATCCTGGGTAAAAGTTGAATGAACTGAAATGTGTAAAAACAAAGTTCTAAAATGCACAAATATGTAAAAAAATAAAGATCTAAAAATGTGCAACAGAAAGTGAAATTGAAAGCAAATTATAATCTAGGGAAAATACTTATTCATAATAACCGAAGAGAGGTTAATACACTCTTACTATATAAAAATTAAGAATCATTGAAATTAAACCACCCACAGAGAAAAAAAGAGCAAATAACCTTGAACAGAAAATGTACACTTTTTTTTAAAGTAAATGGCTGCTAATATATATAAAAGAAAATTTTCAAAATTAAATTTTTTTTTTTTTTAGACAGAGTCTCACTCTGTTGCCCAGGCTAGAGTGCAGTGGCACGGTCTCAGCTCACTGCAACCTGGATTCAAGAAATCCTCATGCCTCAGCCTCCCGAGTAGCTGAGACCACAGGTGTGTGCCACTACACCTTGCTTGTTTTGGTATTACAATATTTTTAGTAGAAATGGGGTTTCGCCATGTTGGCCAGGCTGGTCTTAAACTCCTGGCCTCAAAATTGAGTTTTATTTATCAGATTGCCAAATTTTATGACAAATGATCACACCCACTGTTGGAGAAGGTACTAGGATATGAGCACTCATGTACTGGAGTAATTGAAGCCATTTAAATGACATTAGTGAAGAATGTTTGTGGCATAATACATTTTTTAAATGAGTGTGATCTTTTTTTTCTTTTTAAAATTTACATATACACAGAAGAGAGTTAAAACGTGTACATCAGAAATATAGAAATTATTGCTGGGTACAAAAAAAGAGAAAAATTATTGCTGGGTAATTAAGTATGGTTTTGGTTTTGATTTCAATATAATGGCCATGTATTTGAGGATTGGGGTAACAAGGTGGGAGGAGATACTTCTTTTTACAGTAAAATCTGTCAAGTTTTTAATCTAGTTTACTAGTTATGTAAACTGTAATTTACATTTAGAAAGAAAAAAAAAAGGAAGCAAGTGCATCCTCATGCTCAGCCTGAGTCAGAAAGCAGCACCATGGACTGGCTTCTTGTAGCCTTGAGGTGGGAATGCAGAGTGGTCTTCAGTCTACTTGGGATAACTTTCTTCATTGAAATATTTTCATTGACTTTTTTGGGAAAAAACAGTAATTTCCTCATAATGTTGTCCCTTTATAAATTATCCCAAAATTCAGTTAACATCTGGGTACTTATGAAGTTGTTTTATTTTAATGCAATATTGGTATATGTTTAAGCTGAGTCAGAAATGTACACTGTTTTCTCCCTTGCAGGCTATTGATTACTATTTGAAAGCACTAAGGTCATTGGGAACACGAGACATACATCCAGCTGTTTGGGATTCAGTGAACTGGGAATTGTCCACTACTTACTTTACTATGGCAACTCTACAGCAAGATTATGCTCCGTTATCTAGAAAAGCTCAGGAGCAGGTGATAATATTTGCTGAATTATAAAATAAGTTCTCAGTCTCATTTATTCCTTTAACAAACGTTGAGTATCTGTTGTCTTTAATAAGCAGTATTTAAGTGTTTTAACAACCCCTACAGTCAGATTACAAACTAATTTTTTGCCTTGCCCTCAAAAAAATAAACAAACAGATTGAAAAAGAAGTCAGTGAGGCCATGATGAAGTCCCTGAAATACTGCGACGTGGATTCAGTGTCTGCTCGGCAGCCCCTTTGCCAGTATCGAGCTGCAACCATCCATCACAGGCTGGCTTCCATGTACCACAGCTGTCTGAGGAATCAGGTACTGTCAGTCCAAGTTAAGTACGAGCCACGGTAGTTTAAAGTGTTCTGGGTGCTTTGTTTGTTTTTAATTAGCTACTTTAGAAAAACGTGTAGTATAGCTCTTTTTCCCTCTCACCTATGCCATATATTTTCTTCTACTCTGCTTGATTAGTTAGCAAACTTACCTGTTTGCCTAGGTGTGTTACTTAGATTTTTTTTAATGTAGGTAGGCTTTATAGTAATGGTTTGATGCCAATTTTACAGTACTAGTCTCCCATCTTTTATTGGAAAATAGAGCACATATATGAAAGCACAGAAAATACATGTGGAACATACGTACAGTTTACAAAATAAACAAAAGGAAAACCCTGTGGCCCTTGTCTGGAGGTTAAGGAATGGAAGTGTCTTCTAAAGGGCCCCCGTGTGCTCCTCCCTGGTGTGTCTTCCTTGACATTCATCCAGGGGAACTGCTGTCCTAAATTTTCTGCTGTGTTCCTGCCTTTTTTTGTGCTGTACCACTTAACAATATGTCTACATTGTGCTCCATGGTGAGCGTGAGGAAATGAATCCTGCTGTTGGTGTTCTGTGGCTTACTGCCTTTCACTTAACATCATGTTTTTGAGATGCGTCTGTGTTGGCAGGCACATGTAGCTGTTCATTTTCTCAACTAACTAGTCATTAAATGACTATATGGTAGTTTATTTAGTCTGTGATTACTGAATTTTTGGGTTATTCCAGTTTGATGCTATTAGAATCTAGTACCAACAGTATTGCACATGAATCCTTGTGCTCAAATGCCTGTATTTCTGAGAATAATCTGAGGCCTAGGATAAAGGAGCCTTCCTTTGGAGAGATTGCTTTGCTTCTGCTGGAGTCTGGGGCTTATAGTTTCTCAGTAATGTTTTTTGTTTGTTTTGTTGCTTTTCCCCCTGGTAAGGTAAGACTACTTACCTTGCGGTCCTTTTGGCATGAGTTTACTTCTGGGTGGCCCTTATCCTGAAAAGTATCATCTCTTGAGTTTGAGATCCAGCTTAAACTGGAGAAGATTTTTTTTTTCAGACAGGGTCTCACTCTGTTGCCCAGACTGGAGTGCAGTGGCACAATTTTGGTTCACTGCAACCTCTGCCTCCCAGGCCTCCCCGCTCTTTTGTGTATAGATATCGAGTTGTCCCAGTACCATTTTCTGAAACAATGACTCTTCCTCTACTGAATTGTCTTGGCCCCCTTAAACTTGCCTGGGCCCTTAGGATATTAGGCCATCTGGGAAAACCTGAATTTTGGTTGAGGACTTTCCAAGGCAAAGTGGGAAGAAATCTTCTCCAATTCGTGCCTATAATCCCAGCACTTTGGGAGGCCGAGGCAGGCAGATCATTTGAGGTCAGGAGTTTGCGACCAGCCTGGCCAACATGGCAAAACCCCGTCTGTACTAAAAATACACAAATTAGCCAAGCGGTAGTGGCGGGCACCTGTCATCCCGGCCACTCAGGAGGCTGAGGCAGGAGAATTGTTTGATCCAGGAGGCGGAGGCTGTAGTGAGCTGAGTTCATGCCACTGCACTCCAGCCTGGGCAAGAGAGTGAGACTCTGCCTCAAAAAAAAAAAAAAAAGGAAATGGATTAAATACCTAAATATCAAAGCTAAAAACAACAAGACCTAATAAGGCCCACGGGGTAAAAAATAACTCAGAAGCACTTAGTGAAGCCTGAGGGAGTTACTGGGAAGGATTTGTGTTTGAAGTTTGGGCTTTGATTTCAGGTTGGTGATGAACACCTCAGGAAGCAGCACCGGGTGCTGGCAGACCTTCATTATAGCAAGGCCACAAAGCTGTTCCAGCTTCTGAAGGACGCTCCCTGTGAGCTGCTCAGAGTGCAGCTGGAGAGAGTAGCATTTGCAGAATTTCAGATGACCAGTAAGTCTTACTTTTCATTTCTCGAATATGCATGCGTTTGCTTAGTGTTCGATTGTCTTAGAGTGAGGCAGGTCTGTGAAGCTAAGTAATAACTGCTTTCATTTTAATTTGCCCCATAGTTAATGACTTTGGTAGGGAGTGGGAGGAATCTCTACACTTTTTGAAGTGCTTTTTAAAACTAGAGAAATGTATCAGATTATGTTCAGTCACTAGAAATATTGAAATATGGCCCATGACCCCTTATTTGGAAAAAAATTTGACAAATCAATTTAAATAGTTAAAGATTTAAATTGGCCAGGCACGGTGGCTCACGCCTGTGATCCCAGCGCTTTGGGAGGCTGAGGCAGGTGGATCACCTTAGGTCAGGAGTCGAGACCAGCCTGGCCAACATAGTGAAATCCCATCTCTACTAAAAATACAAATATTGGCCAGGTGTGTTGGTATGGGCCTGTAGTCCCAGCTACTGAGGAGGCTGAGGTGGGAGAATCGCTTGAACCCAGGAGGTGGAGGTTGCAGTGAGCCAAGATCATGCCACTGCGCTCCAGCCTGGGCGACAGCTCGAGACTCTGTCTCAAAACAAGCAAACAAAAAACACACAAAGATTTAAATCAGGATGAAAAATTTGAGACTGGAATTGAGAGGCAACAGTAAAGGAATAGCGGGCCTTATTGAACCCTTTAAACTTAGAACTGACACTTGGATTGTGGTTCCAGAATAGACACTACGGTAGAGCCTGACCAAGGTAAAGATAAGTCGGGAGATAGAGAAGTGTGAATGTGAGAATGCTTTCTTAGGTCGTTTTCCATGGCAGGGAGTAGGCAGGTAATTCAACCACTTAATGATTTTTCCTGTCTCTCTTGCTGACCTGTTCTTCCCTCCTGCAGAAGAGTCTTTTGAGAAGTGTTTCTTGTGTGGTAAAGAAACAAGAAACAAAGTTTGTCGGGGGCCTCCAAGACCATTCTTAGGTTTGAGGATTTGCTAGAAGGACTCTCAGAACTCACTGAAAGCTGTTCTGCTTACAGTTACGATTTCTCACATTGAAAGGATGTACATTAAAATCAGCCAAGGGAAGAGGCTCAGGATGCAGAGTCCTGGAGAGTTCTAAGCACGAAGCTCCTAGTTCCTCTCCTACTGGAGTTACAGATAGTGCCAATTCTGGCTAATTTATACACTTGGTGAGTACTGTCAGTGATGCATGCCAGTACTTACCAAGTGTATAAATCAATACATGTACCACTGGGGAAACTCACCCAAGCCTTGATGTAGAGTTTTTATTGGAACTTGGTCACACAGACATGGTTGACTGCCACGTGGCTGATCTTTGTCTCCAGTGCCTCTAGAGGTTGAGCTGTTACCATGGGGCCTGAAGCCCCCACAGTGAATCCCGTTGTTAAGCTATCCAGTGTGGCCCAAGGCCCCCAGGTAAACAAAGGCATTCTTACTAGGCAGGACACATTTCAAGGATTTAGAGATTACCTTCTGGGAGCCAAGGACAAAGACCAGACCTCTGTTTGTACAAGATGAATCTTCTACTGCACGCCACCACACACAATTGAGTTCTAGGAGAACGGGAGCAAAGGTGTGTTGTTGTATAGGATAGCTGTAGAAAAATGTTATTTAGAAGGCTCGAATAAAACAAAACCTTGTTCATCTGATCAGACTTCCTGCCTTTGAACAGAAATGTAATAAACTATTACAGGTAGGACAACTGATATTCAGTGCTTAAGTGACTTGACCATATAACTGGTAAACTGTGGGGTGGCCGTCAAGCCCCGGACTCCTTTCCCTTGGTCCCTTTTCCTCAGGCTCCTGTTCTGAAAAAGTGGTGTCATCCTGTCAGACCACATAGTGAGGCAGGGAAACAATTATTATTTATTGCTCTGTCCATACTTAGTATTTTTCTCAAGGGAATATTATTAAACAGAAGTTGGATTTAGAAGATTTAAGATTCTCATTAGCTTCCTTTATAGTGGTTTGAAAGTCTGAATTTTCATTAATTAACATTAGGTGGGTTTCTAGGTTTATTTTTAAAGGAATTAACATTTTGTATTTTACACTTTAGGCCAGAATAGCAATGTTGGAAAGCTGAAAACACTGTCTGGGGCGCTTGATATAATGGTGAGAACTGAGCATGCGTTCCAGCTTATCCAGAAGGAGCTTGTAGAAGAATTTGGCCAGGTAAATGGAGAAAATAACTGTATTTGGTTTTTGTGTGTCTTAAGCTACATGGTAAGTGTATATAGTGGGCATATGAGATGTGTGTGTTTATGTGTATGTTTTATGCGTGTGTATACGCACACATACATATGTATGCTATGCCCTAAAACACTTTAACAATGATTTGTTATAGTTGCCTGGTAGAATTATTTCTCTCTCTTCTTTAATTTGCAAGTATTTTAAAATATTTTTAAATAATATATCTCAACAAGACCATAGTTAACAAATTATAAAGTCTCTTAAGTTTTTTTGTTGTTGTTGGCGGGAATTTGTTTTATGTTTTAAAAGTAAAGGCCTGTGCCCTCTTTTGTAGTTTCCACTAAAATGCCTGAGAGCAGTTGAATGGTGAATGGGCCTAAGCAGGCTCCTCAGGAAGGAATTTCTAGCTTTCTGGGCATTCCAGCATTCCTGTTACCTTCTGCTGTTGCTAAAAGCTTTCTGAAGTCCCCATGGTACACCCAGCTATTGCTCTCCTAGCCCTGCTTGGTCAAATCCTGTGTGGTACCGTACATTTCCCTGTTGCATCTAATGTTGGAAAGTCAGGATTAATTTCTTCAACATAAGTGCCTATTTGGGCTGAGACATTAATTATGTGTTTTAGTCTGTCAAAATGATTGCAGGTGTGCTTTTTGTTTGTTTTGTTTGGGGTTAAAAAATATACTGGATAAATGAAACTGCAGTTCCATCACTTGATATGATATGAAACTACAGTTGTTGGTTAGCTCAAGTAAGATAACTTTTTGTTGTTTTTAGCCTAAGAGTGGTGACGCTGCTCCAGCTGCTGATGCTTCTCCTAGTCTCAATCGAGAAGAAGTGATGAAACTCCTCAGTATATTTGAGTCTCGATTGTCATTTCTTCTCCTTCAGTCCATTAAACTGCTGTCTTCAACTAAAAAGAAAACAAGGTAAATTAAGTGGTTATTTGTAGAATTTCTTTCCCAGCACCCTACCTGTAAAAATATTCTCTACTAACATTGTAAAGAAAAAATAGGGGCTGGGCGCATTGGCTCACGCCTATATACCCAGCTTTGGGAGGCTGAGGCAGGCAGATCAGTTGAGGTCAGGAGCTTGAGACCAGCCTGACCAACATGGTGAAACCCCATCTCTACTAAAAATACAAAAATTAGCCAGTGTGGTGACGTGCACCTGTTAATCCTAGCTATTGGGGAGGCTGAGGCATGAGAATCACTTGAACCCAGGAAGTGGAGGTTGCAGTGAGCTGAAATCACACCACTGCACTCCACCCTGGACAACAGAGCAAAATTCTGTCTCAAAAAAAAAAAAAAGAAAGAAAAAGAAAAAATAAGTTGTATTCTCTCTTGTCTTCTATGTGGATAGTTCAGAATTTTAAATGGTGTTCCTTCTTGACTTGTTAAACTAGGTAAGAACCCTCTCTATGAAGCCTTCTATGTGCTGAAATTACAGGAACAAAAAATCTTGCTGCCTAAGGGCAAATAGTCTGTTGTTAGTATTTTCCCTAAGGGAGATGAATGACCCTGGAATGAAGATCCGTGTTTCTAGTGACACTTCTAGATGTTGTCATTAATGGAGAGTCTGGGCTTGAGTTTTGATGCTCAGGGTCAAGTGCACTGCAGAGTGGAGGACAGAACATGGAAGCAGGAAAGAAGAGTGCGCATCTCTGCAGAAATGTCTTCATGGCCCTGTGTCATCTTGTTACACTTAGATTGTTTTGCCAAAGTTGTTATTTTGGCATTATTGATTTAATTTGAAATTACAGTAGTAAGTACTAGATCAGGAAAGTAATATAAATGATATGCCTCCCTTTTCTTAAATATAAGTGCAATCTGGCCATATTACAAAATTTGGAAAATAGAGAAAAGGAAATGAAAATCATTTATTCTAATACATTCATTATTACCAGTTATCTTATGTGTATTTTACCAATTTATAATCTTAGGGTACAGATCATTTTTGTTTTTTGTTTTTTATCATTCTGTTTATTTTTTTTTGTTATGTACAATAAAATGGACTCTTTGTGGTATATACTTCTTCAGTATACACCTTGACAAATGCATGCAGATGTCTGCCTGCCACCACAGTTATGACAGAAAACAGTTCCATCACTCCAAAAATACCCTCCTGCTGTCCCCTTGGTAGTCAACCCTGCCCCTGCCTCCAATTCCTTAGGATCTCAGGGAGAAAGTTTTCAGTCTTTTACCATTAAGCCTCTTATCAGCTGTGGGGCTTTGTAGAGGCCTTTATCAAGTTGAGGATATTTTCTTCTATTCTGAATTTGCTAAGAGGTTTCTTTTATCATGAATGGATATTGAATTTTTGTTGAATGCTTTTACTGCATCTATTGAGATGGCCACATGGTTTCCCTTCTTTAGTCTGTTAATATAGTGATTACATTGATTCTTCAAATGTTAAACCAACTTTGCATTCCTGGGATAAACCCCAGTTTGTTGTGATGTAGTATTCTTTTTATGTATTACTGGATTCAATTTGCTGATATTCTGCTGATGATTTTTGTGTCTATGCATAGGGGATTGTGGTCTTAGCTTACTTTTCTTATAACAGGTTTGTCCGGTTTGGGTATTAGAACAGTGCTGGCCTCATTAAGTTTGTGGGCTCATGTTCCCTTTTCTATTTTCTGAAAGAGATTGTATAGATTTAGGACTGTATCTTCATTAAACATTTAGTAGAATTTACTAGTAAAAGCATCTTAACCTGGGGTTTACTTTGTTGGAAGTTTTTAAACAATGAGTTCAATTTCTTTTCATGGATACAGTATTACTCAGGTTGTCTTTTTCTTAAATAAATGAGGGTCCATCATCTAAATTGTCAAACGTATACATTCACAGTATCCCTTATTTTTTTTTTTTATTTTTTATTTTTTAGAAATCTTATTTTTTTTAAATTGCATTTTAGGTTTTGGGGTACATGTGAAGAACATGCAAGATTGTTGCATAGGTACACACATGTCAGTGTGATTTGCTGCCTTTCTCCCCATGCTCTCTCTCCCCAACTCCCCACCCCCCACTGTCCCTCCCCTGTTTCCCCCCGACAGAACCCAGTGTGTGATGCTCCCCTCCCTGTGTCCATGTGTTCTCATTGTTCAACACTCGCCTATGAGTGAGAACATGCAGTGTTTCATTTTCTGTTCTTGTGTCAGTTTGCTGAGAATGATCGTTTCCAGATTCATCCATGTCCCTACAAAGGACACAAACTCATCGTTTTTTATGGTTGCATAGTGTTCCATGGTGTATATGTGCCACATTTTCCTTTTCCACTCTATCATTGATGGGCATTTGGGTTGGTTCCAGGTCTTTGCTATCAGAAATAGTGCCACAATGAACATACGTGTGCATGTGTCTTTATAATAGAACGATTTATAATCCTTTGGGTATATACCCAGTAATGGGATTGCAGGGTCCAATGGAATTTCTATTTCTAGATCCTTGAGGAATTGCCACACTGTCTTCCACAATGGTTGAACTAATTTACACTCCCACCAACTGTGTAAAAGTGTTCCTATTTCTCCACATCCTCTCCAGCATCTATTGTCTCCAGATTTTTTAATGATTGCCATTCTAACTGGCGTGAGATGGTATCATAATGTGGTTTTGATTTGCATTTCTCTAATGACCAGTGATGATGAGCATTTTTTCATATGTTTGTTTGCCTCATATATGTCTTCTTTTGAAAACTGTCTGTTCATATCCTTTGCCTGCTTTTGGATGGGTTTGTTTTTTTCTTGTAAATTTGTTTTAGTTCTTTGTAGATTCTCGATATTAGCCCTTTGTCTGATGGGTAGATTGAAAAAAATTTTTCCCATTCTATTGTTGGTTCACTCTAATGATTGTTTCTTTTGCTGTACAGACACTCTGGAGTTTAATTAGATCCCATTTGCCTATTTTGGCTTTTGTTGCCAATGCTTTCGGTGTTTTGGTCATGAAGTCCTTGCCTACGCCTATGTCCTGGATGGTTTTGCCTTTGTTTTCTTCTAGGGTTTTTATGGTGTTATGTCTTATGTTTAAGTCTTTAATCCATCTGGAGTTAATTTTAGCGTAAGGTGTCAGGAAGGGGTCCAGTTTCTGCTTTCTGCACATGGCTAGCCAGTTTTCCTTTTAATGTCTAAGGGGGTTTGTGATGATAGCCCTTCTTTTTTTTTTTTTTTATTTATTTTATTTTTTTTTATTTTTTGAAAGAAAGAAAAAGAGAGGAAAGAAAGTGAGAGTGAAAGAAAGAAAAAAAAAAGAATGTACGAGAGAAAGAGAGAGGAAGAAAAAGAAGGAGAGAGAACAGGATTCTTGTTCTACTGCCCAGGCTAGAATGCGGTCTAAAAATGGGTATTAAAAACCTCTATTGTGCCAATAATTGTGTTTAACAATGGAGACAGGAAGGAATAAGAGATGAAAATAACAAACAAGCAGCCAACCAATATTTTATTTAAACCTGTGAAATGCTATGCAGTTGCTGAGGAGTGATTTATTTCCAAT